>CM076574.1:828023096-828516970 GCA_034641835.2 Pinus albicaulis | reverse complement strand
GCATCCTGCAACTCATAAAACATGATCCATATGTCTAAAAATAGACATAGTCTAAAAATAGACTTTGCGTCAAAAATAGCCTGCGGGCCCACTTAGCGAAGGCTACTTCTTTGCACTAAGCTCTTCATCTTGTTGCAATCTCAACAAAGAGGGAGGGCACAACATAGTTTTTTATTGGAGAATACATTCTGAAAGATATGTTGATCATGTGAAGTAGGAAGAGGAATCTTCTCTCAAATATTCAACAGATGGTCCTACTGAGATTAGTTAAAGAGCGACATCGAAACCCCGAAGGTTTGCTTTGATTATATATTTGAAAGTGTATTGTTGATTGGGGTTGTGTTTGTATAGGTGAATCTCTCTAAATTTTGATAACATTCTGATTATCAATAAATTTGATCGAGAGATATTTTTTGTTAAGGCTTTGTGAGTGAAGCATTGTCTGGAAAGACATCGGGTCAACACTTTATTTTGATGTATGGTAAGGAGGGTGGCATTGGGTGGATGTGCACCTAGTTCCCTGGGTTGATGGTTAGTAAGTAAGCCTGATGGTACCTATAGAGGCTGAAAGCTTTAGTCCATATTAGTCCCACTCAATTAGATTTCCCTAGTCAGGAATCTAGTCTATGGCATTGTAGTGCATAAACTGTTGAGAGACCAAATGAATAGATTTCCCTAGTCAAGAATCTAGTCCATGGAATTACAGTTCCTAAAATTCTTCATAGATAAAGTGAGATCTTCCATATAGCTCTTTAATTACATAAGAATACCTCCCTAGTTAAGAGGAAGTGTTGAAGAACGTAACTAGGTTCGGCCTTCATTATTAATATATTTGTCAAAAAATATTATTATTAAATTACTTATTAAACCATGGGTTTCATGCTTGGATCATATTTAGATTAAGGTCCCAATTGTGGAATTCTAGGTTAGTCATTACAAATTTAAATTGACTCATTATATTTAAATCATGTAAATAGGTTTTATATTATTTGGTCATAAGGCTCCTGCATCAAGTCATCCTCTTCAGCAAAGTATTCAACTCATCTTCTTCAACAAAAGTCTCCAAATCAGCCTCAAACCGTCTCCTTCAAGTCGGCTTCACACAAGAATATAAGTCGGCCTAATATAAGCACGCATCTCTTAATTTAGTAATGTTGGCTCAATTTCAAGAGGAAACAAATATATAAAGGAGAGTGGCCTACGATAAAAATTTCAGTAAAGAAGTTCAAATCTCTCTTTGAAACAAGTTCGGATGACAACACAGTTCGTGTAACTTCAGGACAAGAGAATGTTTCAGTCTCATTACAGAATCAAGTTCAGGTTATCTCTAAAATGGATTCAAGTATACTTCATATCAGTATGAGAAGTGCAAATTGTTGTTCAGTACTACCTGAGTTTCAGAATCACAACAAGATCACAGTTTCTATGCAATCACGGCTTCAAGGTAATCATAATGACAAGGCTTGAGTGCAATCACAACAAGAAGGTCCTACAGTTCAAAGCTACCACAGGAAGGAAGGTTTCAATATCATATCTATCTCAGAATATCCAAGAGTTCATTGTCTCCACTATGTTAAATATGTTATCATAGAACTTGAACTTGGTGCTATGACAGTAAGGAGATCTCGATGTCAAGACTGTGATGAGGCCTCAGTGAGGAGATATCGATGTCATGACAGTGAAAAGATCTCAATGCCAACGTAGTGAAAGGATGACTTGATGGAGGAAGTCTTTAATATAAGTTCTTGGTCGTCTCATCTTGAATCTACTAAAGGAAGAATTTTGAATGGGTTTTCCCCAAAGAGTGGATTTTTTCCCTGACAGCGTACCTACATCTTGTGTCCTCTTCTATTTGTTGTTTTTGCATTAGTCTTGATGATAAGAAAATATAAATCTAAATAGCACGTAATAATAATGAAAACATCACAAGATAATGTCATAATAAGATAAATCAATTAACTGCCATCTCCTTTGATTTCTCAACACTTGTGTTGATTGCAAGGTTTTAGTTTGGGGTAAGGGCTCAAGTATTGATAATTCTAGGGTAATTGGGATTCTTGAGGAGACATTGTATAGACTCTTTACACCTCTATCTAAATCCCTTGTCCACTGAGCAGTGAGTCCTTCCGAGCTATGGCATAGAAGGTATGAGCACCTTCATTTTAAGAGTTTTCTATCTCTAATTCAAATGGTCAATGGCATCCCTGAATTTAAGTAAGAACATGAAGGGACTTGTAATGGATGTCCTCTAGTAAAGAACATAAAGAAAGCATTTTCAAGTAGTGATACGAGATCTAAGGAAATTTTATGTCTCGTACACTTGGATGTATGTGGACCTATGGCAGTCAAGTCTCTTGGTCGAGATCAGTATTACGTAACCTTCATTGATGATTACCCAAGGAATACTTGGCTATACCTTCTCAAGAACAATGATGAGGTATTTGAAAAGTTTGAGGAGTTCAAGAATGAAGTGGAAAACCTAACCGAGAGAAATATTAAGACTCTGAGGTTAGAAAAATGGTGGAGAGTACACCTCCAAGGAATTAATATATTTTTACAAAGAAGTAGGGATTGAGCGGGAACTTATAGTTCCTTATAATCATGAACCAAATGTGTGGTAGAAAGGAAGAATTAAACTATTGAGGAATTTTTAGGGCTATGTTGCATGATCAAGATATCCCTCAATTACTATGGGGAGAGAAATGCATGATAGTTTTTTACTTGCAGAATCAATGTCCTCACAGGATTCTCAACAATATGTCTTCGGAAGTAAGCATTTACAGGAAATAAGCCAAGCGTGGATTATCTTCTGATATTTGGGTGTCCTGTATATATTCATATACCCAAGGAAAAGATAAATAATTTGGATCATACCAGTCTAAAGGGCATATTTGTTGGGTATAATGCTTCATCAAAGGAATACATAATCTATATTAAGGAGGACCATCGAATTAAAGTAAGTGGGGGTGTCATCTTTGATGATAGCACAACTTAAAAGAAATCAAAGGATGTTCCGGTTGAATATGATGAATAAGAGATACATATCTTTTAGGATATCTCTAGGGGCAATGATGGTCAAGATTAGACATCCACTCAAGAGAATGTTGAAGGTCCTTATGAACCTATACAACAAGTAATCATCCCAAAAAATAAGAAGAGCCTTGTTTGGTTGAAAACCACTCTTCAAGAAGTTGAAGGACATACAACATTGGGGACCTACATGGAAATCAAAAGACCGAAAATGTATTCAAGATATGTTGCATACATAACAAGGCTTATTGAAGCATAACCTTTCTTCTATGAAGAGATAGATAATTATCAAGAGTGGAGGAATGCTATGTAGGAAGAATACCAATCAATTATGAAGAATTTTGTCTGGGAAATTGTCCCTAGGCCAAGTGACAAATATATAGTCACTTCAAAGTGGATTTACAAAATATATCATGTTATCGATGTGAGTATCGACAAATACAAAGCAAGGTTTGTAGTAATAGGCTTCTCATGGAAGGAATGAATTGATTATGAGGAAACCTTTTCTCCCACACCTAGGTATACAACAATAAGATCTCTTGTTTTGTTGGCTACTTCCATGGGATGGAACGTCCATCAAATGGATGTGAAGACAACTTTCCTGAATGGTACCATTGATGATGAGGTTTACAATGAGAAACCTCAAGGATTTGAAATAAATTATAGGGAGACTCATGTCTGCATATTAAAGAAGGCTCTATATGGCTTAAAGTAAACACCTAGATCTTGGTATGCAAGAATGGATGCATGCCTATTAAGACTTGGTTTTACCAAGAGGACTACATATCCTAACCTATATATCACGATGTTCCAAGGTGAACTAATTATCATACTCTTGTTTGTGGATGACATACTAGTCACGAGTGTAGAGCATCAAATTCAAGAATGCAACAAACAGTTAGCGACCGAGTTCAATATGAAGGATCTTGGGATCATGCATTATTAATTGGGACTAGAAGTATGGAAAAATCCAGGAGATATATATATTGGTAAAGATAAGTATGTGAACAAGATAATTCAAAAGTCTACCATGATGGATTTCAAGCCTATGATGACTCCTATGATTATTAATTTGAAGAAATTGAGGTGTTTAGAATCTAGTTCGGTGGATCCTACTTGCTACAAAAAATTGATCGTGTCCTTGATGTATCTGTTAAACACAAGACCAAAATTTGTTTTTGCAGTGAATGTCCTAATTTAGTTTTAGATGGAGCCAAAACATGATCATTGGATTTCATCCAAGCACATCCTAAGATATTTTTGTGGGACTATATATCACTCCCTCTGGTACACTGGTAATGAAATCAAACTCATAGGATATGAAAATTTATATTGGGGTGGTAGTGAGATAGATGAAAGAAGCACAACAGGTGGATGCTTCAGCCTAGGATCTTCCATGGTCTCATGGATGAGCAGAGAGAAGGATACAGTTTCTTTGAGTAGCGATGAAGGTGAATATGTTGCTGCAAGTGAGGTACGTCAGGAAGCAGCTTGGCTGATGAAGTTGTTATTAGACTTGTTTGAAGGACCTCTTAGCCCTATATGGATACATTGTGATAATGAGAGTTGCATAAGATTGATGGAAGACCCACTATTTCATGCTAAGATGAAGCATATAAACAATAAGTACCACTACATCAGAAGCTTGGTATGAGATGGGGTCGTGGAGTTGCACTATCTACCTATAGATGAGTAGGCTGCAAAGATACTGAATAAAGTGTTACCAAACAAGAAGCTTCAGTACCTAAGAGATAAGCTTGGTTTTGTGGATATATCTTCTTTAATTGAGAGGGAGTGGTATTGGATAGTTCTTGTCTTTATGGGTTAGGCACTAGATTAGTAATAACGATCGAAGTCTTAGTGAAGGCCATAAAGAAATAATGGAGTCTGAAGGATTGGATAAGCATCTAGATTGGAATTTATTATGGATTGTAGAATTTAGGGTAATAAGTTGTTGATTGGTGCTCTTTGAGGATGAGGTATGACATCCAAGATAAGAGTAGTCATAGAGGATTGATATTCTTTGAGGATCTAGATTTGGAATCCAAGATAAGAATAGTACTAAAAGGACATACCTTGTAGACGTCCAAATGGGGTATGTGCCTTGAGAGGTAGAGTGGAAGCTCACATAAAGCCTCCCAACATAATGCTAAAAATTAAAGATGAGATTGTACAAGTTAAGGCCTTTAGGTACAATGTTGGTAATGATAAAGATGGCTTATCAATCTGACTCTTCTTATGAGAATGCTTCAAGATTGAGATTCCTTGTACCATGAATACCTCTGTAGTTAAGAGGGAGTATTCACAATTGTAACTAGGTTCGACCGTCATTATGATGTAATTGTAATTGTGAAATTGTATATTATTTATAGAGAAAGAAATATATATATATATTTGGAGTATGAGTTTAATACTCAAGATTAATTCAAAAGAACGTTCTTCGTGATTTTAGGTCTTCTAGGTCTTTTTAGGTATTTCTAGGATAAATAATAATATTGGTCATGTGTCACAGTCCCATTTGGGCTCATTTTAATGAAGAAAAATATTTATTTTATCAAGAAAAAGCCAAGGATAAGCCCAAGACCAAGTTAGCCTAAAGGGAGGGAATTCAACCCTCAAGAAAGGCTATATAAAGGAGAGAAATTTGACTCATTTGACACACTCACTCAAGCAAGTTCGATCTACAATAAAAAAAAATAAGGAAGATAATAGTTGGAGGGATGAAGAATAAGGGTAGAAACCGAAATTTGTCTAAGGATCATATTCTCTTGTTTCTCTCTAGGGTTTGTGAAGCTGCCAGTTGCAGAAGGTCAAAATTCTGTTGTAGTAGGCCGAAATTTTGTGAAGCAATTGCAACATCAAAGAAGCAATATCAAAGTTCTGGAAGTTGTCTCAAGGAAGATATAGTTGGGGGCTGAACTAGGGTTTGGAGGGTTTGTTGGCTTTGGTCTTTGGGTCTTGGAAGTCTCTTTTGTAAGTAGAATCTAAAGAAGAAGAGAAGCATTTTTGGGTTTTCATCTTGGAGGGGTTTTGCCCTAGATTGGAACCTATATCTTATGTACTTTGCCTTATTGTGATCTTCATTGTTTTGGTAATTACTTTATGAACACGGATCTAATAAAGTAATAAAAGGCAAACACATATCACAAGTAATTATCAAGTTAAGGAAAATCATTTCAATACATAAGTCTATTGGTTTTCCAACATTAACAAGAGTTACAATATAGACTCCTCTAGAGTATTGTACATCATAACCACATGGCTAGCCCCTTTTTCATGAATAATGTGTTGGAAATATAGTAGCCATGGTTAGTACTTTCATCATGTGAATAAATGGAAAATTTTTAAGTTTAAATTTTGCCTCTAAATATTTCAAGTCAACCTTCTATTGTTTAAGTCAGCTGGGCCCCTTGGAGGCACCCAATTGAACCCTCTTGAAGAATATAAATATAAGAGGCTTCCTCCTCATTTGTAACATCAATTTCTCTTGTCTTGTCTCTATTATAGCAAAGAAAAAAGAAGCAAGGAGGGCCAAAATTTCATAAGGAAGGAGTAGAGGCTTGGAATATTTTGGTTTCTAGTTTGGCTATCATTTTGATGTTGTTTTTTATGTATTTATGAACTATGAACTCTCTCTCTCTCTCTCTCTCTCTCTCTCTCTCTCTCACACACACACACACACACACACACACACACACACACAAGGAAGGACTTATGGGTTTTTCCCTAGCATTAGGCCTACTTTTTGTGTGTCTTGTCTCATGGTTATTGTCTACCTCTCTTTCATGTTTAATGGTTGATATTTTCTTCTATATAATTGCTTAATGATACTAGAAATGTAATTGATTCTAACTGATCATTATAAGTAGCTATCATGATGAAGAGAAATTATTCTAGCTTATGCCCTAGAAAATTTCAACATGGTATCAGAGCAGGTTGAAGAGAAGTTTGAAGAGGAGGATGAATTGGTAAATGTTTAGCCAAGTTTTGGGCATAGAAAGGACAAATTTTAATGACACTTGAAAATAGAGGATCGAACATTCTCTGAGATGCCTGTGGAATTTCATGTGAATTATATGGAATCTATGTGAACCTAAGGCTTCCTTTCTCTATGAAATAATGCGAGTCCTTAAGAATAATGCAAGTTCTAAATGCAAGTTATGTGTAATAATGTGAGTTCTAAATACAATTCTATCTCTGTGCAAGATTAATCTCGAAATACTGAATATTTTATGCTATCCAAATAAGGTAATTTTCTTTGTATTGTGAAATAGTATTAGATCTAAAATTGTATTAAAATCCAAAATCTACAGCTTATAGAAAGGAACTGAAGTCTATACTAATCCAATAAAATATAAAGATCCGATCTTGAGATCTTCCCGTGTCATCCGATCTACTGCTTCAATATCATTTGAACCATTTTGTGGCATCTTGTTATCTCTAATATGCGAGCTCCTATGGCATCAAGCTTCTCTATAAAAATATGCAAAATCTATGGCATATAAGCTTGTAGTTCATTGTCTAACTCTGTCAAGGTTCTGTGACATATGTAAAGATATAAGGCTTATGATATATTGTGGAAGAAGTTAACCTTGTTGCAAAAATCCTAGAAGGGTATATTTATTGGCATATTAAAGGGTTGAGTCTAAGGTTGACTACTTTGTGATCAAGAGCATTAATTCAAATGACATTCGAACCCTTCTATGGAATCCATATTACATGAAATTCAAGGCACCTGAGTTGGTTAGAAGGTATATTGTAATGAGTCTTAAGGTGAGATATTAAGACAAGTCTTGTATGAAGAAGAATTTAGATCCAATCTTATTGTGTCATCTGTGGAACAAGGTTCAAGTCAAAAATATCCGAGAAAAGAAGACTAAAGGCATATTTATGACATATCAAAGAAGAACATATCTAATAGTGCCTGTGGTGGTATGAATTATCATCCTAGATCTCTCTTTGATGAAAAGGGTCGAGCTCCTTGTAGTTGAGGCACTATCTTTGAGGATATGCGAGTTTTTGAGACACTTTGTCTTTGTATTTTTGCAATAATGTCTGAATAATGATCTGAATTTGCATGCCTAATATTGCTATTCTTTCACATAAGTCTCTATGAACAAAATTAGAGGATTAACTTGGTTATTGAGCTCTATCCTATACATAGTAGAAGAACAAATTTTATTGCAAAAGTTCACTTGAAAGAAAATGAGTTGACTCTTATAAGTTTCTATCACCTAGAAGTGATGAGTAGACATTATCCAAATGGAAGGTATGTATCTATCCACTATGATTTTGGATCCTACATTGACATTCTCATTGAAGTAAAAGGATTTTATTCAAATGTTATTCTATGTCATGAGACTTGTATCAAGAGTTTTGTATTAAGGATTGTTGTTTCAGCTGAAGGAGTCATGTGTTGTGCTACGAATTCGAGGATTTGAATATAAAATAAAGAGTCAAAAATGACTGAATACATTATGATCTAGAAAGAATTACATATAAGGATAAGAATAATAAGGCTTATTGCACTTGGGATTAAAAAAGGATCATTGTAAATTTTTGAAAATCTAGCAAGAAGGTTTGAACAAGAAAGCCCTAGAGTTTGTATAAAAAACCTTGTCTGATAACGAGAATGATAAAGTTGGAAAATAAATGCAAGGGTGACAAGAAAGGAAAATATAATAAGATGTAAAAGTTCCTTCATTGCTAAGGAATTAAGATTTGATAAAATTACAAACTATAGAGTTTGAAAGATTGAAAGGTTTTTGTTTTGTTAACCCTATCAAGGGAGCCCCTAGGATTTGTGAGAAAACCCTAAGACTGATTATTCATAATGTTGATATTAACATCAGAATGATCAAGATAAGCATTAGGGTGTTTAAACCCTAGACTAATCCTGTAAAATCATTAGAGTTTGAAGTTAAAACCCTAGTCAAACAATTTCCATCCCTATTTAAACAAAAAGGGTTGGAAAAGAAAGCCTTGAGCTCATGGATTGATCACTTCTGCTTAAAAATAGAAGAAACCATAGCTCCTAGAAGATTTTACATCTTGATGATAAGGTTGATTTGCAGGTTGGAAGCAAGAAGACTAAATATTAAGAGGGAGCTGACATGTTCTCAAAAAATAAGTATCTTATATTTTATTTTATCATTTAAATAATTATTGATGATGTGGACAAGGTCAATGTGGACTTCTTGATGATGATATGGACTACTTGATGATGTGGACTTCTTAACGATGATATGGACTCCTTGACGATGTGGATTTATTAATGATGATATGAAATCCTTGACGATGTGGACTTCTTGATGACGTTATGGAATCCTTGATGATGTGGATTTCTTGATGATGATATGGACTCCTTGATGACATGGATTTCTTGATGATAATATGGACTCCTTGATGATGTGGATTTCTTGATGATGATATGACCTCCTTGATGATGTGGATTCCTTGATAATGTGGACTCCTTGATGATGATGATGTGGATGAGATTAACTCTTGAAGAGTTGAATGAGATTGATTACACCTGAGAAGACTAATATCAAGAGGGAGCTGACACATTATCAAGAGATAATTACTTTATTTATTGGTCCTATTGTTGTTTCATTATGAGTCTCTTTTCTTTGTCTATATTGCTTGGTTGTATTTTTTCTTCCATGGCTTCTTACCTAGGGTTACAGGTATATAATGAAGACTACCAAGGTGTGGTGATCATTGGAAATGGATGGAAGAATCATGTGAAAAGAAGACTTGTGATTGGGTGGACTTTGTACTCAAAGGAAGCAAACAAGATCAATCTAAATTGAAGCATGTTTTGATCTATGATGAAAAGAAGTCAGTTGTGACTTCCAAGGTGAAGTTGGCTAGATGTATTTAAGAATGATGTTGATTCAAATTTGTTGAAGATGATCCTGCGATTCTTTTGTTATGTATTAATGATATGTTTTTTATAAGGTATGAGGACATCTTTAGTGCAAGAGGGAGTTGAGTGAAGAATTGTAAGATTGAAAGTATGGCACGAGCCTGGTGAAATCCTTGTTGAGGTTGTGGGATGATGGACTGTGAGTCCATGGATACTTGATGAAAAAATTGAAGAAGTTGTAAGAATTTGTTGCTGACTTGGTTGATTATTTGATTGGCTCGTTGAACCACCTGATGCATGAAATTTTTAACTCTATTTGGATTGGATGCATTAAAGAAATAAAGAGAAATTCTGGGTTCTATGTTGGTATGAATGACATGGATGTTCTTATTGCATTTAACCTGACTGAAGCTATAGCTGATTTGTGAAGCAAGTTAACTTAGAAGAAGGTTGTTGATATTTGCTTCTATGAGAAGCCACTTACTGTATGTTGGATTCACCCATGGTATACATGCTTTTTGTTGATGTTTGCTTCTGTGAGAATCCACTCATTGTCTACTATATTCAACCATGGTATAATTTCTTGTTGTTGGGAAAGTTGTTGGTGTTTGATTTTGTGAGAAGCCACAACTGCAGTTGAATATATAGTTAATTGTTCAACATATTGTTGTCTAATAGAATGTTTTATCAAGTGCTAAAATCCACCATGACTAATTTTGTGCTATTAAACAGGTTGTTAATGTTTTCTTATGTGAGAAGCCTAGAATGACTAAGAATTCATATTGGAGAGGGAGCATTGTTTATATAATATTGTGAATCTTCCTTAGGCTATGTGCCGAGATCCCTATGGATTTTTCGGAAATATTGACACTCCCTTAGGTTGTGGGTCTGAAGATCGGTGAGTCTAGTCGGGGAGCTTGGTTTTGAGGCACTGATTTTGTGATCTCTCCCTTAGGCTATGTGCCAAGAGACCTATGGATTGGTCAGGGATATTGATCTCAAGTTCTCTCCCTTAGGCTATGGGCCAAGAGACCTTGTTTGTGGTCAAGGAGATGTGCATATGATTGATTTGACCTATTGCTTGATATGACTTATTGTGATGGATACTATATATCCTTCCTTATGATGAGACTGATGATATCTCCCTTAGGATGTGTGCCCGGAGACTCGTGGATTGTTCAGAGAGATTGATCTTGAGAGATAGAATGAAAAGTAGATCCCTAAATAAGAGGGAGTGTTGGAAATATAATAGCCATGATGGGTATTTTCATTATGTGAAGAAATGGAAAATTTTAAATTTAATTTTTGCTGCCAAATATTTCAAGTTGACCTTCTATTGTTTAAGTTTTTTTGGGCCCCTTAGAGGCACCCATTCGACCCCTTTTGAAGATGATAAATATAAGATCCTTCCTCCTCATTTGGTACATCGATTTCTCTTGTCTTGTCTCTGTTCCAGTGAAGGAAAAAGAGGCAAGGAGGGCCGAAATTTCAAAAGGTTTGGTTATCATTTTGATGTTGTTTCTAATGTATTAATGAACTACGAACTCTCTCTCTCTCATAAGGAAGGATTTTGGGTTTTCCCCTTGTGGTGTTTGATTGACCTCAGGCCTAATTTATGTGTCTCTCGTCTCATGGTTTCATTTTTATTTTCTATTGCTCTTTCATGTTTAATGGTTGATATTCTCTTTTGTATAACTGCTTAATGATATTGGAAATGTAATTGATGCTAACTAGTCATTAGAAGTATTTATCATGATGAAGAAAATTTATTCTAGTTTGTGCCCTAGAAAATTTCAACATAATGGGGGCTGACGTGGCATGCTCTTGAATTATGGTGGTGAAAACAAGAAGGTCAAATTCTAAGTGGCATAAATTTCGCATACAGACTCCGATTGACACGATTCTTGTGTCGTTGGAAAGGTCTATGTGTGTAGAATAATAAAAAGAGATGTCATGCTAAAGTGACAAAGCTTTACCCCCAAAAAATCATCGTTTGATGCCTCAAAACACTCTTAGAAGGTTTCATACCCCAATTTACCAAGCTGGATCCTACTGGTAAAAATGGTCCCAAGAGTTGATTCCTCTACTTTTTCCACTATGAAAGCATCGTGATGGATGAAAAACAATATAACGATCCAATCCGGATCAATTGGATAGGCAAAACTGCAACGCAGTGCTGAAACAAAGCATGAAGGTGGACGACAGTGAACACGTCCCCTTGTCAACCTAATAGCCAATTACCACACCACAAAAGGAAGCAAACCTGCAAAGACATAATCGCCCACCAGAGAATACAAGGGTACATAAGCTCCGACAAACACATTGAAGAATGGATTAGGGGGCAAGGGTGGCTAGGCTTCCAGTCGCCCCACCCCCCTACTCCATGCAAAAATAACCACCTGCAAAAGAGGGAAAACAATATAAAAGATTGTTATATGAAGAAGAGAAAGGGATTCACACAAAAACTAACAAGGAAGGCTTGCTGTTTTGCAAACATGTCGCTAGGGTTTTCTCTAGCTCTCCTATTTTCAATTCTTTTTAATAACATAAAAAAAAATATTTATTTCCCATTTATTAGCATTTTAGTTTAAGCATAAAGGCTAATTAGAAACCATTAAAAAAGGAGATACATGATTCATTAATTCCAAACAATTTTGCCATTTTTTAATTAATTTATTCATGTTGGTGTATTTATCTATCTTCAATTTTAAATAAATTACAATTTTTAAGATTCATATTTAATGTATATAATTAAGTTAACTTTAATGTATTTTGATATAGTTTTTTACCCTAACTTGGTATTTGATACATACTCTTCGCATTTAAGATTTGCGTTCAATAAATTACTATTTTGCAGTAGGTGTTCAAGTTACATTTGAATAATCATTACCACTCTATAAAACCACCAAAATTGAAACAAACAATAATGATTTTAGTTATTAATTAGCATACAAATGTAATTGTCATCAATTTCATTTTGTTATGATTATTAACAATGTCTATACGATCATTGTTACTATCCAAATACAAGATTCAAACACAAATTTTCTTGGTCATTAGCTACTACTATGAATGAATTCTCCACCTTTTATATATATATATATATATATATATATATATATATATATATATAGATAATTTTGTAAAAATATGGTTTTAATGAATTATTGTCTCTCTAATAACCCATAAACACACAACCATTTCAAATTATAATTATCTCACTAACTTAGAATTTCCATTTCTACTAATAAAATTAGACATTTCTATCTCAACAAATTTTACACTTCAATAAATGATTTTGATAACAATAAAACTCAAACTAAATAATAAATTATCTCTATTATTATAAAATCATTATCTAATTCAATTTTAAATTAAAATTATAGAATTATTTAATATAAAATTTATGATGATGATGATGATGATGATGTTGGTTAACATCCACTGAGACCAATCTTTGGTCTATCGGACCTAAAGAAAAGAGTTATTTAATTTGATTTAAGATTTTATTCCTATGCTCAAAAAGCTTGGAGAGAGGCCTCCCGAGCTCACTATAATTTTGACATCTTAAAAGGCTAGGAAGGTCAGTATTGCAACAAAGATTATGAAATTGAGCTCTAATGTGGTTGTACGCGGGGCACTCTAAGAGGAAGTGATTTTCATCCTCGATGTTCATATTCTCACAGAGATGGCAGATCCTTTCCATCCATGGTGTTTTAGGAATTGTCCAACGACCTGTTTCACTATGGAGCTCATGAGAGTTCATTCTAATCTTGGCTATATTAATTTTCTTCTTTGAGCTAGTTAAAACAAAGAGATACTTTTGATCTTCTAAGCTGGGGTTGATGACCTCCTTATAATATCTTAATTTTCTTTTAGCAGCTAGATCTTTCTCACACCACATGTTTTCTTTGAACTTAGAAGTAACAATTTTTTTAATGTTATTGATGTTTTGCAATGCAACATTCTCGTCGATCTCCCAATGGTTTAACCAGGCCCTGGTGTCTTTATACCAACCTCGTTTAAGCCTTAGGTGGTTTGGCTTGAATTTAAAGCTAGCTTAGGAAGTCTATGGTCTCCTCTGCTATTGAGCTTGTGCTTGTACAACAGAAGCCTAGTCATAGCTAGGCTCTCGATAGGGGAAAGACCCACTTCTATAAGGAGAATAGGATAGGGTGTATTGCTTTTAATTTTAAAGTTATACATTATATAGCGCTTAGTCTGTTTCTCAGGATTCTCTGGTGTAGCTGACTACATCCATATAAGATAACAGGAGTGACTAAAGTTTCAAAGAGGAACTTCTTTCTATCCCACATTACGAGGTTTGTCGTTTTACAATTATTTTCAAGACCAAAATAAGCTTTCCACCCCCCATTAATCCTTTTCTGAATGCTATAGTTCAAGTTGAGCTTGTGATGAATATCAATTCCTAGGTACTTGTAAGAAGACACTTCCTCCAACTTACTATTGTCATACATAATATTAGCGTAAGTGTCCTTCTTGTATTTGATAATCATAGCTTTTGTTTTGTCAGTGTTAACAGACATACCCATGGTAGGGCAGAAATCCTTAAGAAGTCTAAGTTGCTTATCAAGATCAGATGGGCACCTTGCGAGAAGAACAATATCGTCAGCATAGAGAAGAAGGATGATGACTATCCCAGCTAAGATCGTGCCAGCACATCCTGCTTCCTCTAAACAACCTTCTAGTTTGTCGATGTAAATGCCAAATAGGGTAGGGGAGAGGGGGCAACCTTGTTTAACTCTGATATTAAACTTAATATCTTTCGACCACTCCTAATTGCTATTTAACTTGGCAATTACATTCTCGTATAACCTTATAGCGGTGCTCGTAGCTCGAAAGGAACATTTAACTCTTCTAATCTATTCTATAGGTTATTTCTAGGAACTGTATTGAAAGCCTTTCTAAAGTCCACAAAGCAACATAAGATATTGGATTTATCATTGCGACATTCTTCCACAATGATCCTAAGCGTAACGAGGTGGTCCGTTGTTGAGTGTTGCCTTCTAAAACCCGCTTGGCCTTTAGCCCGCTTACCTTCACTTTCAGGCCAAATGCTCAACTTCTTTTCCAAAATAATACCATATAACTTGACTAAGAGAGGGTTGATCATAATGGCCCGATAATTAGAGGGGTTATTTGTATCCTCACTTTTAAAAATAGGGATAATGAAGCTCTGAGTCCAAGGTTTAGGGAACCCTTGCTTAACCGCTTGGTTGAAAAGCTTGTGGATGTGGGGGATGAGGACAGGACCTCCAATTTTTAAGATTTCCGCCTGGTAACCTTCAATGTCTTTAGCTTTCCCATTTTCCAGGTGTTTAACCCCAAAATCAATGTCTTCTAATGAGAAAAATTCTTTCGTTGTGAGCAGGGTTTCAAAATCCCTGGCATTTGGAGATTCATAAAGCTTTTTAAGATAGGAATTCCAGTCGTGTAAAGCAATTTTATTATTATCTTTAGTTTTCCTAGTTAGAATCTGCCTCCAGAATTTTTGAGGAGCCACCTTAGAGAGGTGTAAGAGATTCTCTTGTCTTTTACGAATATATTGCCTTTTTTTCCTTTTAGTTAGGGTTTTGTAGATTTTTATCTTGTTAATTTTGAGAGATTCATCAACATCTTCCTTAATTTCTCTCCTCACACTTTTACAATATTTGTCATACCATGGGTTGGTTTTGCTATTTCTTTTATTACTTGAGACTTCAATTAAGAACTTGTTAATAGAATATGAGAGGGTTGTAGTAAAATTATGATAGAGGTCATCTATGTTGTCTATACTAGATAAAGGAAGCAAATTAGTTTTTAATTCATTTAGAAAGAGATAGTTTTTATTTCTATCAAAGATTAAGTTCTTTTGACTAGAAGGATTATCTTCTATGGGATCTCTATGCATGACAAAATTGAGAGTTATGAGTAAAGCCCTATGATCAGAGTCAGGCTCGTGGTCGTCTAAGATGTCAAAATTTATTATTTTGTTGTATAAAGGGAGATCGGAAATAACATAGTCTACCACGCTCCTGCCAAGCCCATGGATGCAGGTCATCTTGCTAGAATTGGGCCACTTCTTTAGACCGCTGCAAATTATGAGATCCTAAGCACTACAGAGCTTGACTAGCTTCGACCCAAACAAATTATCCCCGAGGTCTTCAAAGCTCCTTTTGTACCGGCTAGCCAGAGTAAGGTCTTCGTCTAACCAAAGAGGATTGGAGTTGGAATGTGTAATGACCCATACCTAATTGATAAGTAGTATAACCGTTAAAATTATATGTGGATGAACCAATAAAATAATAATATAAATTAATTAAGGCAAATTAATTAATTTATAAACAAACATAAAGTCATCACACCCATTCCTAACTTATAAATAAAATAATTTAATTAAACCAAATTAATTAAGTTATTAAACAAACATAATACAAATTGAGCTTTCCATAAAGTCATCTCATCTACGTAACTAGATGAGGACTCAACGAGGATATTTGATACACTTTATCCCAAAACCTTATCTCAACATTAAATGTCCCCTTAAATGAAGATAAGGTCTCCTTAAATGGTTGCAGACCCTCATAAATATGAAAAAGATCTTCGGGAGTTAAAGGCGGTGGAGAGATGGATATAAGGGGGAGGATGTGAAGGAGGAAGGGGACGGTTGGGAGAAGAAAAATTCTACATTCTGGCCAACGAATGGATTGAAGGATACGAAGAGTTCTGGAAGGGAGTTTCACCGTTCTGGGATTTTGGGCACGGGGGCAGAAGAGTGATCTTCTGGGTCTAGGATTGTTCCTAGATCGGCTGGGAGGATTGTTGTTTTGGTGATCTGTTCATTCTGTCCACAGCCTCACAGGAGGGGTACCGGAGAAGCGCCACCATTAATTCATCTACTGCATTCCAGGTATTTCCCATATAGCTAAAATTGAAATTTTATTCCTGAACTGCATAAAATCGTATTTCTATTGATTTATGTTTATATATATGCTTAGATATATGCCTGGAAATGACCTCTTAAATTGTATTCAGGGGAAGAATGATCGTTTGTAACGGTTTTCTTAATTAAGTATAAAATTTGGTATAATCTTTAGGAGCAGCAGTGATTCCCTATTAGCTAATTTAGCTAAGTCTTTCCCTCCAGCAAAAACTTTGAAATTCCCTGAAATCAAGTGCAAAATTTAGGAATTTAATGAGATAGGATATTACATAATGATTGCTTAGAAGAATAACTTGATTGCTTGAAGTTCGAGCATTAAAATCACCCATTAAAAAGATATTACCTTCATTCCTTAGGCTAGAAATATCATTCTCTAAACCATTGTAAAGACTATTTTTATTGTTAAAATAATTTTTATAGCATTATTTCCTTTATAATCTTCAATTTTTTATTTTTTATTTTTTTATAACAATTAAATTTTTTTATTCTTTTATAAAAAATATTCATCATAAAATGTAATTTCATTTTTTTGACGAATATAAATGACTCTTCAAAATTTTTCTCCATATGAATAAACTTCATTGTGACCATTTCAATTCCACTATCAAAAATCCAAATTTATAAATTTCATTTTTACCATCATAAATCCAGAATTATGATGTCATTGTGCTCCAATATTGTTGAATACCTTTAAATCAACCCAAAACCTTTCAAAATTTATCAAGATCCAAAAACCTTAAAATTTCCAAACCTATCACTGGCACTTTGCGAAATTCAACGCAAATGATGACAAGATAAAAATGCCCACTCATCATACGCCCTTCAGACGCAAGCATGAGTCATGTCCTAACAATTTGGCTAGATTTCCCCATAAATTGTTGAGTCTCATTTCGTGCAGGTAAAATTGAGGCATAAACAGCCTTTGAGTCTCATTTCATGCAGGTAAAATTGAGGCATAAACAGCCTCTCCCATCGATTTCTCTTTGAAAGATTTTTCCGATGTCTTTGTAACGCACCACTTCAAACCTTTTCTATTTGAGGATGGGCTTCGGACCTGTAGACTCCTTTCTTCAAACCATCTTCGATGTCGCTCGGCCCTACTTTATGAAAATTAAACACCAAAGATGCCATTCTGTTCCCTCTCATCGATAAGTTCAGAGCCAACTCAAATCAGTATGATTTAGCTAGTGTTAAGTTTTATATTTTTTATTCCTTGTGGTGGTCAATTTGGTCAGAGAAATGGCATCTTGGAGGTCATTTTTGCCTCTGTTAGTAATCATATCTCTTGCGATTTATGAAGAAATGGTGTCGACTCCCACCTGTGTGACGCTTCCACACCATTCTGACTATAGTCCAACACCCACAGACGTGACCGCAATGCTGGTTGCAGATTTGCTGTTGTTGGGTTCTGAAGCAGGCTACATGAATCTCATCTTCAGACACTCCTACATGACAAAGTTCTTCCGGGTGGGTTTTCTTTCCTTTCAGACACACCTTTTCTTTCAATGTTGTGATGAATTCAATGAGCAGGAACCATTTGTCTATGCGCCATTTTGTCCAGCTTGTTGATTATCTTTCCATTGGCATTGCGGTCAATTAATTATGAATCTCGATAATTATTTTATTCACGGGCATTCCAGTTGGGTACCGTATAATCTGTACATTCTTCTGTTAAGATTGTATGTGAAGGGTATACTTCCTAATTCACCGGAATTTTATACTGGGGAATTGAGGAAGTATTCTGCATTTTAATGGGCAAATTCTTAAATTGGATCCATGTGTTTATTACTGTTGTAGTTGCCATATCCGTTGGGATTCTTTTTGCTTGGGCGCCTGATTTCAGTAGTGGTACTTAGTGGTGCTTGCTGATTACTGTTGTATTCACACCTACTGGTGCCAAGAATAATTATTAAAATTGAAAAAGGCTTGACATAAATTAGCTATGGCTATCTTTTTTGAGACACAGCAAATGACATGGCCTGTGCTTGGTAGATATCGGACCAGCACAAGCATGCCGAGATTATTGGACAGCGTGCTAACCCTCCTCTGCAAACCAAGTGTAGGGTGTTTAATTTGATCCCCCAAGACTGTCAAAATAATAGCGATGACTGTCATGTACTCTGTCCCTTCTAATGCATAATTTCATTTAGTATCTCTGCCTTTTGTGCCCACTCCAGATTCTTTTTGCATTGATTCAACTCTTTCAACATTTTCTAGAGCATCATCTCCAAGGATACCCGTGCCTGCTTTTAAGTTTTGCAAGTTCAAGTCTGTTGGATTAAGGGTATCATCGCCATACATTGCTCTAAAAGGAGTCATACCTATAGTTGCTTGCTTATTGTTGTCATAACTAAATTCCACAAAAGGAAGCCTTTCTTCCCACAGAGTTTTCATGGTAACCACATGTTCCCTTAGCATGTTCTCCATTACTTGGTTGACTTTTTTAGGCCACCCATGTATTTGTGGGTGCTACCCACTACTAAGTTCCCAGCAAGTGCCTAAAGCTGTAAATAAATTCTTCCATAATGCTTGATGACTTTGGATCTCTATCACGCACAATGCTCTTTGAAAGGCCAAATCTGGAAAATGATTCAATAACAATAATTTGTTCTATTTTCTCTACAGTGGGTCTTTTTGTATGGAATAAACTTGAACATTTTTGTTGGCCAGTATACTAATGTTAAAAATTAAAATTTAATCAATCTGTTTTATTGCTATGGGTAGACACGTAAAAAAATCATGGAAATGCTTTTCCATTTGTTTCCTAGTACTTGCAAGGACATAAGTGCTTATGCTATTGAAATATTTTTTGCTTTCCTTCCTTGGCTACTCTATACTAAAATGTGGCCACATCTAGAATAACAATAACATCATTGTAGCCTAGTGGTGTTAAATTTGGCAACTAGGGCCAAATTCCACCTTGGGTCAGCTCATTTGATGTAGATGATGATTGCATTAAATTCCTCTTTTCGAGAGGACCAAAATCGATATCAAGATCGTCTCATTTGGACAAGCGGAAGTGGGATTTTGAATTTTTGTTTTCTCACATGCAAATTATTAAGGTTGGCCTCACCTATATGTCGGCTCATCAAGCCCAATAATCACGTCTCTTGATCCCAACGAATAGTTTATATAGAGGTGCTAACACACATCATATTACACACATCTCTCTCTGAAATGACCGCAGAAAGAAAGATAGCTCCAACGAAGGAGGGGACTGTTTGACGTCTTATTTGGGCTGCATAATGAGATGGGTTCCTCAGGCTGGAGGCCGAGTCTGCTAAAGGAGTGTTTGGGCTTAAGTTGAGTACTGTTCTGGGCATATCATCCTCTTATTGCGGGTCCGAATTATCCCTGAGGCAGATCGCAGAGTTGGAGTGTTTTTGGGTGTTTCTATGGTGTGAAAATCTCTTCTAGGTGGACTGCATCTAGACTACTAGAAGCTTCTCTCAAGCAGGCCGCAGTCCCTCCTAGAGTTTCAGCTGGTTTGGATTCTTGTTTGAAGGAGGCCAAGAAGCCTGGAAGATAGTTTTGCCTTAACCGCAGTGACATGAAGGATCAGCGAAGATGTGTGAAGCCTGTTATGGGGGTGAATGCAGAGGTTGCAGCAGTAGTTTAGGGCTGGCATTTGCCTCAACAGGTCTGTCATAAACTCAAAGATTTGCCAAGCACATAACAATTTTTGGGCTCATCATATTTAGCAAAGGAGGCTGCATTACTTGATCCATCTCCTTCAGAAGATCATCTTGTAACTCCTACTGACCACTGGTTAGGGCAGATGTAATCTGCTTCTGTTCAAAGGCAGAATCACATATTTGTATGCGTAGCTTCTTTGGTGTTTTGTCATTTGCTCGGGTCCATCAGTTTTGACTTTGATTGTATTCTCTCTCTCTTCCTCTGCTGAACATTTGATAATAATAATAAGAAGAATTGATTAAGGGTTTTCCCCACTGTTGATTTTTGTGTAGCTTGGGAGGTACTCCAAGCCCTGGTGTTAAAGGGTTGGAGGTCAAAGCACCACAAATGGCCTTGTGGGCTTGAGATCCAAGCTTGGGGGTTTTGCACCCGTCGTGATTTGGGCCAAAACCATGATGGATTTACGACATGTGATGGATGAGGATGATAGTGCCCGGCAATACGATTCCAACGCAACGAGAATTGTCCGAATCCGAGTTGTCGTTAGAGAGAAAATAATTTTTTAAGTTAAGATGGGTAAATTTGTCTAGTTGGGCAGGTCGGCTTGAGGTTAAAGTAGTGCCCAAAGACATATTCGTTGGAGCCACTTGGAGCCTATAAATATAGGTCAAGTGTGAGGCATTTAGGAGAGGAGACAAGCACATTAAAGGTGAAGATTAGCTCTGTGATTTAATGCGGTCCTAAGGCAAGATAAAGGAGATAAAAGGAGCCAAATCCTTGAAGAGAGTATCTCTGGTTTTGGTGCGGATTTCTCTCTCGAGAAGGCCACAGCTCTAGGGCAGGTGAGAGATGTCATAAGGGCAGATTTCAAGGGTTGGTATGTGGGTCTCCTATGCCAGATTAGGCCGCAGCAAATCAGGTGTGATTAGGGCTGTTCGGTGCTGCATTTTGGGGGATGGAATCTCTGGTTGGGCTGCAGAAAAAGGGATGACACAGCAGCATGTAGGGAGGCATGTTTGGAGGGATGTGAGCCCTTAAGAAGGTCTCCTCACTAAGCTGCAGTCATATAAAAAGGCCGCAGCCCAAACAAAGCCCTCTTCCTTGTTTTTGGGGCAGTCTTAGGTTGCTGGAGTAACAGGTTTGCTGTAGGTGCCGTAGGGTTTCTTGTGAAGTTTTTACAAGGCCCAAAACAGTAAACAACAAGCCTAGATTGGACAGCAAGGAGAGCCGATTTGTTGGAGGAGGACACAAGGGTTTAAAGCAAGGGTTGAGGGCTGTTAAGTGTGCCCTAACCAGACTTGCAGATGCACAGAATTCAAGGGCAAGGAGGCAGCAGCAGGTTGAGGTTGTAGATGAATCCTTGGTGAATGGCTATCCTAGTGTGGACAGGGTTAAAGGAAAGTTGTTCTGGGCTAGATGTGGCATGGGAATTAGTCCAAGAAGGTGACAGATCTATGGTGAACTTGCCGCAGTCCTGAACGAAATGTTTAGAGGGCTAAACATACTTAGAAGGGGTGCAGGAGCAGTCATCTAGGAGAGAAAGTTACCAGATTTGGTAAAGGAAAGAAGCCACAGCAAATTAGTTGAGTTTTGATTGTGTTAGTGGGCTGCTGTAGGTTTTAGTGGAAGCCCTAAACCATTAATCAAAACTCAGCCCATGAACAGCAGTGAAGAACCATGTATGATAGATTGATGGTATCCTAGGCAAGGACACATTGATGATGCCTATATTTGCGCAATAGCTCCTCTATTGCAGGGAAAAGGGCGGATTGGTGGAGTATTTGCCATGTGGGCAACCATGTGTAAGGGTCTCCCAGGTGTGGGGATGCCCTAACTAGGAGCAAATGCTACAATGTGGACTTGGTCTCTCGAGGATTGTTGGAGGGCAGCGTGAGAGAGGACCAACTGTGGAAGATATTTGGCACTTATGGTCTGCTGGAGGATAGCGTGACAGTGTCCATGCTGGAGCCGAAGTGCAACACCTTGATGGAAAAAGGTGACTGCTAGCCTGGCAGTTGTTGGAGCTCAAGAGTCTGATCAACCAGGAGCAGGATTGTTGAACCCGAGACTTGTGTGTGGAGAAGGACTTCTACAACAGATGATGGGCAGTCCTCCTAGCCGTGTCTTACAGTGATAGGTGGTAGCCCTATGTGCCCTATGTTGGTCTTCATCATTGCAATGCAAGAAGACCATAGTTGGTTGAAGTCCTTGAGTAGTTGAGGAGTAACAATGGGCAGATTGAGAGTTGTTCACAAGTGGAGCTGTGAACAACTTGACAGGAGTCTCGATGTGTTGTGCCCTTGATGGACGAAGGGACAACTATAGAGTAGATTGGACAAAGGAGATTCAGTGCCCAGATGGACTTGGAGCATTGATAGAGGCAGGAGTTGCAGATCGAGAGGCGAAGGACCAGGCAGGTTCAGGATACAGCTGAGAGGAGTTGTTAGGTGCTACAACCAGATGGTCAGAGTATAATGTCTTGTACTAGTGGATGTATGAGGGTCATTATCCCTGGTACGAGACCCCTAGACTGTCGTATTATATGTTGTTAATATAACGAAGTTGGGTTGAAAAATTAAAAAAATGTGTATATTTGTGCATATATGATTTACTGCTTTATATTTCCGCTGTGCAAAGTAGTTTAGTGGTTGAGACTCTTGGTTTGGTAACATCAGAGATTTAAGATTCTAACATAGATCCAAGGTCATGGAAAATCAACAAGGTATCAGAGCATATCTGAGCTACTTTGGAGGACATTGAATCAAAGTGTGCATAGCGAAGCAACTTAGAGGGAGTTGTCGGTGTTTGGATCATGGAGCTGAAGCTGAAGACATGGAGATGTGGTCTTGATAGGTTACATGGCGAGATGAGCTGGGAGTTCTTGTGGATTGGTGGTGAACTCGGTGAACCACAGTTTGTTGTAGGGAAAATTGCTGATCATGGACTTTCGTTGATGTGCCATGGATGGTTGGGACAACTCGAGGGTTTCTTTGGCATGGACGAGATTGGGTTGATCGAGATGGCTTCATGTGATGGGCTGGATATTGATAGGCTAGAGTCTTCATTGGATCGTGGTGTTGCATATCCGAGTTTGGTGGGATTTGCACGAGTGGTATTTGATCCAGGAGGATGAGTGCTTGCAAGACTGAGCTAGTGGAGATCGTGTAGGCTTAGAGGGTGTCTAGCCTCAGAGGGAGCAACCCTACGGAGGTTCGGGATCTTCAGGTTCGGATGTGATGAGGCAGAGGCACTACCGAGATTGTTGGATTCATCTATAGGGTATGTTGCAGTGATGGATGCTAGATGGGCTAGTGTCGTCGCCAGAGATGATGGTTGCTTCCTAGTTTTTGAAGTACCTCCCTCGCTAAGAGGGAATATTGATTTTTGTGTAGCTTGGGAGGTACGCCAAGCTCTGGTGTTTGAGGGTTGGAGGTCAAAGCACCACAAATGGGCTTGTGGGCTTGAGATCCAAGCTTGGGGGTTTTGAACCCGTCGTGGTTTGGGCCAAAACTGTGATGGATTTACGACATGTGATGGATGAGGATGATAGTGCTCGGCGATACAATTCCAACGCAACGAGAATTGTCCGAATCCAAGTTGTCGTTAGAGAGAAATGAATTTTTGAAGTTAAAATAGGTAAATTTGTTTAGTTGGGTAGGTCGGCCTGAGGTTAAAGTAGTGCCCAAAGGAAAATTTGTTGGAGCCACTTGGAGCCTATAAATATAGGTCAAGATTGAGGCGTTTAGGAGAGGAGAGAAGCGCATTCAAGGTGAAGATTAACTCTGAGATTTAGTGCGGTCCTAAAGCAAGATAAAGGAGACAAAAGGAGTCGAATTCTTGAAGAGAGTATCTCTGGTTTTGGTACAGATTTCTCTGTGGAGAAGGCCGTAGCTCTAGGGCAGCTGAGAGGTGCCATAAGGGTAGATTTCAAGGATCGGTTTGTGGGTCGCCTATGCCAGATTAGGTTGCAACATATCAAGTGTGATTAGGGTTGTTCTGTGCTGCGTTTTGGTGTATGGAATCTCTGGTTAGGCTACAGGAAAAGGGGTGACACAACAACGTGTAGGGAGGCATGTGAGCCCTTAAGAAGGTCTGTTCACTAAGCCATAATCATATCAAAGAGGTCGCAAAGGTCGCAACCCAAACAGAGCCCTCTTCCTTGTTTTTGGGGTAGTCTTAGGTTGCTGGAATAACAGGTTCGCTGTAGGTGCTGTAGGGTGTCTTGTGAAGTTTTTACAATGCCCAAAATAGTAAACAACAAGCCTAGATTGGACATCAAGGAGAGCCGATTTGTTGGAGGGGGACACAAGGGTTTAAAGCAAGGGTTGAGGGCTGTTAAGTGTGCACTAACCAAACTTGCAGATGCACATAACTCAAGGGAAAGGAGGCAACAACAAGTTGAGGTTGTAGATGACTCCTTGGTGAATGGCTGTCTTAGTGTGGATAGGGTTAAAGGAACGTTGTTTTGGGCTAGATTTGGCACGGGAATTAGTCCAAGAAGGTGACAGATCTATGGTGAACTTGCCGCAGTCCTGAAGGAAATGTTTAGAGGGCTAAACACACTTAGAAGGGGTGCAGGAACAATCATCTAGGAAGACAATATGTTGGTCTTCATCATTGCAGCGTAGGAAAACCATAGTGGGCTGAAGTCCCTGAGTACCTGAGGAGCAGCAGTGGGCAGATTGAGAGTTGTTCACAAGTGGAGTTGTGAACAACTCGACAAGAGTCTTGATGTGTTGTGCCCTTGATGGATGAAGGGACAACTAGAGAGCAGATTGTACAGTCGAGATTCAGTGGCCAGATGGACTTGGAGCACTGATAGAGGCAGAAGCTGCAGATCGGGAGCCGAAGGATCGGGCAGGTTCAAGATACGACCGAGAGGAGCTGTTAGATGCTACAGCCAGATGGTTAGAGTATCTTGTCTTGTACTAGTGGATGTATGAGGGCCATTATCCCTGGTACGAGAGCCCTAGACTGTTGTATTATATGTTATTAATATAACGAAGTTGGGTTGAAAAATTAAAAAGATGTGTATATTTGTGCATATATGATTTATTGCTTTGTATTTCCGCTGTGCAAAGTAGTTTAGTGGTTGAGACTCTTGGTTGGGTAGCATCAGAGATTTAAGATTCTAACCTAGACCCAAGGTCGTGGAAAATCAACACCCACATTGGGGTTTTTCCTTGGCTTGCGCCAAAATCTTGTGTCCGCTTGTCTTGGCTAGTCCTTTACTCTTGATGTTTATGTTATTTCTTCAATCACTGTCAATGAGATAATGGTTTATGTGATTGCTAAATGGAAATTAAAATTGGGCACATAAGGAACATTGAATTAATTGACCTAAGCAAAGAATATGTTATCTAAATTTAACAAGTGGGCTAGCACAAGTGGTTGTGATCTATAAACAAGTATGGATATTCTACTGAAATAGTTAATCATAAGAAATCTTATAATATTCTACAATGTTCACCATGCAATATTCCACTGAATATGCAGACTTAATATTATTAGTTTCAACTTAGAAATTTCTAAAAATAAGCTAAAACTGAAACAAAAGAGACAAACAATAACACACCATCCACACAATGAACACAAGATGTACCCTAGGAAAACCCAATTTGGGAAAAACCCAGCTATAAGGTGAGGCCTATGCTTTGCTCATTTCTTCTGAATACGAAAAGAAAATACAAAGAAATTGACACTCACTATGGAGATGCCATGGACATTGTGGCCAATAATTTCTTCTTCTTGCTTTGTTATGCTTGAATATCCTTTCTCAATTCTTTGCTTTCCTATGGAACACCACTCAATACAATAAGAATGGAACCTCTATCTTTTAGCGGCCTAGTATTTAACATAACCTGATAGCTATTGAGGGTTAGGTTTAGCGTTAATTGTGGATGACTCACCTAGATCAACTCCAATTGTCATATGTGTGAAAATTTCTCAATCTAAGAAAACCTACTGCTAACTATTGATTTACTTCTCCTACTTAATTAATTATACAAGTTATTTATCTGAATATTCAAAAACAACGAAGTTAACACAAATAACAATGTACACATACAGATCATTTACTGAATATAACGCACATATGACAAAGTGACACACATATTTTTTGGACAAATGTCCCCAGAAAAACCCAATGCGGTAAAATTGGTGCAGCTAGCTCTGGAGGGTTTTATTATTATGCAGAATCTGAATACAACAATTTTTGGGCGCCAAACATGGTTGGCCCTACAGAGGAAATCATGGCAACAATACCTCTTTCACTCGGAGACAAAAAATATGGCTGATTCACACCTCAAACGGGATTTACAGAACTTGAGCCCTTTCTAGCCCACCAGAAACCCCAGTGCTGTCCCTTAGCCCTCTGCATCAGCCTTTCTGGCTTGTGTCAGCGTCTGCGCTGCATTGGAAGGGCTTGCGTCAAACTCTCTGGGCTTACGCTGCCCTGACTTGGTTTGCGTCAGCCCTGAAGGGCTCCTGCTGCGTTGCCCTCTGCGTGGCTCTGGCTGATTTGCGTAACTCTGGCTGGCCTCTGCACTACTAGGTATGCTGCCTCTTTGCCGCTGTTGTATTCTTGGCCTTGGATCAGAATCCCTCGCCAATACTGCCTCTCACCGCACTGCAAACTCACTTCGAAATTCTTAGCAAACCACGCCCTATAATTTTGACTTAGCCTCAGTGCTCTGTCAATGTTTGTTTTCTCCAACAGACCCCAAGCCCCTTCTCTTATACTTTTCTCGTTGGCAAACCAACGACCGTGATCTAATCTCTAATCAACGGCTAAGATTAGAAGCTGCTTGATCCATGTCACTTAGATCATTCTCATCACATGTTTAATTTAATTCACTTTAATCTTTTAGTTTTCCTAAGTTAGACTTAGGGTCCTTAATTAAAAAGATTAATTATTTGAATAACTCTTAAACCAGATGGAATTTCTCCAAACGCTTTCTTTGTCTCGGAGAGCTCATGTACTCTAGCTCCTCCACAAAATTTCAGAGCTAGAGCACATCCGATGCTACCCCAAAATCTCAACACTCCCTCTTAGTGAGGAATGTGCTCTAGCAATTCATGCACCCGAAGTATTCCCTTGATCTCTGGCATCGGTCTCCACGCTGATGCTTGGCCTGTATCCATCACTGCGTTGTTGCTGCTCTCTGTACTGCTGCCCATGACTCTGCCACAGTCACTGCCACATCTGTACTGCAACTCCCTCTTAAATTGCTGCATCATGCTGCCTATAGCACTGCCACTGCTAACTGCTGCACTGCAACTCAGCTGCTGAGAAGTAATCAACTGAAGGACCCTTGCCCAAATACTGACAGACAAGTCAGTTGGGTTGCATCTCATCACTGAAGCTCCCTTAGCTGGTGCTCTGCGCTGTCCTTCTGAATCCACTGCGCTGCTACAACTCTGCACTGCATAAGCACTGCCTCCTCTGTGCTCCTGAAGTCCCATCATCCCCTCTGCGCTGCTACTGCCTCTGCACTACACTGCTCCCTCTATAGCGTCCCAGCTCTGCCCTCTGCGCTGCTACTGCCTCTGCACTACACTGCTCCCTCTATAGCGTCCCAGCTCTGCCCTCTGCTTCACTGTGATCATTTGCACCCACTGCTCCAGTAATCCCTGCTACTGTCTCAAGGCTCCCACAACACGTATGTGATCCAAGAGTTGGGGTACTTAAGGATCCTGCCTCTATCTGTAGCTGCTCTACAGATTAATGTCGCCCCACCTATTCTCTCGAGGTACATGACCGCTCATGGCCACATCATCATCGGACCCATCATCTTCTTTAGCTGCTGCAGCCTTGGATTAAGTATCCTTGTCCTTCTTCCTTAGAGGAAAAGTGGTGGCGAAGTGTCCAAGTTCACCACACCTGAAGCAACGGATCTTGGATAGATCCTTCTTTTTCTTCCCTTGCTGCTTCTTGGATGCAAGGACCGCATCTTCCTCTTCCTCCTTCACTTTGCTTGATCTGGTGTTGGCTTGTCTATTGGTCATCCGACAGATTTCCTCTTGTCGAAGGATAGCCCACATGTCGTACCAGCTTGGAAGGTCCTGTCTGCCCAAGATGCTTTGGACAAACGTTTCTCGCTCATCTGCGACTGCATTTAGAGCAATCCTCACCATGACATCATCCTCCACCTTGACCCCCATGGCAATCAACTGATCTCGAATCGACTGCAACTTGAAGAGGAAAGGATCGATTTCCTCTCCCTTAGTCATCACAAATAATCTCATCTTGTTCTCCAGAAGCATCTACTTCTTGACGGATTTCCCTTTATACATTGTGGTTGACGCTGTCCACATAGCATTAGCCGTCTTCTTCTCGGCTATGTGTTGTTGGAAATACTGAGAGGGGGGGGGGGGTGAATTAGTATTCCTTTCAATTAGAGCATTATTTAATCTTCAATTATTATCAGTGTTTGTACAATGATAGCAGCAAACAAAAGGAACACAAATGCACACAGTTTTTAAGGTGGAAACCCACTCCAGGACAAAAACCACCTAATGCTTTTCTAATAATTCTTTAATATTCAACTCCAGTTTAGAATAAAGCTCTAACTTCCTAGAATCTAGAAAAGCATTCTTCTCCAGCTCCCACTAGATGGACGCTCCAACGCCCGAGATTATTCAGTAGTCAACTGAATGGATGCCCCAACAGCCAATGAGCTACAACTCACCCTAGCACCACCCTAGCACCCTATAGAAGAATAAAAGAAGAATGGACTCCCGTACCAGGGAAAATGGTCCACTTTACAATGATATAGAATGATGTAGAAGAAGAAGACACACTAGACCATAGCCCCAGCTATGACACAACCACCTAATGATGATCCTAGACCTCCCGACACTGCCTCTTCAACTCTTGGCAGATAGACACTAGAACAATTTTTACAATAATGTATTTACAGTGACTTAGTACAATGATACCTTTACAGTGACTGTATGCAGTGCTGCCCACTTGAAGACTTCATGTGATGAACTTCTTGCTGCTGTTCTGCACCTTGGTTGCTGCTCTTGTCATGCTACCCTCTGCTGCACCTTGCTTTGCTTTGCTGCCCTAGAAAGTCTGGTCCTTTGCGGCCCTTGACAACACATGATCTAGCTTTTTCTTGCCTTCTAGGAGCTCAATATTGAATCTGGTGTATCTCTGTTATTTTAGATCCCTAATATCTGATTTTGGTCCTGTAGTAGTCCTCTGAGTCTTCTTTCCAATGCCACAGGTCTGACCCAATATGGATTCTTCAAGAGAGAGTTATGCCCAATTTCTCACAATGCCCTAATTATGGATTGTTTCAGTAGAGCGAACTTGTACGGAGTGCCACGTGTCACTGTTTCTTCATTCTGCTTTGAAATTGATAGAGCAAAAACTACAGTCCATTCACTATCTGCCACTTTTTACAAAATTCCAATCCGATACTCAGAGAGAGAGAGAGTTATGATGATTTTCCCAAGGTCACTTCTTTGAGATGAATTTCAGGAGCCTGAAAGAACACTGACTTCCACAGATCATATCTCTGAAACTATTGCGCACCTTGATCTGAAATTTTCACAGGAGCTTCCTCAGGATTTCGGCTTTGCCTCATAAAAATTTCAGCTTCTTAACCTTCGTAGAAAAAAAGTTAGAGTGAAAATGCCACGATGACCTGTTTCAGATGGCGAAATCCCTTGCATAAGGAGGATATGAGGATCACAATTTACATAAATGCTTAGGTTGAGAGGGGCTTCAACAAGTGAACGTGGGAGGGATTTTAGGAGCTTAAAAAATATTAATTATGACTTTTCAATGACCCATGCCACAACTCCATGGGGTTTTAGCCCACTCACTGGGGTTACAAACTTCAAACATGAATATCTCTCAATCTGTGAAGAATTACGTGGCGTGCCATCTATCAATGGAAACATCTCGAAAAGTAGAAACCATCAAAAGCATTCTTGACCCAAAATATATTAATTTGGTAGGTCAAAATTCCCATGCAATATTGGGATAATCCTTGGTGTTGCTTGGGTTGACATCAATGACAACCGCTGATCAACAATCTCCCCCTTTGGCATTGATGGCAACACAAGTACTCCCCCTGTGATCATGACACCTCTTCCTACAACATTCTCTCCCCCTTTGACATCAATGGCAAAGGGTAACTCCCCCTGACACACAACCATCCTGTGGACCTGTACACACTTCCACTCCCCCTTTATATTCTGAATAAGGAAAATCTAATGAGAACTTGGGAGAATCCCAAGCTTCTGGCGAAGATATTCAAATGCTTCACGAGGTAAAGGTTTAGTGAAGATATCAGCAATTTGTTCTTTTGTACCAACATACTCAAGTTTGATATTCTTTTCAATGACTTGTTCTCTAACAAAATGATATTTGATCGGAATGTGTTTTGTTTTTGAATGCATGACAGGATTCTTGGAAATGCTAATGGCACTGGTGTTGTCACAGAATATGGGAATAGGCTCACTGAATTGTACTTGAAGATCTTGCAAAGTTTGTTTCATCCAAAGGACTTGAGTACAACATGATGTTGCTGCAATGTATTCTGCTTCCACTGTAGATAATGAGATTGAAGTTTACTTTTTGCTCAACCATGATACGAGACAACCACCTAGATAGAATGCTGCTCCACTAGTACTCTTACGATCATCAACGCTTCCTGCCCAATCTGCATCTATAAAGGCTTGAATAATGAGATTTTTACCCTTGGGATACCACAAGCCATATTCTTCTGTGCCCTTTAGATATCGAAGAATTCTTTTGACGGCAATAATATGTGATTCTTTTGGTGTTGCTTGGAATCTTGCTACTTGTCTAACTATTTACATAACATCTGGCCGAGAGGTTGTTACATATAGAAGACTACCAATCATAGATCTGTACAACCTCTGATCCACATCCTTAGATGAGTCATCTATGCTCAATTTTCAACCTGTTACCATCGGAGTAAGGACGAGTTTGCAATCTTCCATTTTGAATTTCTTGAGCATTTCCTTGATGTACTTGGCTTGACATATAAATATTCCTTTCTCTTGCTGAGATATTTGAAGCCCTAAGAAGTATGTCAGCTCACCAAGTAAAGACATCTCGAAATCACTTTGCATCTTTGTAGCAAACTTCTTACTTAGTCGATCATCATTGCTACCAAATATTATATCATCCTCTTTAGCTATTAAACATGCTTTAGTTGCTTCATCCAGAACATATATGTCGTTTGGAGCTCGACTTGCTGTAGCCACAATTTCACCATACTTGCCTTTCCTGATTTCACATTTTGTGGAGTTGAATAGTATTGTATGTCCTTGATCACACATTTGTCCAACACTGAACATATTGTGATTCATGTTTTCAACCAATAGAACATTCTTGGCTAGAGCATCTTTGCTTCCGAGAGCGACAGTACCTGATCCTATAACATTTGAAGATCCATCATTTTCAAAGGACATGGTTCCATCCTTATCTTTCAGAGATACAAATTTATTTCTATCTCCAGTCATATGCGTTGAGCAACCGCTATCAACATACCACACATCTTTGTTGTTTTGAGCCTTGAGAGCGAGAGCAGAATTATCAGTCTTCTTCTTCCATGTTCGTTCATTCTGTGGCTTCAAAGATTCTTTTGGAGGATTTTCAAGTCTGCAGTCTCTGGCTATGTGTCCAAAGTTTCGACATTTGTAACATTCAATATTATTTCTTAAATTTTCAAATCTATTGATGTTTTGTTGAGCCCTGGGAGGTTCATATTTGATAGATCTCCTGGAATTGTATTTGTTCCTGGGGTACGTGCAACATTCTACAGCTTTATGACCAAATTTTCCACATGAATAACAATAGCCATAAAAAATATGTTGGTACTTGGATGGAAATCTTCATCGAGGAATTGTCTTCCAAGGATGTTCTTGCGAATCTTGTCCAATGAAGTCTACATGCATGTTAGATCTCATAGGTTCATTGTATTTTGTTGTTGAAGGTCCTGCTTCTGCTTCTTTGTAACCGATGCCAGTTCTGTCATTGTAAGATCGTTGATTGTTGAGGAGTTCTTCCAATGCCCTTGAGCTGTTGGCATAGTTTTGGATAGTTTTTCCTTTCTTCACTTCCTTATGCAGCGAGACTACTTCGGCTTCTAATTCTTTCTTTTCTTGGTTGCTTTCTTCCAACTTCTTTTGCAATGACTCTTCAATGCATTTGTGTTCTTCAACTTCAATTTTGAGACCTTGAACTTGTTCTTCAAGAGTATTGGAACGGATCTTCTCTATCTTGAGCTCTTTTATAAGTTTGATTGCTTCCTTAGAAAATTATTCTATGGTCAATCCTTCTTCTTCGTTGTTTGATACCTCTTGTTTATTGTGCTTGGCCATAAACAATACTCTCTCATTGGCTTCTTCTTCGCTGTCATTGTCTTCATCGGATGATGAGCTATATTCTTTAGAGAGAAAGTTCCTTTTGGATCTTTGCTTTTGAGTTGCCATCACTTATGTTCGGACATTTTGATGCGAAATGCCCAACCTCACCACAGCCGAAACATATCAATGGAAGTTTACCTTTGAATTTTTCCTTACCAATTTTTAGTTTTCTCGTAAAGTAAGCATATTCTTCATCTGAAAGACCTTCTTCATCATCTCCCTTTTCTTCACACTTGCAGGTGCATGTCTTTTCAATTGAAGGTTGTTTGTCCTTATGGGTTTTCTTAGATGCAACAAACGCAGTTTCTAGATGCGAAGTACCCTCTTCTTCATCAAGTCTCATTTTATATGCTATGAGAACTCCATGTAATTCCTCTTTGCTGAGTTTGTCTAGATTTGCACTGTATTCTAAGACCGATACCTTTGGGTTGAATCTCCCTAGTAACGTTCTAAGAATCTTTCGTATAATAGTCTTCTCGTCAAATGGCTCTCCCAATCCTTCCAGAGTATTGGTTATTTCATCAACGTATTGGAAGTATGCAACAATGTTGCAATCTTCTTTCATTTTGAGTTGCTCAAATTTTGCTCTATAGATTTGAAGCTTTGCTTCTTTGACATTTGAGTCACTTGCATATATATTCTCAAGCTTGTCCCATACATTTTTGGCGGTTTTACAACCCAACACCTTATGATAAGAAAATTCAATAAGTCCACTGATAATAATATTCTTTGCTTTTGCATCATTTACCAAATTCTTCTTACCTTGTTCATCCACGGTTGATGTAAATCCATTTTGAACAGTGTCCCATACTTCGTAACCTTGCGCCAAGAGATAGACCTCCATTCTTCCTTTCCAGAGTGCATAATTATTTTCATTGAACAAAGGTACACCATTCTTGGTATGCTCCATGACTTCCTTCCAGCTGTTAAACTGCTATTGAAGGAACCAAGCTCTAATACCAATTGTTGGAAACACTGAGGGGGGGTGAATCAGTATTCCTTTCAATTAGAGCATTAGTTAATCTTCAATTATTATCAGTGTTTGTACAATGATAGCAACAAACAAAAGGAACACAAATGCACATAGTTTTTAAGGTGGAAACCCACTCTAGGACAAAAACCACCTAATGCTTTTCTAATAATTCTTTAATATTCAACTCCAATTGAAAATAAAGCTCCAACTTCCTAGAATCTAGAAAAACATTCTTCTCCAGCTCCCACTGGATGGATGCTCCAACGCCCGAGATTCTTCAGTAGTCAACTGAACGGATGCCCCAACACCCAATGAGCAACAACTCACCCTAGCACCACCATAGCACCCTATAGAAGAATAAAAGAAGAATGGACTCCCGTACCAGGGAAAATGGTCCACTTTACAATGATATAGAATGATGTAGAAGAAGACACACTAGACCATAACCCCAGCTATGACACAACCACCTAATGATGATCCTAGACCTCCCGACACTGCCTCTTCAACTCTTGGCAAATAGACACTAGAACAATTTTTACAATAATGTATTTAGTAATTTACAATGACTTAGTACAATGATACCTTTACAGTGACTGTATGCAGTGTTGCCCACTTGAAGACTTCATGTGATGAACTTCTTGTTGCTATTCTGCACCTTGGTTGCTGCTCTTGTCATGCTACCCTTTGCTGCACCTTGCTTTGCTTTGCTGCCCTAGAAATTCCGGTCCTTTGCAGTCCTTGACAACACATGATCTAGCTTTTTCTTGCCTTGTAGGAGCTCGATATTGAATCTGGTGTATCTCTGTTATTTTAGATTCCCAATATTTGATTTTCGGTCCTGTAGTAGTCCTCTGAGTCTTCTTTCCAATAGCACAGGTCTGACCCAATTTGGATTCTTCAAGAGAGAGTTATGCCCAATTTCTCACAATGCCTTAATTATGGACTGTTTCAGTAGAGCGAACTTGTACGGAGTGCCACGTGTCACTGTTTCTTCATTTTTCTCTGAAATTGATAGAGCAAAAAATACAGTCCATGCACTATCTGCCACTTCTTACAGAATTCCAATCCGATACTCAGAGAGAGAGTTATGACGATTTTCCCAAGGTCACTTCTTTGAGATGAATTTCAGGAGCTTGAAAAAACACTGACTTCCATAGATCATATCTCCGAAACTATTGCGCACCTTGATCTGAAATTTTCACAGAAGCTTCCTCAGGATTTCGGCTTCGCCTCATAAAAATTCCAGCTTCTGAACCTTTGTAGAAAAAAAGTTAGAGCGAAAATGCCACGATGACCTGTTTCAGATGGCGAAATCCCTTGCATAAGGAGAATATGAGGTTCACAATTTATATAAATGCTTAGGTTGAGAGGGGCTTCAACAAGTGAACGTGGGAGGGATTTTAGGAGCTTAAAAAATATTAATTATGACTTTTCAATGACCCATTCCACAACCCCATGGGGTTTTAGCCCACTAACTGAGGTTACAAACTTCAAACATGAATATCTCTCAAACCGTGAAGAATTACGTGGCGTGCCATATATCAACGGAAACATCTCGAAAAGTAGAAACCATCAAAAGTATTCTTGACCCAAAATATATTAATTTGGTAGGTCAAAATTCCCATGAAATATTGGGATAATCCCTGGTGTTGCTTGGGTTGACATCAATGACAACCGCTGATCAACATGTGTGGGACCGCATGATCCTTGACCCTGTCCATGATGGAGGGTTTAGCATGCGCCTCTGCTTCATTATGCTTCGCGAGAAGAGCAACATCAGTTAGTGTAGCCAAGACGCTTTCTGCATGCTCCCGTAATGTGTATGCCTCTAGGACCGTCAGGATTCTGGCCTTCCAGATAACAAAGTTGGACAAACCGTCCAAACGCCAACCTATCCTGATCACGTAGTCCATACGACGTCATTTAGCTCATAAATAATCCGTCAAAACAAATACTCCTCTCCCTACTATTGTTGCTACCTCAACAGTGGCCTGGATCTAGGGTTCTTGGCGAAAATGCACCCTCTATAGTAACTGCTCCCTTTGACAACTGATTTCCCTCCTCGAAAATCTGCCAAATCCTCTGAATCAGTCCTCTTCGATCACCCTCCTGATCGATCCTCAGATTTCTTTGGCAAAAATCTGCTGAGTGGCTTTCTCCTCCCGCTCTTTGTCAACTTAGCTAGGCACGATTCTGCACCGACAGAACCTCCACCACACCAGCAACCTCTGAAGATCTGAAGCTCTGCTTCCAGACTACAACAACTCAAAACTGGATTGCATCCCTCTGTCTGGCCTCTGCGTGAGCAGATTGGCTTAGCGCAGCCTCTGCGCAGCGCAGGCTGCTCCTGCGTCACTTTGGAAGGCTATGTGCTGCCTCTGCATCCCTCATCTGGGACTACGTCAGCCCCTGCGTGGCCTTTGCTAGGACTGCGTCCTCTAGGCACTGCGGTGCCCTCTTCGGATCTCTGCTGCTTTAGCTGTCACTCTGCAGCAAAAAATTCTTCAGCCGTTTTGCTAGAGATTTAGCTTTATCTGCAATGCTCTGATACCATGTGAAAATTTCTCAATCTAAGAAACCCTACTGTTAACTATTGATTTACTTCTCCTACTTGATTAATTATACAAGTTATAAATCTAAACATTCAGAAAAACAACAAAGTAAACACAAATAACAGGCTACACATACATATCATTTACTGAATATAACGCACATATGACAAAGTGACAGATTTTTCGACAAATGTCCCCAGAAAAACCCAATGCGGGAAAATCGGTGCAGCTAGCTCTGGAGGGTTTTATTATTATGCAAAATCTGAATACAACAATTTCTGGGCACGAGACATGGTTGGCCCTACAGAGAAAATCATGACAACAATACCTCTTTCACTCGAAGACATAAAATATGGCTGATTCACACCCTCAAACAGGATTTACAACACTCGAGCACTTTTTGGCCCACCAGAAACCCTGGCGCTGTCCCTCAACCCTCTTCGTCAGCCTCTACGTTGCTTTGGAAGGGCCTGCATCACCCTCTCTGGGCTTACGTTGCTCTGACTGGGTCTGCGTTAGCCCTGAAGGGCTCTAGCTGTGCTGCCCTCTACGTGGCTTTGGCTGATCTGCGTAACTCTTGCTGGCCTCTACGCTGTTGGGTATGCTGCCTCTCTGCCGCTGTTGTATTCTTGGCCTTGGATCAGAATCCCTCGCCGATAATGCCCCTCACCGCACTGCAAACTCACTTCGAAATTCTTAGCAAACCACGCGCTAGAATTTCGACTTAGCTTCAGTGCTCTGCGAATGTGTGTTTTCTTCAACTGACCCCAAGCTCTTCTCTTATACTTTTTTTCGTTGGCAAACTAATGACTGTGATCTAATCTCTAATCAATGGCTAAGATTAGAAGCTGCTTGATCCATGTCACTTAGATCATTCTCATCACTTGTTTAATTTAATTCACTTTATTCTTTTAATTTTCCTAAGTTAGACTTAGGGTCCTTAATTAAAAAGATTAATTATTTGAATAACTCTTAAACCAGATGGAATTTCTCCAAACGCTTTCTGGGTCTTGGAGATCTCATGTACTCCAACTCCTCCACAAAATTTCAGAGCTGGAGCACATCCGATGCTACCCCAAAACCTCAACAATATGTGAGGTCTCTAATGTTTAAACTCCTCAAATCATGCTAACCACCTCCCACAAAGTAAAGGGAAGTCCAGGAAGTCCATATGTGCCAAATAGGATACCCAAGAACTAGGTAAAGCATCCTCCAAGATGGTCATCCCATCAAACTATGTGACATATGCCTACCAACATGTGAATGGGTTGAGTACTCCAAAATTTGTGATGTGGCGTGGCATGATAGGTCTAGGTGCACAAAGAATAGCCCCAAACTACCTAGGTTGCTGTGACCAGTGCCTCAAGAGTTGTAAGACTGCCTTGAGAGTTGTGGACTACCTTTAGAGTTGTGAAGATGCCTCACGAGTTGTAAAAATGGTACTACCATGCTTCATGCTACAAGTGTCCTAGTAACAAACCATGTGTAAGCAATTGAGTGTATGCCAAGTGCTCTATGCCATGATGAAACCCTTGCAATGTCTACTTAACCCCAAAATTATAGGGTGCTCCACAACGGGATCCATACAACATCCTCATGTACAATCATCGAGCAAGGTGTGTAGACTAGAACATAATATGATCAAGTATTATGCCATGATAAACAAACTATCCATCATCAAAACCTCTAGCACATCATTGTTGATGTATCTAAAATCCACGGAGCCAAGTAAATGTCCCAATTGTCCAAAAATATTTGTGATGAAAATCACAAGGTTAATGAAGAAATTCACTAGTATGGAGCTCATGCAAAATGAGGGGTAACAATCTCCAAGGAGGGAAAGCTCCAAAAATCTAACCATGAATACAAATGACAAAGTGCTATTCTTTATATAAAGTCTAACTCAACTTCCTTTACAATATAATTATAATTTCTCCTAGGAAAACCCTAGATCTAGCCTATAGAGCAGTAAATCATTTCTTCCTCCAACTATTACTAAACGATACTAAAATAATGAAGTGGTCAAGGTTGCTACATGTACCAGTCTTCAACAAACATATGCCCAAGAGAGTGGGGCGTTTCCAGCAAGGAAGGAAGAAGATGAGTCAAAAGCGTTGAGAAATATATAGGGCAATAATTAGGATAATTTCTCTTTACTTGATAACTTCTTGTGATATCTTTTTACCTTTTCTTACTTGTTAGCTTCTCTTATTGTTATGTTTGTTCTTATCATCAAACATCTTACCAAAACAAGAAGAACAATAGTACACAAGAACACATGATATAGGCTGCAAGCCAGGGCCAAAACCTCTCCACCTGAGAGGAAAACTCGTAAATCTCTTCTCTTATAGATTCTTCAATTGACGAATTCCAAGACCTCTAGACCAAGACCAATACCCTTCCAAGACCAAGTCCAACCTCCTTGATGATGTGCTTCCTTTTGTCCAAGTCAAACCTAGTCAAATCTCGTCTAGCAACACAACTTGAACCCTAGCAACAGATTTCGGCCTCTACTGCATGTTTGAAAATTTCGGCCCTCCCAGTAGCAGCAACTTCCACATGTGTGAGCTTATTTAGGGCTTCCAAGGCTTCTTCATACCTTCACTTTAATTTCTCCTTCTTCTAGGGCTTGAGGATGACCTAATTCGGCCTTCTTTCTGCTTCTTTTCCAAGTTTGATCCTGTAGCAGCAAAACCCTAACCTAACAACAAAAACCCTAGCTTCCTTTCTTCGCACTTGTGAAGAGAGAGAGAGAGAAAATAGGCCAAACACTTGATCCTTGTCCTTGTCCTTGTCCTTCTTCGCTAGCCTCTTTCTTCTTCTCCTTTGCTTGCTTGAAGAGAGAATGAATTGTATCTCTAGGAGGTCGAGTTCCCTCCTATATATAAGTTGTCAAGGTGGACGAAGATCATCAAAATAGGCCGACTTCTTAGTTGGCAGGCCGACTTGGTCTTGAAGGGTATTTTAACACTTTTAAATACAAAAATAATTCTTTTTTCAAGTTATAATGTGCCCGATGGGGTCTTCAACATATGACAATGACTCTTTTGACTTCTTGAACTAGGATTGTTGAAATGGCACCCCAAAGTAGGGCTTCTGATTTAATTTTCCCTTAATTAAATTGGAAGAGAAATTGTAATTTCATCTCATGACAACTTGTATTAGTTAACTAAGTCAGAATCACTGAGTTAGCTTAGGAAATTTGAGTTGAGGGTCTAAGAGGATGCATGTAGAGTTATCCCATGATTTAAGGGGGCCCAGTTACAATTATTTAAGAGTTGTAATTAGTTAACGCAAGAAATTGAGTAACTAGTTCTAAATGAGTGATGAGCTAGTGAGAGGTCAAGTGAATTAAATCTGATTTAATTCACAAGTATTGATCAATCAGTTAATTGTTAATTTGCTATAAATAGCTGTTGCATGTCAGTTCTAAGGAAGGCCCAGTTGAGATTGAGGTTAAAGGGATGATAACTATTAGTTGTATAATTAGAAAATTGTACATGTAAGTTATAGAGTTAGTTGGAGGCCTAGGAAGGATTGCTCAATCAAACCAAGGGATTTTCCTATTTAATAGGGATTTAATTCCTCAAGGAATGCATGAGCAAGGCAGGCTGAGCAGAGGCAGAGAATGGGCTAAGTATTTGTCCGATTTTGCCTAGATCAGAGTGAGGCTGTTGGCAGAGTGCAAGAGTTTCTCTTGAGAGAGAAAGCATTGTATTGTTTCATGATCCTTGACTTTATACAATATACAGATAGCGGGGTTTTAGGCAGTGTGCTTTCCCCATATACATCTTGTGTTGTGCGATTGATTATTTCTTTCTCTTACTTGTTATGTGATTGTGCGATCGTGTTTTGTTTCCGCAAATTGTCGAAGGATTCAGTATCTTGTTTTAGTACATTATAAGATCGGATTGAATCCCGTTGTTAGCTTTTCTACATGGTATCAGAGCGCCAGGAATCAAAATAAGAAGAGAAGAACAAAGTTTGTTTTGATTAGGTTCGAATCTGCAGATTTATTCTTTGGTATCCAACAATAGATCAAGATGTCTTTCAATGGCTTGAGACTTGAATATGCACTCGAGGGAAATTCGAATTATATTGCATGGAAGGACAGGATGGAAGAGTGCTTGAGGACAACATACTGAAGGCTTTCATAGATACTGATGTCCCGCAGACCGCAGGAACAGATGCTCAACTTCTTGATGCATGGAAGAAGAATGCAGCAAAGACGAGAAGGATCTTGTTAGAGGGAGTTCGAGACCATATTGTCTCGAGTCTCCATGGGAAGGCGACTCCATATGCAATGTGGAAAGCCTTGACAGATCCATATCAAAATAACAACGACCACAAGAAGATGGCGCTGAAAGACAAGATCAGTAAGATCAAAATGGAGAAGGGCGACATGATCCAAAATCTTGACAAAGTTCACTCAGTGTCGACATGAGCTTGGAAGCGTTGGGATCACTGTTGCCTTGGATGATTTGGTGAGCCTAGCTCTTCTATGCCTTCCCAAGCGCTGGCTTAGCTACAAGGACTCTGTTAATGGGAGGGAGAAGCTGCCGGATTGGGAGCGACTATGGTCTGATTTGGCACTAGAAGAAATTCGGCGGAGCAACATAGTTGGATCCTCATCAAAGATTGATGACGAGGAGAACTGTGCCTTGGCTGGCAAGGCGAAGAAAGGAAAAGGGAAGGCGTCCCATTCCAAATCCGAGACCGACAAGGTAGGAAAGAAGCGAGACTTGTCAAATGTAATATGTTTCAACTGTCATGAGCATGGACACTATGCCACAAATTGTGCACAAAAGAAGAACAACAAGAAGGTCTCAGGAGGAGCAGCAGGTGAAGCATTGGCTTCACATTTCGAGTTGGACTTCACCCTCATCACATGCATGGTGTCATCAGTGATGAGTTATGTGTGGTACTTGGATAGTGGAGCTTCATTCCACATGACTGACAACAAAGAATTCTTTAGTAGCTTGGAGGAGAAGGATCTCCAGATGCGCATCAAAATGGGTGATGACGAGAGGTATAGCGCTATCGATATTGGTACAGTTACCTTTCAGAGAGAGTCAGGTAAACACCTCATACTAAAAGATGTCATGCATGTACCTGGTTTAAAGAAGAATTTGGTTTTTGTTGCTATGTTAGAAGATTGTGGCTATGATGTGATTTTCAGTGAAGGAAAGGCGTTCCTTCATAACAAAGCCATGAGACATGTGAAAAATATTGGGGTTTGAGTGAAGAACCTCTACAAACTTGATGTAGATGACTGCACAACATTGAGCAGTAAAGCAGAGAAAGTGGAGAGCCGAGACATCGGTGAGTTATGGCACAAGAGGTTGGGCCATCTACACCATAGCGCTTTGAGGATGATGCAGTAGATTTCTACAAGATTTCCAAACGGTTCACTTGCGTAGAGAGACACATGCAAAGGGTGCACATTGGGGAAGTATACCAAAGCCACCTTTCACGATAAGGAAAGCCGAGCACGACAATCCTTGAGAGAGTTCACTCAGACGTGTATGGACCATTATCGACAACTTCCACAGCAAAGCACATGTATTATGTGATTTTTGTTGATGAATTTTCAAGAAAGTGTTGGATTTTCTTCACGCAGAAGAAAGATCAAATGTCCTCCAAGTTTCGTGAGTTCAATGTAATTGTCGAGAAAGATATAGGGAAGAAGGTGAAGGCTCCGAGAGCGACAATGGTGGAGAATAGATCTCTAACAAATTTAAAGAACTTCTGTGCCTCAGAAGGAATTCAAAGAGAATTGATTGCATCTCATAACCCACAACAGAATGGGGTTGCAGAAAGGAAGAACAAAACGATTGTGGGAGTAGCACGAGCTATGTTGCATGATTAAGGCCTACCGTTGCATCTGTGGGCGGAAGCATGCAATACAACAATATTTGTGCAAAACAGAAGTCCTCATCGGATACTTGGGACGAGTACACCAGAGGAGGCTTTTTCAGGTATGAGATCGGATGTGTCATATTTTAAAATTTTTGGTTCATCAGTTTATTGCCATGTGACCAAAGATGCCAGTAAGAAGCTAGAGCCAACAAGAGAGTTGGGGATGTTTGTGGGGTACATTGATACACCTCACAACTATCTGGTGTACTTGCCATCACACAGGATGACAATGGTCAGAAGAGATGTGAAGTTTGATGAAGACAGAGCCATGCAATTGTCCCTTTAGAGGGAGATTGAGTTGTGTGCAGTTGAAGAGCTCTTAGCTCTAAAGGATGAACCTTAGGATGTGGAGTAGCCGCAAGTAGAGGAACAAAGAGTGGTAGAAACCACTCATGCAGAGCCATCCACTAGAGATGGAAGGAAGCGCACCAGAGAGGCTGACAGATTATTGCTGGATGCGAGAGATAATGTGGGAGCACCCACATCACAGTGCAGGCAGAGAAGGTCCCCAGAGCGGTACATTGGATACATGGCTCTTATGGGCAGAGGTATTGATATAGAATCATCCTCTTTTGAGGAAACAGTGCAGCAGCCAGTGTGGGTTGTTGCCATGGTTGAGGAGTATGACCCCATTATAAGAAACAATGCATGGGAAGTTGTCCCAAGACTAGAGGGGAGTCAGTTGTAGGATCCAGGTGGGTCTACAAGGTGAAGCATGCAACAGATGGGAGTGTGAAGAAACACAAGGCTAGATTTGTGGCCAAAGGGTTCCCTCAGGTGGAGGGGATTGACTATGATGAGACTTTTGCACTAGTTGCAAGGTACTCATCTATTAGATCCATCCTTGCACTCTCAATGCAGATGGGATGGAAAATACATCAAATGGATGTAAAGACAACCTTTCTCAATGGAGTTATTGAGGAAGAAGTGTACATTGAGCAACCATAAGGTTTTGAGACCTTAGACAAGGACTCGCATGTATGCAGACTCGAGAGAGAATTGTATGGGCTGAAGCAAGCACCTCGTGCTTGGTACACCAGGATTGCCAACTATTTCACCGGGTTGGGCTTCACCAAGAGTGAATAGGAATGCGAACCTATATCATATTGTGGTTGATGGTAAGCTTTCGATTATTGTACTTTATGTCGATAATCTGATACTGACAGGTGATGAGCAGCTCATAAAATCTTGCAAAGATGATCTTGCTAAAGAATTTGAGTTGAAGGACATGGGGCTCTTGTACTGTTCCCTTGGATTGGAAATATGGCAAAGAGATGGAGAGCTATTTGTATCTCAGGGCAAGTATGCCAAGGAGATTCTGAGGAAGTTCCACATGGAGGGCAACAAACCCATGGAGACTTGATCCAAATGGAAAGTGGCCTACATCCATGGTATTCATCCACCCATGGTATTTATCCGCCCATGGTATTGTAAGTGACATCTATCCATGGTATTCATTCACCCATGGTATGTATCCACACATGGAATATATCCATGGTATTGTAAATGGCATCCACCCATGGTATTCATAACCCATGGTATTTATCCACTTGTGGTATTGTAAGTGACATCTACCCATGGTATTCATTCACCCATGGTATTTACCCACCCATGGAATTTAATTGTGGTATTGTTACTAAAAAATTCTATAAGTAACAAGTCCCATCTTATAAAAGGATAGATTGTCCCGTTGACCACTAGAGTGGCACCTGATGATAATGAGAAGACTCCATGCCCAAGGATGAACCATAAGACATTTGTACCATCAGATATCATCAAATATCATTAGTTCAATAGATTTTTTGAACTCTACTTCTATTTCTCATCATCTTTCTCTGATGCACAGATTCCATGCCCTACAAGGAATTGTAATAAGTGATGCTAGTAATGATGAATTTGAGTCAATATTGAGTCTGTAATAGGCCTAAGATGTTGGGACTCGATCAGCAATCGAGTACACCTTGGAGTGTTTTTTTTACTTGGTTAATTATTCTTTCTTTTTAGCGACGAATAATTTTCTAGTTTTTTCATTCATTGCATTGCCCCAAAGCCGGGGTGACGCCTTGAAGGTTGAGCCACTAACGCATATTAGAGCCTAGAGTCAATGTATATTACCATACTCTATCACACAAAAAATTTCGTGAAATTTGGTTAGGTCGAGGTAGTAATTTTTTAATTTTTTAGATTTCCTGCAGGTCAAAAACTGCAATTAAATTTATAATTGGATTGTAGTAAGTGTTGTCTAGAGAAGTTGTATGGGGTATGAGTAATCAAAATTGCACCTCTCACTCTCAAATTTCTACTATGAGACACTTTGAGGGGTTAATAATGAGTTCTGGACCCTCAAAACTCACATTTCCTAAGTTTAGTGGAAATTGTGGCATTTAATTAGGCTAGAATTAAATAAAATAGAGAGATAAATTATTCCATGTGACAAAATGACGTGTAAATGACATGGAAATTATCCCAAGTCAAAGGTTGAGTCAACGGACATGTGGAGGATGACTGAGCACTCTGCATCATTAATTCATCATTTATTTATGTAAAATTGAATTTTCTAGAGACAAAGCAACACTTACACTCAAGAAAAATCGAATTTACTAGAGGCAGTTGAGCATAAAAGAAATATTCTACTGGATGGGTTGACTAAAGACCAAGTGGGGACCTCTTCTCATGAGCTATCTGGGGTGCGACAACACTCAACACTGCAATCAAAGGATATACGCTATTTGGACTGCGCAGTCACTCAGAGCCACCACGCAGTTCTCAGGGACCTACGCAGAAGATCACTGGGGTCAGCTACAAGTACGGTTTCAATTGGTTCGAGTTTGCGGTCACGGACTTAGTGTAGCACGAGACTTCCTCTGGCTTATGGATAAGTTCACTAGATCATATGGGAATTTGATTTCCTCAGGTGTGCACAAAGAAATTCGATTTTGCTCTGGGTGTCTCAGTCTTCTCCATATGGAAATTGGCTTACTTTTACTCAGGTTTTGCTTCAAGTTCACTTCTCACATGCATTCGTCTTTGGGAATTGCTCCCGAATTTCTATATAACAAAGCCATTGGCTATTGTATTATATCATGTTATGAGCTATTGGGCTTGAGGAAACTTTGCCATTTTTGTATATCAATAAAATCAAGAATTTGGGCTATTTAGCAAATGTTCTCTTGGCATTATGAGGTGATTTCTTTCCATACTATTGTTATTGTATTTGAATTCGTTTACATGCTTGATCAATATTAGTTTACATTTTCCATCTAGCTTGGATTGATGCATGCAAGCTATCTTGCATGCATCATTGATTTAGAGTATTATTCTAGAAATTAGCTTTTCAAGTCATTTTCAAAGGAATGTTTGGTTTATCTATTTCGTTATGATGCTCTAATCTTTTTGCACACTGACATTTGTTTAAGTGTGTAGGGAAGATCTATTCGTATTGTGTGTAGGAAATCCATCTCGGCATGGGAGAAGTCTCAAATAGATCAGCTCACTCCTAGATTCAAAGCGATTCAAGACTCAGCTACTTTCAAACCTAAGTTTTGCATCAAAGGAAGACAAAGAGGAAGTTTCTCGTTCTCTAGCTACTTGATCATCTATTTCCTATTCTAAAATCTAAAAATTTCCATTTGTAGAGCGTCTTAAAGTCATATTTGCTACTTCAAGAGCGTTTTCTAAACTAGGCAAGAATGGGGGTTCGCTCCCATTCCTTGGGCTAGTGCCTTTGTATATTAAGTTGTACTTTAGATCCTTTCTATTTCAGCCTAACGTTTGATTTTATTCGCAGCTCGCAAGCTTGAGCATGAAAAGCAAAGAGCTTGAGGAAAATATGACAAAAGACAATTGATCCTCCTTGCATGCGAAGGCTTCCATTACTAAAAAATCGAGTTTTAGGGAGGCCGTAAGCACCTTTGGGACAACAACAAACTTGATCTTTGTCGTGGGCCTAGGAGTTTTGAAAAATTCATATTTTGAAGGTTTTCTCCATAAGTTGTGTTGTCAAATTTTGAGGAGGGGATTAAGCTTTTTTCCAAGCTCTTTATTCGTAGAAGGACCTCTTTTTGGGCAGCCTTCTTAAAAGTTGTTTTTCTCACTTGTAATTAGTAATAAAATAACTTTTGTTGCTTTAGGGAACTTGGGACCATGGTATCCTCCTTCCTTGGTTGAAGAGGAAGGAATTTCTTGGGTGGATTGATTCATTTTCTAATTTTTCGTTTTATGCATGCTAATGAATTAACAACTAATGCACTCTACATCCATCTAACTAAATTTCGATCAAATTAAACTTACATGCATAAGCCCCAATGCTACAGACTCGAGCAATTTTTTTTTTGTGTGAGCAAATTCACATGGTTGGCAAAATTCCATTGATTTAATGTTAATGCTTCATGTATGTTGAAGAACTATTGAAGCACCTTTTTTATAAGAACTCATTTCGTTCCATATGCCATTAAATGCTACAACACAGATAAGTCTATTGTTTTTCTCAAAGTTTGGTTTATTATTGCAAGTAAGGACCATCTTATCTCTTGTGGAAAATTTGCATGTATTGTTTAAATGAGATTAATCAACATTCATTTCACACAAGCAACTCATTAAAACTTATCTCCAACATAAGTTGGTTGTATAGACCTTTAGGGACCCTCTACTCCCCTATTGAATCCTCACTGTGAGATCCACATAATTTGGGCGAGGGTGAGGTCTGGGGATTGAAGAGTTGATTTGAAATATTTGTTGTAGAGTAAGTTTAACTAAAATGAACCAAAGAGCACTCTTCATCACATTTCCCTTTTTATGGTTGTTGATCTCATACAAGTAGTGTGATGCTTAGTTTCTATACTGTCAAAGTTTAATTTCATCTTCAGCGTCTAAATTTTTGGTTGTTTCTAACTCTGACAAGATATGTTTAAATGCTATAATTTGGTTATCCTGTAATCATTTTTTATCTTGCAAATATCATGTGCCGACATCTTTTGTTTCCGTTTCAGGTTTATTGTGTTCTCATCTCTTTGAGCATTATTCTTGAGCACGTTATTTAAGGCACTGGTTGAATGGTTTGATATTATTATTTCAAAGTTGTTCATAAAATGCTCATAAATCTTTAAAAGTAATCCAATTTCACTCTAACAATTCTCTTAAAAACTCAAAATCTTTAACGTTTTTCTATTAGGGACCACGCCCCATAGCTAACTTAGGAGATAGCTTAAACAGAGAGAGTCGAGATTAGGTGATAGCTCCTTCTCCGAATTCCTTGCCACCAACCACACCTTGTGGGGTTGAAGGCTTTTTCCACTAACTTGTAGGTAAGTGTAGGCGGTAAGGAGAGTTAACATGCCCACCAAAATGTAGCCCTTACAATTATTCTCTGTTTTAATAAAACTTCTTTATGGTTTTATTTACTGTATGTTCTCTCATTTTATTGGCATTTCAAATTTTCAGATGTTGGGGGCCTCCCCCAAGATCCGAATTAGTGGTATCAGATTCAGGTTATGAATCCATGGGAATGAGGGTTTGAAGCATATTTCAATTTCAACGTTTTGTAGCCATCTTTAGCAAACTCCATGCAAGTTCCACGACCTCTACAAAACACTTTCTTTGGCAAAGCAGGAAGATTTTTTGTTTTTGTTTTTCATTTTTTTGCAATAATTTCTTGGACGACGAGTTTGTAGAGCAGATCTGAATGTTGGTGCAATTTTTTTAGAAACAAATAGCAGATCTAGATTCCTTATGGAAAAATAGCCAATTTCAAAAAACAGATCAGTTGAATCGGAGTCCGGATGAGGGAGATATCGTTGATTTAAAATCAGCAGTGTTGCAGAAATTTTTTTGACGACAATTTGTGGACGGCGGCTCTCCTGTCACTTTTTGCAGTTTTTAGTGCAAAATTTTAGAGAAATGATTATAGATCTGAGCTCCCCTTGAAAAATCACTCGATTTCAAAAAAAAATCGGTTGAATTGGAGTTCGGACAAGGGAGTTATCGCTGATTTAAAATCAACTATTATTTTCAGAAATTTTGTTACAGCGGGATAGTTGCAGCGCGAATTTGAGTTTCTAGAGTCTCCAGATAGCGATTTCAAAGACATGTGAAGATGCAGAATGATCATTCTATTTCCACAAACATGTTATAATAAAGATTCTGAGTTATATTGACCGCGTTATGACCATTTTAAATATGGAGCAACATTCAGAGCGGGTTCCCTTTGGAGACATGTCCTCCCACTCCGCTTTTGTTGAGTAACTAGCTCCAAAAATAGAAGAAAAGAGATATCAACGCCTTAGAAATAAGCCACTTCGAGGGGCCAACCTCCAATACATTACATAAATGAACAATTCTTGGATGATACAATTTACAACACCTCCTTTCTATATATAGTAAGCCACTTCGAGGGGCCAACCTCCAATACATTACATAAATGAACAATTCTTGGATGATACAATTTACAACACCTCCTTTCTATATATAGGAGTCCATGTGGCCATAATGTAATCCTAGTGGGCCACAATGTAATCCTAGCCGACCTAACAATAATAATTTAGGGGCACAATAATAACAAAATGGGGGTTACAAGGGTACAATAATAACAACAAGGGGGTTACACTAATAACAATAAGGGACTATACTAGTAATATAGGGACCTAACATGCCCCTCTCCTTCAAAAAAGTGTTGTCCTCAATGCTTGAGTAGCTCTGGGTGCTTCTGTATAAACTTCTCATCCTCCCATGTAGAATCTTCGGTGGGTAAGTTCTTCCACTTGACGAGATACTCTGAAATTGATCGATTCCGTAGCTGTCGAGTTCTTGTTTCCGTGACCGCTTCAGGTTCCAATATGATTTTTCCTTCCTCATCAAGTTCTGGCAATATTGTTTGAACTGGAAGATTTTCACCTATAACCTTCTTTAAACATGAAACATGGAAAACTAGATGCACTCGCGAAGAAGCAGGAAGCTCCAATTTGTATGCCATAGTACCAATCTTTTGCAACACCTTGTAAGGACCATAGTACTTTGGCGATAATTTATTATCCTTCTTAGCTTGCTTGAGGGACATTTGTTTGTATGGTTGTAGCAGTAAAAATACCCAATCTCCTACATCAAAACTTCTCTCGCTGCGATGTTGATCTGCCTGTTGTTTCATTCGATTTTGTGCCAAATTTAGGTTATCCTTTAAGAGTTGGAGAACTTCTTGCTAATGCTCGATGTGATCTTCCACTGCTTGAACCTTCGAATTTTCCGTTAAAGATGATGTGATGGATGGTGGATGATATCCATAAAGTTCCATAAATGGGGTCATTTTTGCTGCAGTATGGAAGGAAGTGTTATACCACCATTCGGCGAGAGGTAACCACTTGACCCATTGTGTTTGTTTATCAGATACAAAACAACGAAGATATCCTTCCAAACATTTATTTACTATCTCAGTTGACCATCAGATTGAGGATGATAAGATGAGCTATGAGCTAATTGAGTACCCAAACAAGAAAATAACTCCGTCCAAAAATTTCCAGTAAAAATGGGATCTCTTGCGCTCACAATAACCCTTGGGCTTCCATTTAGCTTTTGAATTCTGTCCATAAATGTAGTAGCAACTGTACTTGCTTTAAATGGATGAGATAAAGCACAAAAGTGTGCATACTTGGTAAGTCTATCAACTACCACCATGATGACACTCTTTCCTTCGGACTTAGGTAAACCTGTGATAAAATCCATTGAAATCTCCTCCCAACGTTGACTTGGAATGGATAAAGGTTTTGGAAGTCCCGGGGTCTTAATTGTCTCAACTTTATTCTACTGGCAAACCAAACATTCCGCCACAAACTTTTGAATATCAGATTTAAAGCCATCCCAAAAAAATTCTTTCTTCACCCTGTGGTAAGTTTTTAAAAATCCTGAGTGTCCTCTTAAAGGAGAAGTGTGCAATTCCAGAAGAATCTTTTGTTTTAGTTGGGAATCCTTACAAAGATATAAGCGATCTTTGTACCATAAGGAATCATTTTTCCAACTAAATGTATCAGATGTACTAGGATCTTGCTGCAACTTTTGAATGATTGTCCATACATCTTTGTCCTTCTTCCATTCATCTCTTGCTTCGGTTATCCAATCTGGTTGGATAATAGAAATGGCACAAAGCAATGCTTCCACCTCTTCATTCTTTCTTGAGAGTGCATCTGCAACAACATTAAGCTTTCTTTTTTTTGTAGATTATTTCAAAGTCATAACCCAACATCTTTGTGACCCATTTTTGCTGCTCTTCTGAAGATAGTCTTTGTTCCAAAAAGTGTTTAAGACTATCATGATCAGTTTTTACCTTGAAGTGTCTTCCCATTAGGTAAGTTCGCCATTTCTTTAGTGCATGCAGTATTACTAACATTTCCTTCTCATAAATAGGTTTCTGTAAATACTTTCCTTTGATTGGACGACTTTCAAAAGCAATGGGTCTTCCTTCATGCATTAAAACTGCACCAATTCCATTTCCTGAGGCATCACATTCCACAATAAAGGTTTTTGTGAAGTCTGGCGTAGCTAAGACCGGTGCTAGGCACATTGCTTCTTTAAGATGTTCAAAGGCCTTAGTTGCTTCAGGAGTCCATGAAAATGCATCTTTCTTCAATAATGTTGTTAGAGGTGCTGCTATTCTCCCATAATTTTTAACAAACTTGCGATAATACCCTGTTAACTCGAGAAATCCTCGCCACTGCTTTATGGTTGTCGGGACTTTCCATTCCTTAATGGCTTTAATTTTGTTAGGGTCTACTTTAACACCCTCGTGAGATACAATATGACCCAGATATTCCACCTCTTGCACTCCAAAGAAACATTTGGATTTTTTTGCATATAATTGTTTCTCCTGCAATAGTTTGAGCACCCTATCAACATGTTCAACATGATCCTTCCAAGACCTGCTGTAGATTAGTATATCATCAAAAATACTAGCACAAATTTTCTAAGGAAGGGTTTGAAAATGGAATTCATCAACCCTTGAAATGTAGAAGGTGCATTGGTAAGGCCAAAGGCATGACCAAAAATTCATAATGACCCTCATGAGTTCGAAATGCTGTTTTCGGAATATCTTTAGTCTTCATTCTAATTTGATGATATCCTGAACGAAGATCCAACTTGGTAAAATAAATTGCTCCATGTAATTCATCCAATAATTCATCAATCACAGGATTGGGAAATTTATCTTTAATGGTGAGCTTATTGAGCTCCCTATAATCCGGACACATTCGCTATGATCCATCCTTCTTGTGTACCAATACTACAGGAGTGGAGAAAGAACTTTGACTAGGTTGAATTATACCCGCCTCTAACATTTCGGCAATCATACGTTCAATTTCGCTCTTTTGGACGTAAGGATATCTATAAGGCCTGATGTTTGGAGGAACACTTCCTGGAATCAGATGAATAGCATGATCATGATCGCGAATAGGTGGAAGTCCTTTGGGAGTTTCAAACACCTTGGAATGATTGTCCAAGACTTGTTGGAGATCTGCAGAAATAGATGATTTTGATGTTGGAACTTCTAGTGAGCATAATTGTGCAATTTCGCCTCGCTGTTCTTTCTTTAGAAGCTTTGTCATGACATTAGAGCTTATTATCCTTCCTGGCTTCCCCGCAATACCCCGTAATTCGACTTCCTTTACTTCTGAAAAAAATTTCAGGAAAAGTTATTGAAAATTAAAAGCTACCGTCCTCAAAGATTGTAACCATTGTACTCCTAGTACAACATCAGCACCTCCCATAGGAATGGAAAGCATTGGACTAGTCAATACATATTCCCCCATGGTTAGCTTAATATTATGGCATTTTCGAGAGCAATTTATAGTTCCTCCATTTGCAACCATCACTTGACATTCTGGTGCTGGGTATAGGAAACAATTTAATTCCTTGGCTACCTTACAATGAATAAAATTATGGGTGCTACCTAGATCAATCAACACTATTACCTTTTTCTTCTTGATTTGTCCTTCTATCTTGAGAGTTTGAGGAGTGGTAATTCCTCCCAGTGCATTACACTATATGGTCGGATTCATTTCTTCCTCTTCTAGGGCTGGTTCCTGGTGTATATCCTCTTCTTGTTCATTTTCTTCTTCCTCTTCACAATCTATATAAAATAATTTATTCTCAACACACATATGACCTTTAGTGTATTTGCTATCACAACTATAGCAAAGCCCTTTTGCTCTTTTTTCTTCCAATTTTTGTGGTGTCAACCTTGTAGGTTGTGGAAATCTAGGCATAGCAACACTTCCTTCTTTATAGAATTGAGTGGTAGGCTTCCTTGTCGCCATAATTTTACATTCAACTTTTCTTGCCAACTTGAATGCCTTCTCCAATGAATCAGGTTCCAAAACGCGAACTTTATGTTGGATGTTATCCTTTAAAGTGCCTATGAAGAGATCAATCCTGTGTTCCTCTGGAATATCAGTTACCCTTATATTCAATTTTTGGAAGTCCTCAATGTGCGGCCCCACTAAACCCTTTTGTTTGAGATTTATCAATTGGCTAAAGAAGGTGTTGCTCTTTGTATCCTCATAATGTGCTATCATTTCTTCCGTAAAAATTGACCAAGTGACAATTTTTTTACGGGAGCAAAGCCATCGATACCATACAAATGTATTTTGTTCTAAATGTAAAGTTGCAATGTGTACTTTTTGTGTGTTTTGCACGTTATGGAGATCAAAGTATTGCTCCATCTGTAGTATCCATGTTACAGGATCATTTCCATCAAATTTCCTCATATCCATTTTTGGAATATGGTGGTTCTTCCCGCCAACATTAGAGTTTATGAAATCACGATTAACATTTATTTTGTTCTCATCATGAGGTTCTTCTACTATCTTTTCACCATTAGGAAACATTTCTTGTATCAACTTTGTCAACCCTTCGATGTCTGCTTTGAGATCATTCTTCATGTTTTCCATGTTGTCTTTCATGTCATCCATCTTAGCTTCCACGCCATCCATCTTAGCTTCCATGCCTTTCTTCAAACTGTCCATCTTCACTTCCACGCCTTTCTTCAAAACTTCCATTTCATTTTTTGTTGCTCTTTGCGAGAGTGAAATTTGTTGCACTTGCTCTTGTAATTTTGATAGACCATGTTGCAATTTTTCATCTTCATGAGTCATAGTAGAGCCTTCTGAAGGCTTAATGGGTGTTGAATTATTTTTACGGGGCATCTTTTAGAACCCAATACTGCTATATATTCTACAATATGCCCTTGGAATCAATTCAAATTGATTCTTCAAAGAAGACTTATGCAATTTGGAAAGAAAAAAAATATACACACCTTTTTCTTGCTTTTGAGGAGCTCGATATTGAAATTGGATAATCTCTATGATTGCAGCACTTCAATATTTTAATTTTAGTATCAAAGTAGCCCTTTGAATTATCTTTCGAATGCCATAGGTCTGACCTGATTTGGATTCTCCAAGACAAAGTTGTGTCCAATCTCCCACAATGACCTAATTCTGGACTGGTTCAGTAGAGTGAACTTGTACGACTTTCCACGTGTCATTGTTTCATCCTTTGTCTCTGAAATTGATAGCCAAGAAACTACAGTCTATGTACTTGCAACCACTTTTTATGGCACTCCAATCCGATGCCTAGAGAGAGATTTATTGAACTTTTCCCACGATCACCTCTTTGAGATGAAATTCAGGAGCCTGACAAAGCACTACCTTCCACAAATCATATCTCCAAAAATATTTCGAACCAAGCTCTGAAATTTTTTGACGAATTTCCTCAGGATTTTAGCTTTGCACCATACGAATTTCAGATTCTGAACCTTCATAGAAAAAAATTTATAGCGCAAATTCCACGATGACCTGTTTAGGATCCTGACAAAAGACCTAACTTCCACAGATGATATCTCCAAAAATATTGTGAACCAAGCTCTGAAATTTTTAGGCAATCTTCCGCAGGATTTTGGCTTCGCACCCTAAAAATTTCAGCTTCTGAAACTTCATAGAAAAAAAGTTATAGTGAAAATTCCACGATGACCTGTTTGGAGCAGCGAAACCCTAGAATCCAAAGCTTTGATACCAAATGTTGAGTAACCAGCTCCAAAAATAGAAGAAAAGAGATATCAACGCCTTAGAAATAAGCCACTTCGAGGGGGAAACCTCCAATACATTACATAAATGAAAAATTCTTGGATAATACAATTTACAAAACCTCATTTCTATATATAGGGGTCCATGTGGCCATAATGTAATCCTAGTGGGCCACAATGTAATCCTAGCCGACCTAACAATAATAATTTAGGGGCACAATAATAACAAAATGGGGGTTACAAGGGTACAATAATAACAATAAGGGGGTTACACTAATAACAATAAGGGACTATACTAGTAATATAGGGACCTAACAGCTTTAGTAGGCACCTGCTTCACATTCATTAGTTTCAGCATAAAAGCATTCAACTTGGGTTTTTTGGAGACATGCCCTCCAACCCAAAATTATGTAGGCACCTGTTACTTCATCAATAATCAACATCACAGTTATGGGTCAATCACACAAAATCATTTTAAACTAAGTCCATTTGTTAGGCCGCACACTGTTAGTATCACAGTTGGTCACAAGAATTACAGGGTATCTCTATCCTCGGATCTTCGTTTTCATGATTCTGGGTCATCCACAAACCCACACTTCATCGAAGTCCATTTGCTAGGCCGCACACTCTTAGCATCACAGTTGGTCCCAAGCATTACAGGGTATCTCTATCCTCGGATCTTCGTTTTTCATGGTTATGGGTCATCCACAAACCCACACTTCATCGAAGCCCAATTTCTATGCCGCACACTATCAATATCATAGTTGGTCACAATCATTACAGGGTATCTCTATCCTCGGATCTTCTTTCATTACGGTTATGGGTTAACTGCACAAAACCCTTTTTTTCAATGGCTCTTCATATTCAACAAAGGCTTCTCAGGAGGGAACTTCACACAATGGGGACCATAGCTTCTTAAGGAGGGAGGAATGATTCGAATGGAAAGTGGCTTGCACCCGTGGTATTTATCTGCCCATGGTATTGTAAGTCACATCTATCCATGGTATTCATTCATCCATGGTATGTATCCACACATGATGTTCATCCACACATGGAATATAGTATATACCCATAGTATTGTAAATGGCATCCATCGATGGTATCCATAACCCATGGTATTCATCACCCATGGTATTTATCCACTTGTGGTATTGTAAGTGACATCTGCCCATGGTATTTATTCATCCATGGTATTTACCCACCCATGGAATTTACCGGTGGTATTGTAACTAAAAAATTCTATAAGTAGCAAGTCCCATCTTATAAAAGGACATATTGTCCACCACAATGTAGTCCTTACAATTATTCTCTATTTTAATAAAACTTCTTTATGGTTTTATTTACTGTGTGTTCTTTCTTTTTGTTGGCATTTCAAATTTTCAGACCTTGGGGGCCTCACCCCACCCAAGATCCATTCAATTTTCCGGATCTTGGGGGCCTCCCCCTAAGATCCGGATCAAGACTCCTCTTGCAGGAAACTGGCGGAAGGAGGATGCTACTTTAGGGGAAGTAGTGTGTGCTACTGTTTATATAGGCAACTTGTGGGTTCACTCATGTATTTGGTGAACACACGACCCGACATATGCTACGTAGTTAACCAACTGAGCCAAGCTATGGTTAAGCTGACCAAGCTCTTTTGGAAGGCAGGGAAGCATGTGTTGAGATATATCAGGGGCACTACAGAGTATGGATTATGGTACAGACTGACAGAGAGAGTGAAGCTTTAAGGCTTCACCGATGCAGATTGAGCAGGGAGTCCATCCGACCAGAAGAGCACATCATGAGGCATCTTCAACATAGGATCAACAACAGTTTCTTGGTACAACAGGAAACAGAGATCAGTTGCACTCAGTTCAGCAGAGGCAAAGTACATGACGGCCAGTCAAGCAACCTACTTGTTGGTATTACACTTAGTATTTGCTTGAGGTAATATGCATGTTAGGGTAGGATGCATTGCATATTGATTTTCACATTAGAACTAACATCATATTATGTTATCATTCTAGATTAGGTGAATTTAGGTTAAACTTGCACTTAGATTCAATTTCCTGTTGATTTTTATGGCTTAACAAAAGCATGGGTGATCATAAGATGCCGCAAAAACATGTTGCCTTGTGTGCTTGGTCTTTGATGTGCAAATAGGATGACTACGATCCCAAGAGATTACTGCTGTTCTCATGACCACCCCATTCGAGTATGTTCATGCACTCTACTGAGAGATCATGTCCTAGTTGGAGCCAGATGTTACTCACCACTAGTGGGTGACACCCATAGGAGAATTTTTTTCTCCTAGATTGTCTTCATCTGGTAGCCAACAACTCGTTGCAGCCACCATATAGCTCAATGTGCCACCATCTCTGCCACCCGAGCAAGCCATTATGTGCCCTCACCCACCTGTTAATGATCGTATGTTTGAAGGTGGGCCTTCCAACCCTGTGTGAAAATTTCTACATTGTAATCCTATTGCAGCAACTGGTATTATTTCTTCTAATTGTTAATTAAATTTAACAATTTATCTACTACGACAAATATCGAAATAAACACATTGCAACCTTCACAAATAAAATTCTGTGGAAAAATAAAATGCTGGAAGCTGAGAAATGCTAGCCCACACACATAAAATTAACACAATTATTTTTGGACAAAAGTCTTCGAAAAAACCCAACTTGGGAAAACTGGTGCTGTAGTGAGGGTTTTTATTGTATGCAATAATGAAAATCTGAGTACAATCTGGTTGCCTGAAACTGGCAATCGACAACAAGAAAATATGGGCAAAATTATTGAAGGGAATTTCCCTTCCTCCATGGGCAATTTCCGACACAACTTGCCTTAAGAAAACTCGGCCCTTTGACCTCTGCGCCAGCCTTTGCGCAGCTTGCTTGACGTCAAGCCTCTAACTGGTCTCTAATGAAGTCGTTTTTCCTTCTGATGACTAGGAAAGTTCTTCTCCGACACTCTAGGACTCCTTCTCAACCTCTGGAATTGAAGATGTCTTCCCCTCTCAGCGAATCGATCTGCCCTCTTTGAACCTATTGCGCAGAGCTCTACGCTGCCTCACTAGGATAACTCGGCCCTTTTGCTGCTGCCTCTCCGGATCTGGAAAACTTCCTCCAGATCACTGTCCCTGCCTCTCACTCACTACTTTGATCTCTGGCTCTCTCTCTCTGCTACTATAGAAATCAATCTGCCAAGAAATCGAACTGCTCAACTTGCTCAAGTAGTTTCTCCATCACCACATCGATCTCCTCTTATAATTCTCTGTTGGAACATCAATGACCAAGATTAAAACATAATCGATGGCTAGGATCATCTTTGGATCGATCTGTGTGAGTTTCTAGACTATTCTTGCGTTGAATTAATTAATATAGATTAATTATCCAACTTTTCTAAGTTCAGACTTAGGAAACATTAAAAAATTGGTTAATAATCTAATTAAGTCACTTATAGACGGAATTTCCAGAAATGATTTCTGGGTTTTGGAGATCTCATGTATTCTAGCCTTTCCACAAAAGTTTCATGGCTAGAACACATCCGATGCTACAAAAACTAACACCCCGAATGTATGGCTTTTCATTATGTAATTGGATATTTTTGCTTACTTGTCATGGACACATCTGAACATGGATTAGTGGAGGGATTCAGCAGAAAGAGTGGGCTTGGTCTGTACTCTTGTCCCCTTGACCAAATTGGTGGCTAGTCTCGTGTCCTAGTCCCGTGGGATCTCCTCTATTGGCTACTAGCTTTAGGAGTGGCAGTACATGGGAAACCTTGATTTTGGTTACGTGGTCTGCTTCCCGACGCCACGTATATTACTTCCTTCCGCTCGTTATAACCCCATTTTCATATTTTCCCATAAGGATCCACATGTCCATTTGGTCCACAAGGAGTTAGACCCCCCTCCCCTTCTCCACACTTTGGGTCGGGCCTGGAACGATGCCCCAAAGGTTGATGCAGTTAAAAAGAAAGTTAAAAGCATAATTTAGCCACTCTCAACAGGAAATGTACCATAAAACGCAAAAGATGGTCGGGACACATAAATTTAGCACGTGGGCAAAAGTCAAATATGAGCTCTACCCCTCATGGATGGCCATCACCCTGGTTCCTAGGGCTCTATATGAGCTCCCTATATCATTAACGAACCCATGATTGTCCCAACCCTTGGTAGGCAATGAACTGTCTAGCCTTAAGGGGGTAATCTCTGCTATATCTTACATATCATGCTCTCATTCCTTGGAGCCCCGAGCAGTTATAAAAGGAAAAATCAGTAAAAGGCAAAAGCAATATGAAGAAGGGTGGAAAAAAAAGGCCAGGTTAAGTCATGTACCACGATTGCTCCCGCCATCTATACACCCATGTGTGATCTTCCCTCATTATCACTGCCCTTGTACCATGGCATGTGGCTTGGAGCCTCCCCTTGATGCCCCAATCCGTTCCATCATTATGTGACATGACACCTGCCATTTGAAGGATGCACAATGGACCTGTCATTCCCTTGGAGGCTGAGACCACCTAATAGGGTCCTTGATTAACCTCTTTCTTGTACCTGGGGACACCTGTACATCCTAAAGCCCATTATGGAATGGCATGCCACTATGAAGTGTCCACTTGGTTCCATGATTTGTAAGTTCGTTTACTCAATTGCATTAATGAACTGTTGTGTTGAAAGGTGAGGAGACGCATTGGATCTTATACAAGATTGCAGGTTGTTGAGATTTTGTGTATTTGGGGTAGCATCAGTTGTGCTCTAGCTCCCAAACTTTGTGGAGGGACTAGAATTCACCTGATCTACAAGATCCAGAAATGGATTTCGGAAATTTCATCTGGTTTAGGAGATATTAAATTAATTAATTATTTTAATGTATTTCCTAAGTTAAAACTTAGGGAACTTAAATAATTAAAATGAATTAAATTAAACATGTGATGAACTTGTCTTAAGTCACACGGATCAAACTTTCTTTTAATCTTAGCCATTGATTCAAGATTTGATCATGGCCGTTGATTTGTCAACGAGAAAAGTATAAAGGAAAGGCTTGGAGTCATTTGTAAAAATACACAGAGGCAGGGCACTGAAGCTAAGCTGAGATTCTAGGGCAGGGTTTGCTAAGAATACTTAGAAGTGCTTCAGCTGCAGAGAGAGGAATTTAGATCAAGGGGATGATCTGATCCTAGGGTCTAGAATACACAAGAGGCAGAGAAGAGATCAACTCAGGGACAACGCAGAAGAAGACAATAGCAGTAGCAGCAACAAGGACAGCGTAATTCTCAGGAGACCCTTCAAGGGTTACGCAGAGACCCTTAGGGGCAGCGTAGTGATTGCGTCACCCATTCTGGGGTAACGCAGTCCCTTCCAGAGCAGTGCTGAGGGTTTGGAGGCCATCCAAGACTGACACAGATGCTTTCAGGAGCTTCAGAGGTTGACGCCAGTGTGGAAAAAGTCAGCAAAAAGTCCTGACTTTTTGAAAAAATCCCGAATTTTTCCCGGAGCCGAATTTTTCATCCCTGAAAAAGTCGCGATTTTATCCTCGAAGTCCCGACTTTTTGCCGACTTTTTCGAAAAAATCTTGAGTGAGGTAGTTTCTTTAATAATTTTTTAATTTTTTTTGAAAAAATCAGGATTTTTTCCAAAAATGAATATTTTTGTATTTTTTTAGTTTTGCTGACTTTTTGCCGACTTTTTCAAAAAACTCCCGACTTTATCGAGTATTTCAACTTTTGGACCCTTGCCGATTTAATCCCGACTTCGACTTTTTCCACATTGGTTGACGCAGAGCCTTTCAGGGACATCATTGGGGTTTCTAGGTCAGATTTGGCCGAGTTCTGTAAATCCCGTTTGAGGGTGTGGATCAGTCATTATTTTGGCCCTAGATCAGCCAATGAGCTGTAGATCTAGAGTTTCTCTGTCGGGTTTTCCAAATCTGGAACCCAGAGTTGTGTATTCAGAAATATACTTAATAATAGAACCCTCCAGCAGCCAGAGACCGATTTTCCCACATTGGGTTTTTTCGAGGACTATTTATCCAGAAATAACTGTGTCACTCTGTCAATGTGTGCATGTGCTTATTCTAGATTTGAATTGGTAGAGATCCGTTATGTGTTTTGCTTCGATTTTAACTTGAATTTATTCAGTTAATAACTTGTATAAGTAGGAGGAGCTTAACCGAATTAACAGTAATAATTTCTGCATAAGAGATAAGATTAAGAAATTTCTACATGATATCAGAGCAATTGCAAATCTAAAAGGGTCACCAGCTGAAGAATCTGAAAGATCTAGCTGCAGAAAGCAGCAGAGAAGCATATCTGAAGGGATAACACAGTTTTCAGAAGCAGATTCACGCAGAGGGAAGGGTGACGCTGTCTAACGTTGTGTCCTAGCAAGCCCACACAATTACTGCGCAGAGGCAGCTCAGAAACAACACTGGTTGGGTCTGAAGCCAACCAGTGTGATTTAGATCTGAATCTGTTAGATCCAGAAAAAGTTTGCAGAAATTCAGAAGAGCTAGTGGGGTTAAAATTATGAAGATTTTAGATTTTTTGCCTTAGCACAAGTGACAAAGATTGGGAGGAGATCAACTTTTCAGGAAGGTTCTTGCCAAAGGAAACTTAGAGTTTGATCAGAGGATCAAAGAAGAAGCTGAATCATAGTTTATTTGGTAGATTTCCAAGGGAAATCAAGCGTCGGAGGGAGCAGAAGGCATCTGTTTCACCAAGGGCCTTAGATCCATTTCTTTAGCAAAGAGAAAATGAAGTTCCGACACATTTTGAGCAGATGGCTCCTCATGGACTGCGTCATCAGGATAGGCTAGAGGGCCTCTCAAACTTTTTGGTTTGGAAAGCAAGGATCTTGATTGTCCTTGAGGCATACAATCTGAGAGACTATGTAGAGCAGACTCTGGCCACACCAACAAATGGGGATCTCCTACGGAAGCATAGGGAAGCTACTGGGCACGCCAAGCGACTGATAATGGATAGTATCAAGGACCATATTGTACCACACATAGCTGAGAAGAAGACAACTAACGAGATGTGGAAGGCCTTGACTTCCCTGTATGAAGGAAAGTCTGTCCAAAGGAAAATGCTGTTGGAGACCCAAATGAGGTCATTCATGATGACCAAGGGAGAAGACATGGAACACTTCCTCTTCAGACTACGGGAAATCAGGGATCAACTGACTGCAATGGGTGCCACCGTAGATGATTCTGTGATAGTCAGGACTGCCCTCAATGCAGTCATGGATGAGTGGGAAACCTTTGTCCAAAGTATCTTGGGCAGCGCAGACCTCCCAGATTAGGACAACTTGTGGTCAATCCTGCGGCAAGAAGAACTACGCAGATTCACCAGGAGGCAGCACAACCCTACGTTGAGCAAAGTAAAAAAGGAAGAGGAGGTAGATGCAACCTTGGCATCAAAGAAGCAGCCGAAGAAGAGGAAGGATCTTTCAAAGATTAAGTGCTTCCAGTGTGGTGAAGTGGGACATTTTGCCAGCCATTGTCCGAAGAAGAAAAGGGACAAGGAAGCATCCTCTTCCAAGGCAGCTGTGGCAGATGATGGGTCAGGGGATGATGTAGCCATGAGTGCTCATGAACTACGAAGGTGGGGTGACGTGGACATGTAGAGGAGCTACATGGAGGAGAGGCGGGATCCTTGAGCAACTCATCTCTTGGATCACAAGCGAGCTACGGTAGCCTTAAGACAGTAGCGGGACAAGTGGAGAAGTGGGTGCATAGATCACAGATGAGGCAGAGGCAGAGGCAGATCTGAAGACTGGGAGGAGCAGCGCAGAGCAAAGCAACAACAACTTAGAAGCAGTAGCAGCACAGAGGCAGATCTGAAGACTGGGAGGAGCAGCGCAGCAGCAACTTAGAAGCAGTAGCAGCGCAGAGGCTGATGTGACTTCAACAATGCAGAGCAGTGCTGCTTATGCAGTGCAGAAAGCTTCAGAGGGACAGTACAGTGCAGCAGCAGCGTGATAGATTTCAGCACAAGGAGCTGATGTGACTTCAACAATGCAGAGGGAGTTTGATTACGCAGGCAGAGCTGTAACTGTGCATCGTTCTTTAGATGCCAGCACAGATCTGTAGCCTATGGAACGTCAGTGATGAGGATGCAGCCCACTTGACTTGTCAAAGATTGGGCAGAAGATTCAGTTGTTTCTCTCAACAACTAAAGTTGCAGTGCTATGAGCAGCACAGATGCAACATATTGAGAGGGAGCTGCAGTACAGTGGTTGCAGTGGCAGAGTCATGGACAACAATACAAAATGGTTAGCAGTACAGAGTTGAGTGGTAGGAGGCCAAGCTTCAGCAACACAGAACCAATACTCAAAGTCATGTAATCCATAGTGTGATGTATTGCTAGAGCACACCCTTGATGCTAAGAGGGAGTGTTGAGATTTTGTGTATTTGGGGTAGCATCAATTGTGCTCTAGCTCCCAAACCTTGTGGAGGGACTAGAGTTCACCTCATCTACAAGACCCAGAAATGGATTTGGAAAATTTCATCTGGTTTAGGAGATATTAAATTAATTAATTATTTTAATGTATTTCCTAAGTTAAAACTTAGGGAACTTAAATAATTAAAGTGAATTTAATTAAACATGTGATGAAATTGTCTTAAGTCACACGGATCAAGCTTTCTTTTAATCTTAACCATTGATTCAAGATTTGATCATGGCCGTTGATTTGTCAACGAGAAAAGTATAAAGGAAAGGCTTGGGGTCATTTGTAAAGATACACAGAGGCAGAGCACTGAAGCTAAGCTGAGATTCTAGGGCAGGGTTTGCTAAGAATACTCAAAAGTGCTTCAGCTACAGAGAGGGGAATTTAGACCAAGGGGATGATCTGATCCCAGGGTCTATAATACACAAGAGGCAGAGAAGAGATTAGCTCAAGGACAACGCAGAGGAAGACAACAGCAGCAGCAGCAGCGAGGACAATGTAATTTTCAGGAGACCCTTCAGGGGTTACACAAAGACCCTTAGGGGTTATGTAGTAACTGCGTCACCCATTCTGGGGTAACACAATCCCTTCTGGAGTAGCGCTGAGGGTTTGGAGGGCATCCAAGATTGACGCAGAGCCTTTCAGGGACATCGCTGGGGTTTCGAGGCCTAGATTTTGCTGAGTTCTATAAATCCAGTTTGAGGGTGTGGATCAGTCATTTTTTTGGCCCTAGATCAGCCAGTGAGTTGTAGATCTAGAGTTTTCTCTGTCAGGTTTTCCAGATCTGGAACCCAGAGTTGTGTATTCAGAAATATTCTTAATAATAGAACCCTCCAGCAGCCAGAGACCGGTTTTCCCACATTGGGTTTTTCTGGGGACTATTTGTCCAGAAATAATTGTGTCACTTTGTCAATGTGTGCATGTGCTTATTCAAGATCTGAATTGGTAGAGATCTGTTACGTGTTTTTCTTCGATTATAACTTGAATTTATTCAGTTAATAACTTGTATAAGTAGGAGGAGCTTAACCGAATTAATAGTAATAATTTCTGCATAAGAGATAATATTCAGAAATTTCTACACAGGTGGGTCTTCATCTTGGGGTTTGGTCTTCCTATACAGGATCCAAGCCCCCCAAAGGGTCATGATGGCATTTCTAGGGTGAGCGTTGAGATCCATGGGTTTCCTTCGCAGCAGAGAGCAGATAGCCATGCCATGGGATCCTTCAACACCACCTATTGTTTGTTTGTGCCCCAGTTATTCGATGATAATGATGCACCTAGACCACATTGCCTAGTCGAATACATACTTGCTCCACACACTTGGCAATTGATCCAGAGCCTAGATGGGGTTTTGTCTCACCTAGGGAGACAAGGGAGGGCTTGCGTTATCATTTTAGCCCTTATCGATGGAGCATAGGCTTGTTTGATCTAGTTGGAGATCTATGAGACCATTCCTTGTGCCTCCACAGCCACTTGGGAGCACCACAAGTTACTTGCTTGGAGACTAAGGGGCCACCCCCTTTATCACTGTTATTGGAGTCCTCCTGTTCGTTTTGGCAAATGAGGAACTTGATTTGGCCTTCCAACGACATTTCTAGCTATTGCTTTATCATTTTGACCCTCTTGAGAGGCTAATTATTTATGTTTTAGAGCTATTTGGTGGGCTTGTCACCAAAGTGATGTTATTTTGCACATTATTTTATTGTAGGGGCCTCATTAGGCTAATTTAGGCTATTCAAATTCCTCAATGGCTCATATAAATACAATTGAGCCTCATTGTAACATTCATCATCACTTGGATTTGTATCTCTCTTGAGAAAAGATTTCAGGCCAATAATTGATGGACGAATTGGAGTTTCCTTAATGCATTTTGATGTTTGGATAATTGCTATCTTATCTTGGAGCTTCATGTTTGCAAATTTGATTGATGGATATACTCTTTTTGTCATGTAACTGCTATTTTCATGCAAATTTATTGATAATTTATGTCTAATGTTTGGAACGCTATGCTTTGATTTTGCTTGTGCCCTAATAATTAATGTGAATTCATTAAACACTTGAAATCTTGGCTCATTGCATACGTTACTCATCTTGGCAAGAAGAGCGAATTATTCCTAGGGGTGGGTTGTACACCTTTCACCTTGAAACTCCATCAATTTGGTAAAGCAAAGTATAAATTCCTTGGTGTGACCTAACTAGGGTTTCTCTAACCTAGCGAAGTTGCAAAAGGGACTCCTTGGTAGAGCGAAAGTTCCAAAATCAGATTCACTTTGACTCCATTCACCACAATTGGCAAGGCACTAATCTTAATCCTTGGTGATCACCCTAAATTTCATTTTCTCCTTTTCACAATTTTTTGCGCTAACCCTAGACGACTTAGCTAGGGCATCCAACGAATTCCATTAGAGCCATCCTCTCGCTGAGCGAGTTGGTGAGGAACTACGCTGAGGTGTCTTCTCATAACCCTCGAAATTTGAAGCCTATCCCATGGTTGGTTTGCGAGAAACATCAAGCCCTAGCTTTGAAATTGTTTAGGTCTAGGTCTTCTTTGGTTAGTGGCAAATTTAAAGGTCCCTTTGCTCAAAAACTCAAAGGAAGTTAACTATTCCTATGGCCTTCTCTTATCCAGTCATAACCTAGGCATTGTCTCAAGGATATTTCTAAGATCTAGGTCAAGTTTGGATCTTCCCAAGGCTCCTTTGTGGTCACATACCTTCATTATTCTTTATCTCACAAGGTCACTTGAGAAACATTGTTCTTGGAGAGCCTTAGGTCTAGGGTATTTTCATAGGAAAGCACCTTTAAGCCCTTCTTAGAGAGACCCTTTCCTTGCTTTTGAACTTTTGAAGCAAGCAAGCCATTATCAGAGCCTTTCCTTTGAATGGGCTTTGGAAATCACATTACACCTCGTCATTGACTTATCTTTGTTAGTGATTTCTTTAATATTGGAATTTCTCCCATCTATGAAAGTCCGTAAAGAGCAGGGGACATCGACTGAGGTGACAATTGGTCCTTGTCCCATTGTTGCCACTTGGTCTAGTATTAGTCCCTTTGGACCCCCTTCTAGAACCCTTGCTAGATTGAGCGGTAACATTTTGGCACTGTTACTGGGGAAACAAGATGTTTGTCCTATTCCCTGCACGACAATATTGGCATATCACTTTTGGCAACTCCATTGGAAGAATGAAGCCCTAGTTCTTCATCAAACTTAAGGTTAATGCTTGTAGGGTGAAGCAAGCATCTATCAAGGCATTTAGATTCACCCTGATGACTCCATTTTATATGCAAAGTCATGAAAGATGGTTGATTGTGAGAAAGAAAATTTCCATGACCTTGACCCCAAAAACCTCCATAAGCTGCGGGAAAGACTTGATTTGTGGAACGAGCTATGTGAACATGAAGATGAGGACTTCTTACTCAATTTCTATAATAAGAGTAGGATAGACCTCTATGGTATACAAGATGAGTATGAAGAAAATCCTACAGATTATCTCTTCTCTGAGCTCATATATTACACTAGTGCATTCAAATCCTTGTGTCATGCAATTAAAGAAAAGCATGGCACCTTGCCCAATGAAATCATAGATGATTTGGATGACCAAGATGACCAAGAGAGCAGGGATGATGTAGAGGAGTTGACAATTGCAAATTTGGAAATTAACAATGATAAAAGTGAAGGCATCTCCCTCGATGAAAAAGATGGGGATTTTGATCTTGAGAGCCTCCAGGTGTCACAAGAAAGGATGGTGGAATATGAAGAATCTTGCAAGCAACTTATGACAAGATGTAACACCAAGGATGTTTTCTCCCATTTATGCGAGCAAGCAGAGATCATTTGTAAATCATCATCACTTACACTTGAGTATTTCGATGTATTAGAGGATTTCAACCTTCTCTTCTTGTGGAGGATTTGGATCTATGAATGCATTTTGATATTTGGAGCTAAATTGCTTGTCTTTGGAGCTATTGTCTTGGATCAATGGATGGATTTTTCAAGCATGTTATCTTGTAAGTGAGCATTTTATTGGACAAATCTTTTTCTTAATGTCTAATGTATGGAATATATTGAATCTATGGCTTTCTATTGTGCCATAATTGATTGAAGATCTATTGGATAACATCTAGATGTCATTATTGCATGCATTACTCATGAATAACATGTGAATGATAATCCTAGTGGTGAACTTTGATTAGCTCTCCCAAGAAATTGCTTGATCCATTACATAGGTAATCGCTAGGGTTTTTGGTGCTAGGGCATCATCTATCCTTCCTCCTTAGCAACTTTTAGCTGTCCTATCAACTCATAGACTCCATACTCCCATGGAACGAGACACTCACCTCCCTAGTTGGTGATCAAATCTATTTTTCATCCATAAACTTTCCTATTCTTTCTCTTGACGTAATTCAACCTCTTTAAGGCCAAGCGTCCAAGCTAGGGCTTGGTGCGAATTTCTAGGAAAGGGCTTGGTTGAACTCAAATCCTCAGACCTCACCCTCGCCCAAATATTTGGATCTCACAGTGATGAGTCCATAGAGGTAGAGGGGTCCCTAAAACGTCTATTCAACCAACTTAAGTTGAAGGTAAATTTTAGAGATGCAAGTCTAGTATGAAAAGTGAAATGCTTAAATGATATGAAAGTGAGTTTGCAAGTGCTATGTAAAAGATGGAGATGATTCAATTAAATATGCTTCATAGTTAGAACAATAACTCAAGTTGCCATAAATTGAAAGTGCTATGCTTCTTTACTTGTAGTATATTGTGAAACTTATTCAAATGAGAAATAGATCACAAAACATAAGTAAGTGATGGCAAATGAGATTGCAAATTAGGAAATTAAAGGACTATGCGATTTGTGTTACTTCCCAATTAGAGCATGCATATGTGATGTGAAAGAAAATGGAAATGTCAAAACCACTAAGTCAATCCATCTACAAATTCTCTCCTTTGAAATGGAGAGATAGGGATGCCAATGGGTAAAACCCACGCTCCCACAACAAAAACATAAATTTTATTAATTTTACAAGAATGAAATGACCATGGGGCCTTTTCTAAACCAAGGAAAGTCTTTACAAATATTGAGACCATAGTCTTTTCCTCGGTGAGAATTTAAAAAAAAAAAAACTCAAAAGAATTCAAACTTTACAAAAGGAGAAGAGAAGCTAAGCCCCTTCAATTCCCACAACCAAAGAAGAGAGAGTTATCCTCCTCATTTAAAATTCGTAGCCCAAAGGTCCTGCAACAACTTGTTAGTAATTTCCTGTAGTTGTCCACTCAAGCTGTCACAAGAAAAAGTTCGGAAAGAGGGCTACAAAACCAATCAAATATTAGATAGATAAAATCACAAAATATTGCACAACAATTTACAAAGGGCTAAGCCAAAGAGTTCGAGTAAACTCTCCTCTTTACTTAGTCATCTTCAAGCTCTTAGATAGCAAATGAAAGCAATGAAGTATAATGTTTTAAAATATATTCAAATTTAGAAGTATTCAGCTTGTATACAGGCTATGTCCCAAAACCTCTGCAAAACCACTTTGTAAGATAAGACTATGAAGGTTCAAAGAACAAATGAAAGCTCCTTTGAGAATGTATCAAGAGTGGGTTGGTCTCTCCAAGGACTTCACCCAACATTTGATTCTTTGATTCCAACAAGATGTTCCTTCTACAAAACTTCAGACAAGAATTAGTTCCATATAGATCTAACAATAAACAATGATAAGAAACTCTAGAGATTTATTTGAAACCAACTAGAGCATTCTATACCTAGAGCATACTCCTAAATCAAATGTCAATGTAAGATAGATCTACATTAACAAATCTACAAGAGCGTATGGAAACAAATTAGATCAAAGCATGAGTAAAAGGAATTATACCAATGATCAACAATTCATCACTCTTCAAATGGAGGAACACCTCATGAATGAAACCCCAAAGTCTTTATTGATATTTCTGAAAGTGTACAAGGCAGCTACGCTTCCGCAAGCATAATAGCTAGTAAACAATGATATTACAATATGACAGCCCATGGCTCCATTATATAGAAAGTTGGGAACAAATCTCAATGAAGAACCATATGCCAAGTGGTGAGAGGGAGGAGATCTCAGGGCAAATTCAAATTTGGTAATTGGAGCTCCAATGCCAAGTGTAAAAATCGAATTCTGGCAAGTGGACATCATTTTTTTCTTCCCTTATGTGCCAAATTCGAATTTTATGATGGAATGACATGTGTATATGGTTGGTAACCCACATGGGGACAATTTCCCACTAAAATCTCCACCAAATATTCTCCCAAATCCTCCCAAATATGCACTAACTTCACAAATTCGAATTTCCAAGTAAGCAGCTCTCATTTAATGCCAAAAATTCAATTTTATTCGAGCACATGTCTTTTCTTTGATTTTAGGAGTCCACATCACCTTGGGACTTCACTTTAAATCCTCCATAATTCTCCACCTCATTTCCACTTTATTTAGCATATGTGGATATTTATTTTTCTCTATTTATTTAATTTCTGGCTTAATTAATTGCCAGATTTCCCACTAAACTTAGGAAAGTGGGTTTTGAGGGTTCAAAACACATTTTTAACCTCTCAAAGTGTGTCATAGTAGAAAGTTGAGCGTGAGAGGTGTAATTTTGATTACTCATACCCCATACAACTTCTCTAGGCAACACTTATTACAATTCAATTACAATTTTTATTGCAATTTTCGACTTGCGGGAAATCTAAAAATTTAAAAAATCACTACCTAGACCTAACCAAATTCCACGAAATTTTTTGTGTGATCTAGTATGGTAATATACATTGACTCTAGACACTAGGAATCACCGAAGGCCTCGCCATCAAGTTGTACTCCGGTTTTGGGGTAAAATTGGAGGAAAAAACTCAATTAATTATGAACTCCTAGTAGGGAGATGATAATTAACCGAGTAAAAAAACCTCCCAGAGTAATACTCACTTGTTGGCAAAGTTCCAAGCAACCTAGGCCTGTTACAGACTCAATACTGACTCAAATTTATCATTACTAGTGTCACTTATTATAATTCCCCGTAGGGCGTGGAATTTGGATTCAAGAGAAAATGATAAGAAGTAGAAGTAGAGTTTAAAAACTCTGTTGAACTGATGATATCTGATGGTACATGTGTCCTCTGGTTCATCCTTGGGCATGGAGTCTTCTCATTATCATCAGGTGCCACTTCAGTGGTCAATAACTGTCATAAAATACTTTAGAACTTAATTTTAGGACAACGCTGAAATTAGAGGGTTAGAGAGCAAACCAAGAGGCCTTAAGGCCTTGTTGATGGCTAGTTTGACTTCCAATGAGTTTGGCCACCTGCAACCACCAAGTTACCTCTAATATTTGTTGCAAAACCACAATGTTAGCCCACGAAAACAAAGCAAAACCAGAGATCATTGAATAGAAGACTAGGGCAAGGGCTAGAAGGCTAGGAAATGGCCAAAGAAGGGCTAGAAGATGCAAACAAGGGCAGAGAAATGGGAGAAGAGGCCAAGGAGGGGCACGACAAGGGATGAGAGGCCCCTTAGGGTTGACGTCAAGCCCTTAAAGGCTGACGTAGGGGCAGAAAAATCCCTAGAAGGGCTAGTGGTTAGGGTTAAATCCCCTTAGGGTTTGTGGCAAGGCCCTCGAGGGAGGCCAAGAGGGAGGACGATCTACCAGAGGCCACAACAGGGGAGGAGGGTTGAGACCCTAAAAGGGTTGGACGACTCCTCTAAAGGGGGGCTGAGGGACTTTAGAGGCCTTGACCAACCCTTAAAGGCTGTGACCTGTCTCCTAGGCAAATGAGGGGGGGCGAGGGGGCCCTAGGAGGCTCCTAGGCCCTACAGCTAGGCTAGAAATGGGGGACGGCTAGGCCTAAGGCCTTGAAAAAAATAAAAATATAAACCCTGCAAACCAAATTTTATCCACAAATTTGCTGCAAAATGCTGGACGCTGGGCTTGGAGGATGAATGGGGACTAGCTCTTGCCTTCCTAGGCCTAGTTCTGCCTCAAAACTCCAGCAAAAATCTTCTTGAACAACTTGAAGTTCACCTGCACAAATGAATAAAAAATGCCAAACCCCTTATATATATATATTCAAAACCCAAAAAATAATAAAACCCCAATCGCTGAAAAACAAATAGGTTAGAAATAATTTACAAATATACAATATTTACAAAATTTTAAAATTTTTGAAGAAATAATTTTGGATAAATAACAATGGATGAGTATATTTTCGAAAAATAAATATTGGCTGAACCCTCCTACAAAATCAAATACTATAAAGAAGTCTCATAGCTCAAACATAGTCAGCCTTTCCCCACAGCCTGTGAACTTGGAGCCCAAGGGCTAGCGTACCTGTAAATCTCTATTATATTCTCAAGAAAATTGTTAGATCAGATAATGAATAAGATCACCTAAGGTAAAATATATCAATAGAATGTTCTTATCACCGACAAAATAAATAACAATTATTAATCAATATTCAGATCAAAATAGGATCACACATAGCTAACACATAACAGAGATCAACGGAAGAAAAACACCATGAACTGGACCCCAAAGTCTTTCTATTATGATACAAAATGTTCCTAGCAGAGCAACAACTCAATACCAACGTTCAAGAACCATATCATCCAAAGATATTCAATAGAAGCAAATTGACTTCTTTATTTAGAGAAACCCCTCCAAGTGGAAAATAATAGCTAGTTGGCTAGATCTTTGTCAAATTAATTTCGACTGTTGAAAATAGGTTGATAATTTGATCATTTTTTAATCTCCACCGTCGAATTTTTAATTTTGAGAAAAAAATCGAAATTTTCTTAAAACCCACTTTTAATTAATCCAAAAATTAATATTTTGGATTAATTTCCTCAGAAAATTGACTTTGACTTAACCACCAAGGTCCAAGGGCTCAAATGTTCTTAAAATATCCATTTTTCCCTTGGTGGGAGACCTCCAAAAATAGACTTTCCTTTGTCCCACGAATTTTTGATTATTTTCCACTTTCAAAGAAATTAATCTCTATAATTATTTTTTGACTCAAAATTAAATAATAATTTAGCCTAGGATTTTATTTTATTTAGCTAGAAAATTAATTAATTGACACTAGTGGGGATTAATTGTTTTTTCCAAATATTTTAGCCATAGTGTTTAAGTATGAGGGGCCATGCACTAAAATATATTTTACATTAAGATATTACAATTAATTCAACCCTCATAGGGAGAATACACCTTTACACATAGACTCTCAATAATTTACCCAATTTTGCAACACAATATGATCTAGTATAGACCAAGTGGTTTGTAATAAAATGATTTAGCCAAATGTGCTTAAATTATTCCCAAACACACTTTTACAAAGACTCGATATAACACTAGGACTCTCCTAAGACCTTGTCAAGAGATTACACCTTAGCTTAAGGGTTTAAGCTGGAAGAAAAACTCTGCCGATTATCCGTGTTTGGAAACACACATGATTCAGTGAGGTTAAAAAATTTCCAAAATTAGAGGCTTACCTAGGTGTTGTTACATAATTAAACAATCAAACTAGCATTATTTACTATATAACTTGCAGAAATTGGCTTTACAATGATAAAACTGTGATGGCCGATGACTTCGAACTTTCACAAAACATATCTTCATGTCTTCGCATTCTGCTTCCTTGGACTTGTTAACAAAGTGTGGTCAGCAGGGCCATCTCAACTCTTAACCTAATCAAAGCCTAGGTCTTGTGTGCTTGAAATTGGCTTCTCCAAGGAAAGCAAATTACCTCTCCCTATTGGATCCTTGTACCTAAGTCATGTCCTCTCCTTGGAAGCCCTTAGGTCACCTCATATCTCAAGCCTAGAATATCTACTATGTGACCATAGTACATACACACACCGAGATTCCTCCCATCGGTGAAAATCCATAAAGAGTAGGGGGTTTTGGCTGTGGTAATAATGGGCCACTACCCCATTGTTATCTCTTGGTCTAGTAATAGTCTTGTAGGGTACCCCTTTCCAAGGCCTGGCAAATTTTGTGGCAACAATACTAATAGGAAATCTCCCAATGAAAGGGCATGACATGGACATATTACTAGATAACAAAAACTAGAAGAAAGTTGGAAAGAAAGAACCTCCTCGTAATGATTTATTCAAAGGATGGGACTGCCATGTGCTTGGATCTCCTATTGCTGCAGAATTAAGTACTTTTTCCAACAACATAAATTGACCAAAGTGAAATATATCAACAACTAATATAGTATGTAACTCCACAAATTCAATAGCCATCAATTGCTCAATAACACAAGACAAAACCAAAGAGATGCAATCTTCTTTATTTAATTATTTATTGAACCAACAACCATTGCAAGAGAAGAATCCTTGATTAAATAGTTTTTGGCTCAAACATTATCAATATTAAAATAGTAATATTAATGTGCAAACCCTTGATATTTTCTAGGAGAAAAAAAACAACTAATATCCACTTAACTAATTAGAGTGAACGAATCAAGCAAAGCAAAATGTAGTAATGGACAATGGTGATTGTTATCCATTGAAGTGGGTAACCCCTAGGAGAAATTTTTTTTCCTATTTGTTCATCTTACCAGGCAACAACCCCAAGGATCCACAAATAACTTTGCCTCAGAGTTCTCCCCATAAGCCTTAGTCACTGCTTCGCACTATCTAGCTTAATTCTTGAAGGAAGGTGAGTCACCTATTTTAAAGTGCACTAACCATTTTTGTAATCATTTTCTTTCATTTAATGTTAAGGGCATTATTGTATGAATCACAACTTGAGTTGGATGATTCACCGCTCTTGATTGTATCCTTGTTCCCACACTCCATCTTGGTGGTTATCCCCTATAAGGCCTACAATAACAAATTCAAAGCAAATGCAATATAAATAAAAATACCTCACATTTAGAGCCAATCCACCACACAAAAAGTCAACAGACCATGTAGCTTCCATAGCCTTTTATTATGAACAAATGATAGAGCAATACAATAGTAGCAGAGCTTCCCCAAGAGTTCCCACTCTTCAACCCTAGCTTGCACAAGAGGGGAGCACTTTGATTTGCAAGAAATGATGAGGGAGAATTAAAAAAAGAGCACGAGTTTCCAAGTGGGGGTTGCGAGTTTCAAAGAGGCATGCATAGCTTCCAAGTGGAGAATGCGTGGGCAAGGAAGGGAGGCATAGGTCCTGTTACCGCTCAAACTAGCAAGGATCCTAAGAGGGGATCCTATTGGGAAATTACTAGGTTAAGGGCAACAATGGAGCGATAGCCCATTGTCGCCGCAGCTTAGGCTCCTTGCTCTTTACAGACTTTCACCAATGGGAGGAGACCCGGTATAAGGGGAATCACAATAATGGACGTGTCAATGAGCAGATAAAGGGTGATTCTTGAGGCCTATTAATAAGAGTGACACAATTGTGTGGCTTTCTTGCTTGCAAAGCAAGGTGATAGGCTCTCTAGGGAGGGCTAAGAGGATTCTCGAGGCTAGGGTTTGGGAATGTATCTTGTAAATATGATTGCTAGGTGGAGACTTGGTCTTCATGTGATCTTTGCGGAGTTGAAGTTGTAAAGTTGTGGGACCACACGAGACCAAGTGGACTTAGAATTAGGTCAAGGAAGTGGGATTGATCAACCTAGGAGGGGCTTGACCTAATTAAGGAAGAGAAGAGGATCAAAGGACAATTTTTCTTTTGAGATTTAGATGCAATGATCCTAATGAGGTCAGTAACCCAAAATCAACCTAGGGAAAGAAATGGTCTTGTGGCTAGGGCTTGGTATATCTAGAGATTCCACCGTCGAAATTGCTTGAAATTTGGAGGACCTCTTGAGCAAACTATAACGTATAAGTCGACCAATTTTCAAGGGTTTTGGATGGCTACAAATGATTTTGTGTGATGCCTTAGGAGACCTTCTGAGGTTAGGCCTAAAATTGGAAGAAACGAAGAAAATAAATATTATTTTGACCACCAAAGGAATACGAGGATCAATGCCTTATTGCTTGGCCTTAATGGAGTCAAGATACACATAGATCATGAAATTTCGTGAGCTAAGGAGCCCTAATTGATCTTTGCTAGCCTATCCAAGGGTAGCAACTAGATCAATAGAGATTTATACTTCAAATTTATGAAGGAGACAAATTTTCAAGGTTTTTAGCCTAAGAGGTGCGTCTAGGAACATTCTCCCAATCCCTCAAAGGTCAACACATGCATTTAATCACTTATTCAAGATCCCAGAAGAATTTCGCATTACATTTAACCCATACAAGAATAAAGATAAAAACATACATGCAGTTAACCAGTAAGATAACAATAATAACATCAAAATTTCGACTTACATGAGAGAGAGAGTATATCCATTTATCAACTTTGCATTAGAGAAGCTCCAAAGACAATAGTGAAATCCAAAAATCATAGTGCATCAAGAAAAGCTCCAAAATTTCATCCCACCAAAAAGTGCAAAAATCTCATAAGAGATACTAATCCAATCCAAGTGATGATGATTAGAATGAATCACCTCACTTCTATTTATACAATCACTAATGAGTTCGATTTGCCTAATTAGGCCTATTCGAGCCCCAAATAGTAAAATAATATGCAAAAATAACATTCCTTGGTGACAAGCCCACCAAGATAGCTCAATAACATAATAATAAGCCTCTCAAGAGGGTCGAATGATCAATAAAGTGAGTTGTTGGGCCTTTGAGGAGGCCTAATGAAGTCCAGAATGTGCCATGATGTGAGAATGGACCTCAAACATGGTGGACAAGGGGTTGGCCCCTTGTTTCCAAGCAAATCCTTGTGGTGCCCCTAAGTGGCTGTGAGGGGCATAAGGACATCCTCATGGGTCTCCAAGTGGATCGAAAATGCTTGTAAACCATCTGTAAGGGCTAGGATGATGTCATAAGCCCTCCGTGGTGCTCATCTAGACCCTAGATCATCTGCCAAGTGTATGATGGAAGTGTGGAGCCGACTGGGCATGGTGAACTAGGTGCATCATCCTCATCTTAAAAGGTGGAACAAAAGCAATCAATGAGTGGTGCTGGGGATCCACGAAGTACTCTTTGCTATGGTGGAGGCCCATGGCTTTGAACGCTCACCCTACAAGTGCCAATGTGGCCCTCTGGAGGGCTAGGCCCCCGTATAGGGATACCAAGCCCCAAATGGAGATCCACCTGCAATCCTGCATAAGATCCAATGCGCCCCCTTGCCATCCAATGCAACAAATCATTAGAATAATCAAGTAAAAGAGATTACAAATCACGGAATCAATGGGGCACTTCATGGTTGCATGTCCTTCCATAGCAGGCTTGGCCATGTACAAGTGTCTCCAAGCTCAATAATGGGGTTAACCAAAGACCCTATTAGGTGGTTTCATCCTTTAAAGGGGGTGAAATTTCCATGGTACATCCCTCAAGTGGAAGGTGGCAAATGATAAAGTAATGGAACGGAGTGGGGATCAGGGAATCATCTAGATCACATGTTATGGTACAAGGGTAGCTATAATAAGGGAAGCCCACACCTAGGCATATGAATGTAGGAGGGAACAAATTGTGGTACATTAGTTACCCCAACCTTTATTTTTCCACCCTTCCTCATATGCCTTTTTCCTTTGATTGTTTTTTCTTCTAGCTACTCGGGGCTCTAGGGGATGAGAGCATGATGTGTAGTATATAGCAGTGGATACCCCTCTTAAGTTGGGCGACTCATCGCCCACCAGGGGTTGGGACAATCATGGGTTCCTTAATGATGGAGGGGGCTCATCTAGGGCCCATAGGAACCAGGGTGGTGGCCATGGATAAGGGGTAGAGCTCATGTTTGGCTTTTGCCAACGTGCTAAATTTGTATGTCCTGACGATCTATTGCATTTTGTGGTACATTTCCTGTTGAGAGTGGCCAAATTATGCTTTTTATTTTCTTTTTAGCTGCATCAACCTTCGGGGTCAGTTGGCCCACCTTCAAACATACGATCATGACGAGTGGGCGAGGGACCACATGGCTGGCTTAGGTGGCGGAGATAATGGCACATCGAGCTATCTGGTGGCTGCAAGGGGCTATTTGTTGCCGACTAAGGACCATCTAGGAGATTTTTTTTTCTCCTATATACACTACCCACAGGTGGTGGGTAACAGGTCCTAAGTGGGAGAGAGGAGATCCAAGTGGAGGGTAAATTCAGCTCCAAGTGTGAGTGAGTGGGCTTGGACGAGGAGTGGACTCACACTCACTCCCACTCAACTCGCACCTATTTAGTGCAACTGAAATCTAACTCGACTCGTGAGCATCAATGAGAGCCAATTCGTCCTTCAATTCGTGGGCCTAGTGGGAGCCAACATGAGCATCCCAAGTCGGCCTCTTAATTCATCACTTGACTTGTAGCTTAACTCCTTCTTGAGTGCTTACTCACTCTTCTTAAGTGATTGAGGGCCCTAGTGGACTAGAAACATGTTTTCGACATGTTCCCAGTTATTTAATATTTTGATTTGTGTGTCTTTTTCCTCACTTTTTTGAGTAAAAGTGATTTTTCATGAGGAAAAATTATTATTTTCCATCCAATAGTGGGTACGAAGGTAATGTTGGTACTCTGAGCATGAAAAATGTCATATTCCCATTTTTATTTTCCTCCATAGTACAACCAGGGTGGATTTCCAGGACACGGGATGGCCAGATCATGGGAGCCGATTTATGTCATCAGGGGTTTCGAGGGAGTTTTGAGGAGTTTTTATGGGATCCGAAGGCATTCACTTGGCATATTCCATCACCCGCACAATTTACCTTTCGTTTCGTTGCATTCCGACAACTTTCAAAAAAGTTGCATTATTATGGGGACTAACTTAATTAATTATGCTCGAGGTGGCATTCCGGGAGGATTAATTGATGGAACAACTCAGTGTAATAGCTCGTTGGAACCGAAACGAGAAGATCTACATGGTGGGATGCTGAGAAGTGGCTTTTAGTGGTCGGAGAGCATATGGTGGCCAATTTACCATTTTCCCGCATTAAAAAGAATATTTTAATTGAAATAAAAGAGGGAAAAGTGCTTCATGATTAAAATAATAATAAAATAGGAGGTTCTAGAGGGGTCCATCAGATTTATAAAATAGGAGGAGGAGGCCATTAGGGGACATCTTGGATTATTGGTATTTCTATTGGTGAGGTTTGGAGAACCTAGTTCCCAACTTCTCTAGCCCCAGGACAGAAACCCTCGGGTATGCTGTTGAGTGTTGGACGAAAAACCAACCCTCTTGAGGAGATTTCACTCAGAAATCTCATGTTGCTTCATTGGAGAGACCAGTTTTCTGTAGCCGGTTGCAACAATCTTCTCATTGGGCCATCTACATCATTGCTAGAGACATTCATCAGTTGGGTCAGAGATCTTTTTTCTGGGTTTTGTTTCGCTTGCTTGGCAAGCTCAGGTTCTACTATTCCTTCATGTTGATGTATCAGTTTGCTGGTTGTGTGTTGATTTGCAATTTTTTTGCTGTTCAAGTCATTTCTGGTATCCATTGTTAAAATTTCCACTAGGAATATTACAGTGGTATCAGAGCTGGTTTTTCTTGCCAACTTGAGGGTTTTACTGCAGATCAACTTAAGAGGAAGTAGGGAGGTTCTTTTGAAGACTAACCCTGGTCGAAAGGTTAAATTTTCTGAGCACAAATTTTGTCTCCTGAATATTAAAAACTCCACAAATTGTCGAGCAAATTATATTTTACAACAATTACTCCAAAAGAGAATATTTAAAAAAAAGGGCCATTATATTTTGAGATTAAATCATATAAAGGGGGCCAATGTTTATTATTTTTAAAGGGTCGTATTACATTTTGAGTGGGGCCGTAAAGGTTATAAGCGCCAAATTGACAAAGCTGTGGAGCTATTAAATAAACTTATGAAGAGGAGCGAACCCATATCTTATAAAGTTAGAGAGAAATCAAAATTCCAAAATAAAATTTACATCTTGTGGGCCGTGAAATATTTATCAAAGTTTTAAGAAGGGCTGTGAAAGCATAGGTAAGCCCATAGTTTTAAAAAACGGCCAATTCGAATCGGACCAGGCCTGGTCGACCGAGCCATTAGGCTTGCCGGTCCGACCAGGCACAAGAAACGGCCAGTTGGCCGGTTTGTTATCGAGCCGGCCGGTTTTTGTACCAGCTCGGCCGGCTCGGTAACAAACTGGCCAACCAGGCCTGGTCCGAGTTAACTCGGCCGAGCCAATTCCGTCGGCTGTGGGCCCAAAAAATCGATTTTCATCCTTTTACTTTACTTAAATTTTTAACATTACCATGAAATGACTCAGGATGTTTGAGAGTGGTTCCAACCTCATTGGATTTCATATGGAGAAAGTAGAATTTTAGATCTCATTCAAAATCCAACAGACTTATCAGTTTTTCAGGATTTCAGGATTGGGTTATTGCAATGTTTCCATCTAATTTTGTCATGTATTAGGGTATGGAACTCGTATTTAATCAAGAGCACCAATCCCTCTATGTACCTTGATGACATGATGTTAGTGACAATGACCAAGAACAATATGTGATCATAAAAGCATGAGATACAATATAGGGTTTTAATACACTAATGGAGGATGGAATTCAAAACATCATCCTCATCTAAATACCCTAGAATCCACAAACCCTAAAAATTAGGGTTTCATATGTGAGCTAGGGTTTTCCATGAGCCATCTAGGGTTCTTATTCAAATTAAACCCTCCATCAAAAGAGCCTTAAAACAAATAAAAATAAATAAATGCATTACACATTACCTTGCAAACGCATGTATACAAGATCTCGGCTTCCTTAAATTATGGAGGGCCTTAGAACTGTCCTTTATAATGATGTGCCTCTAATTCTAGGACAAGTCCTCCTCACGATCATTGATAGGATACCACCCTTCTAGTGGTAAATGAAGTCACCTTTTAAGTCCTCATAGTCCAGTGACCACAATGTCAAATGCCGAATTTTTCTTTAGATTAGGGGATTTAGCTTTCTTCGGAACAATGAGAATAACAAATTCATAACAAGGATGCACTGTCAAGAGAAACAGAAGCAAAATACCCTTCAATTCTACTTGAGCAAAGAAGTCCTCCATAATTGCTTCAAACGAGGGGCAGAAATACCTTGTTTATACTTAGAATCAAGCCTTCAAAGTAATGTACAAAGATGCCGTGAATTGATCCACGTTAAATTCTCAACGTAGATAGGGAACTTAATAACTCGGTCTGAAGGCTATTGTGGCTCAATTGCAAATGCTTTCTTATTTGAAGAAAAACACAATGAAACCCTCTTCAATTAGGTCACAGAACTTAACACTGTAGGTTTAATCCACGGTTCTTTATCTGCTTTGAATTACCACAGGCCTTCTAGAGGGTTGATGTCTTGTCGAAAGGAGTCACCTGTGACATTGGTTATGTTTTTTGTTTTGATCTCTATATCATCATCCTGTATTGGACAATGCACTAGGTGCAATTTTTTATTTAATGGATATATTCATGAGCCTACTTTGATCATATGTTGTCTTTTGTTATCTATATTGTAATGCTTTGTGTTTGGAAACATGAATAAAAATCTTTAAATTTATGTTTTTGTACAAAAAAATTAATATTTAATGTATTTTTGACAAAAACCGAGTCATTGAAACCGAGTCGACCGAGTCATTACCGAGTCATTCCTCGGCCTGGTAGCTGACTGATTCCGTTTTTTAAAACATTGCCTCCAGAAAATTTTTATGTGCTCGAATATTGGTTCTGCTGATTAATTGAGAAGGCAAAGTTATTGTAACCAGAGGCCAAGAAGGAATCCCACAAGCTCTGAAAATTGAAGCTCCAAACCAAAACTTGCCAGGACACAATTATTTGTGGTAACTGCAAACAATTTCAGATGTGTCAGTGACCAAATCGAATTGCAAAATGATGGAAGCTGTCAGTGACCAAGTTGAGTCTGAGGTCATGTTGGCAGATGAGATATCACAGTCCCAAGTTGCATTGCAAGGGAGAAGAACGTGAGTCTTCCTGGAGGGAGATACTAGTTACAGAAGGGTTGTGAGACTTCCTTTATTGGACGCCAGTAAAGTCATCTTCATCCTGGGCGAGCAGTTTTAATGGCAACATTCTGAGTATAACAAACTGCTTGTGTAATGGTGCACGTGGAGTTGGACATTGGACGAGAGGAACAAAGGTGGAGGAGCTGTCACACCATTACCAGGTGATATGTTTGACGAAATAGTTAAATGAGGAGGTCAGTGAAAAACCCAGAAAAAATAAATTGTGATCAACTGGAAACTGTCCCTGAAGGAATTTTACATATTGTCCCAAGAGAAACACAGTGATTGATTGGTTGTCTTGGTGAAGCACAGTGGGAAAGGGGTAGTGTGACTGAGTTGCTAGTAATACAGGGGCAGCTTGTTAAAGATAAAAGCAACTGATTCTCTGGGGTCTTTGCAACAACTGTAGGAGTTGAGACTGAGCATTGTTTTGAAGATTCAGTTTGTATACAAGCCTCGTTCCCAGATTCTAATCTTTGTAACATTTAGTAACAATATGATTGTTATGACTATCATATTCATCACCATTCGAGTTTGTATCAGTTATAAATATATTTCTAAACTTGATGCAAATCGGATTTGGTTTTAATAAGGTGTTTTCCATATTGGACGTTGATACTGTGCATGTTATATGAACAAAATTTGTGATAACACCTACAACAGTGTGGAACCTAATTATTTGACTAAATGCATCACTAAAACTACCATACAAACTCATAAATCTATTTTGAGAAATTAAGTTTTTTGGCTAAGTTCTGGGTGAGAGACAATATCCTTCCATGAAAGAAAAGAGGTTGTGGGCTCCATTGAACAGAGATAAGACTGATTATCTTGCTGGGTTGGACGCAGAATAGAGAATTGGACTCTAGATTTGCTTTGCTGGAGGACTGCCCAGCCTTTACCTTGTTCCAGATTTCATTGTTTGCTGATATTTGCCTTGCTGAGAGAATAAAGTGATACAAACTTGTTCAAGGAGCTGACCTTTCTTCTAGTCCATTCCAGACCAGCTCATTGTTTCACTGAGTTGTCTTGCTGAACTATTCTTCCAGTTGCAGTATGGGGTATCTAAAACAACACAACAATACCTCAATGGACTATCATATGGACCAGAAAACCAGGAGAAACAATAGGCCTTTCACCATAGAGGTCCATAATATGCTCCAACAAAGGCATCCGAGAGACTTACAAAAAGAAAAAGAAGTGGGGAATTGGATTTTAGTACTTGGGTCAGACTTAAAGGCTGGAAGATCAGGAGATGGCCTCACATTGGAAGAGTTGGAATCCTATCTTCCTAGGTGGATCAATTTGATTGGACTTTAAATTGGGCTCTAGAACCAGCTATGCTTGCATTGGTACAAGCCAAATTCTTGGAACATCTGGGAGAAAAAGCCAAGCTTATCATTGTATCCTGTTTCAACAATATTTTGAGGATAGTAGCACCCTTTCCTCCCTATAATGATGACATCATGAAGAGGGTCTTTCAATTGATTGTAGAATGCTATTCAGGACTGCATGACACCCAGAGATCAAACTATGATAGAAGGCTCGTAATTCTAGACACCATGGCCAAAATCAGATCCTACGTGGTCATTTTTGATCTAGAACAAGATGATATGATCCTTTAGATGTGCCAATTCTTCTTCACCAACATCAGAGAGCATCACCCTGAGGAGGTAAAAGCCAACATGCGAGACATCTTGTCTTCATTGCTAATTGAAGGTGATGTCATTTGCAAACATCTGTAGACAAAATTGTTAGCCATTTGGAGGAAGACACAGGTTGTTTCACGAGCTGCCATGAGCTAGCCAAAAGGGTGGTTGAGCGAAACATGAGGTTCTTCAAAAGGCAACTAACCCAAGTGGAGTTACGGAGGATTTGTGGTGACCAACCATGCAACAAGAATGAGCTGAGGAGAAAAGGTATTTGCTTCATCTGCAAAGAACCTTGGGGACCTGACTAGTTGTGCATGAGTGACACTGAGGAGATGACGGGGGTAGATCAGAAGGAGATTTCTTCCGACTTTCAGGGTGTGGATTCTTCTTTTATAGTTGAATCCATGGGTTCTTACGAAGACACCTCTGAGGAGCATGAGCAGTCATGGGGAGTTGTTGACAACAACTCAGAGATGCAACCATGTTTGGTAGAGGAGATTGATGAGCAACAACTTGTTCCCATTCAATATGAGCAACACATAGTGGAGCGCAGTATGCATGATGGGCAATCTTTGGAGAGTCAGCTAATGGCTTATGTTGAGTCCATGATGGAGGAGGATGAGTAGACATCCTTGGGGCTAGCCATTGATGGGGAGCAAACAGATTTACAGGCAGCCACTAGGGAGGTAGTATTTGCAGATATTGGTCATGAGGAGACATTGGGACTTGACATGACAGTGTTGCAGGTGACGAGTGGACCGGTGGAGCGTGGAGTTTCCGATCAGATTAGGGGGGAGCTGCTGGAGATGGTGGTGCATCCATCTTTGAGTCGACCCACTGATGAGGTGCGGGTAGATGCACAGGTAGCTGCGAGAGCTGCAGTACTTTTAGGGAGCAACCCTTTTCAGGGGTACATAGATAGGGATTGCAACGCAGTTTGGCCACTTATACCCATTACAAGGAGAGAGGCAGGTTATTCTCATTGGATATTGTTGACTAACCATGCATGGTTGCATAGTGGGGCACGGTGCAACATAAGGGACTTATCACATATACAGGTGCCTATGCATTTGATCCTTCCCACAGGATGGATTGGCGGGAGACCATGAGTTGGTATCTTTTTGATGGAGTATCATCCTTAGTCCGAGGCACAATACAGCAGGAGCCCTTAGATTAGAGGGTTACTACATGTTTCAGTGGGCAGTGGGATGTGGATTGACAATTCATCAGTATTTCAGTAGCACTAGTCCAACATCAGTAGAGTGGGGTTGACCTCGGCCTATGCCAGAGGTTAGATTGGGGAGAGGTAATGAGTTGGTATTCGCTTGATGGAGCAAGAGTTATAGCTGGAGACAGAACACAACCCGAGCCATGGGGCTTGGGCGATGATTGGCCATGGTGGCATTGGGATCCAGGTGGGTCTACTAGTGGCAGGTTGAGGCAGAGATGGGCATGGGATCTAGGTATTAAGGGATCCAATCATGTTTGGATTGCTTGGAGGCATGACATGGACCAATGGTTCATATGGGATCCTGGTATCAGTTTGTAGATTCCTCTACAGTGGATAGGTGTAGATTGCTTGAGGGCAAGCAATCTTGGGGCAGGAGGATTTGTGATATCCCAATTTTTTGTTTTCCTCCATAGCATAGCTAGGGTGTATTTCTAGGGCACAGGATGGCAAGATCATGGTAGACGATTTATGTCATTAGGGGTTCCAAGGGAGTTTTGAGGAGTTTTAATGGGATCCGATGGCATGCATATTCCATCAATCACACAATTTTCCTTTTGTTACGTTGTATTCCGACAACTTTCAAAAAAATTGCATTATTGTATAGCCTTGGATATTTTGTTGATAACATCATTAATAGGCATTTTTTCATTTGCTGTCATAAATTTTGCATGCTGTAAAAGTGTACCTTGTGAAAATTTCACCACTAAAATCCTATTGCAGCAATTGGAATTATTTGTTCTAACTGTAACTTATTTAATGGTTTATTGCTCGACAATAACGAAATAATCACACTGCAATCTTCACAAATATATTGTGGAAAATAAAAGCGCTGGCAACTGAGAAAACATTGGCACATGCACAATAAATTTGACAATTATTTTTGGACAAAAGTCCCCGAAAAAACCCAACTTGGGAAAAGTGGTGCAGTAGCTGAGGGTTTTGATTATTAAGCAACAATGAAATAATCAGAGTATAATCTGGATGCCTAAAACTGACAATCCTACAGAGAAATACTGTCAAAAATATTGTGAGGAGGTTTCCTCACCCCCATAGGCAATCCTCGCTCAATCAAGCCTATCGAACTGGCTCTCCAACTTCTTCTACGCATGCCCTGCATCAACTCTGCGCAGGCCTGAAACTTGTTGGCCTGGAGTTGCCTCGAATTAGCTTTTGACTCATTGTCGTTGGTCTACAAGCCTCTGGCTTGGCCCTATGGAAATTCTTCCGGCCACTGGCCCCTGAAACGACCCTAACTCCATTTGAATTGAACTGCCCTCTAGAGACTTCTGTGCAGACCTTGCATCAGCCTCTCTGTGGCTCTTCCTGCCTCTCTGCAATGTACTCTCTGGAACTGGAAAGTCTTCCTCCGTATCACTGTCCTTGCCCCTCTTTGTCTCTGCTTCCTTCTTTGGCTCGAAGTATTCCGAGAACTGTTGCTGCTCTCTGGAGGATCGAACTGCCCAAGAAAATCAATCTCAAGTGTGTGTTCTCCATCTACCCATCAACCTCCTCTTATAATCTCCAGTTGTGACACCAACAACCAAGATTAAAATATAATCGATGGCTAAGATCATATTGGGATTGATCTGTGTGAGTTTCTAGATGATTCACACCTTCTCAATTAATACTGATTAATTAACCCCTTTTCCTAAGTTTGGACTTAGGAAATATTTAAAAATAGGCTAATAATCTAATTGAGACACTTGTACGTGGAATTTCCAGAAACGATTTATGGGTTATGGAGAACTCTTGTGTTTTAGCCTCTCCACAAAGTTTCGAGACTAGAACACCACCAATGCTACAAAATCTAACAACCTCAAATCCTAATTTATAACAACAATCTTTAAGTTAATGGCGACATGTAGAAAAACCATCTTGAAAATCTATAAGACTTATATCGACCTCCTAGGCTATAGATAGTGGTTTCTTCATACCCATCATCTCATTTTCGCCTCGATCCTTTCTTTATTGAATAAATTTCTTGGGTGTATAAATTAGCAAGCTTCTTAGAAGTCATTTGGCTTAAGAATCTCTTACTTATATACCTCTGAGTCTTGTTGCGGAAGGCTCCCTTGTGGGGATAACATCCAACCCTAAAGCAACAAGGGAAGTCACTGAGGTGAGAATGGTGGCTGATCTCTTTGTTGCCCTAGACCTAGAGTGCATAGTGAGGCTTTGCACTAGGCTGCTAGATTTTGTGTTAATAGTGATCATTCCACATGTTTCAATGTCTAGCAAAAGATATCTATTAGGATAGAGTGCCTCCTCAAGATGGCAAATGTCAAGGTCAAGAGAACCATTGTCTACCTCAAAAGTCTCCAAGATAGGTCTTTCCACTAAAAACCATGAAAACTTGTGCAAGATCCAACTTGTACAAAGGACTACATACATGGTGTGTTCCTCCTAGAATAACATGCAATGGCTATAAGTGTGGTCTCCAAGATGTAACAATCATTAAATAATGTGCCAGTTAAATCCCCTAGTGCAAGGTGTCAAACCATCAAATACCTCCTCAAGATGTTAACAAATGTTAGATTTTGGTAGCATCAGGTAAATGCTCTAGTCTCGATTTATGTTGGAGAGGCTAAAGAACACGAGATCTCCAAAACCCATAAAAGGTTTGAGAGAAAACACCTAGAGACCACTCAATTAGTTAATTGATCAAGAATTAAATATTTTTTTAAGTCTAACTTAGGAAAATTGATTAATTAACAAAAAATTATTGAGAAAGATTGAGAAAGCTCTAGAGACTCACACAAATCTAGTCTAAGATGATCTTAGTTATTGATAACGATTTGATCATGGCCGTTGGTGATCCAACGAGATATTATAAGAGCATATCGATGGGATGAGAAGGGACACATCGAGCAAGAGGGAGAGCGAGTTCCCTGGCAGATCGAGCTATCTAGTGTAGTGATTCAACAAAGAAGAAGAGTTTGAGCTAGAGAAGGAGAGCATCAATGACCGAGGTAGCAGTAGCAGAGAGGGAAAAGGATTTTCCTAGTGCCAGAGAGCCAACAGAATGGAGGCCGAAATATTCTGCAGAGAAAGCCGTCTAGGTGGTGTGAGTTAGCTAGTTCAGCAGAGCGAATAGCCAGGAAGGGTTTGGATCAGTTGCCGAAGGCCGAAAAGACATTTCGGAAGGCAGAGCAAATTTTTCCAGTCCCAGGAGAAGGCTAGACGACCAATTTTGGAGTAGTTCAAGAGGCCATACGAACTGCGAAGGTCAGGAGTGCGAGCAACCAGGAGGTAGTGCGAGCAGGCCAGAGGGAGGCTCAGTGATTTTGCAAGGGAGAAATTTTCTCCAACTTATTTTGGTGAGATTATTTACTAGATGATTGCTAGTTTGGCATCCATATATTGTACTCAGAATTTTTGCTACTGAATAATAAAATAAACCCTTATTTGCTGCACTGTTTTCCCTTCAGGGTTTTTTGAGGACTATTAGTCCAAAATATTGGTGTCAATTTTTATATGTGTGCATCTATTTCACAGTTCCTGATTTTACTTCTGCGGTGTATTTTTATTGTGAAGAATTGCAGTGTGATTTATTCGTTATTTGCCGTAAAACAAATAAACAACTAATCAGTTAGAAGAATAAATTCTAGTTGCTGCAATTAAGGAAATTTCACAACAAACACCTTTGAATAAGTGGTGACCCTTCTCTAGCAATAAAATAATGATAGAAATGGTTAAATGCCTCAACTTTTGTGCCAAATGAGGTGGGCGCTCCATCTAGATGGTCAATCCATATAATAACAAACCTCCTCAAGTGCGAACATATGCCAACTAAGCAAGGGCACTCTAGAACCAAGCCTCTAACCAAGTGCAAAGTAGTCAAACTAATCGTTCAGAAGGCTAAAATGACTCCATGAAGAGTACGCAAGTGGAGTTCTTTGTTAATATAGATGATCCATGCCATAATGAAGTGATATATCCACCCAAAAGCGTCAAGTGCACAAGGAAATTCACACAAGAGAGTTCAATCCTCTTCAAACCTGCTCAAATAAAACCTAAAATATTTGAAATCTTGTGAAAGTGGTGCACCATCCAAACACTCTCATAAGTGTAATAATAATGATACGAAGGTGTAATCCATATACAAAAACATGCTAGGAGACATATCTCCCAGGCCTCTTGTCACATCTAACATGCCTAATGTTGAAATTTGGGGCAGCTTCGGAATGAATTTCCCCAATAGAAATCCAATTACCCCAAGGAGAAACCTCTTTGTCCCAAAAGAGGAATTCAAATTGATGAAAAGAAATTATTAATTTGGCACTCATTATTTTTTAATGTGGCATAAATCTATCTGGGCAAGCAATCATGTTGGCTTCAATATCAAGAGTAAATTTTAAAGGTCTTCCTCAAGTCGACCTCACTAAATTGAAGAGACACGTTGGCACAAGTTTAGGTCGTCTCCTTTCTTAGTGGAACCCTTTCACCCAATCAAATGCCTATATATTCGACCCTTTCTGGCTCATTTGAAACACACAACTCACACACATTTTGATATGGCACTCCTCATTATTTTTTAATGTGGCATAAATCTATTTGGGCAAGCAATCATGTTGGCTTCAATATCAAGAGCAAATTTTAAAGGTCTTCCTCAAGTCGACCTCACTAAATTGAAGAGACACGTTGGCACAAGTTTAGGTCATCTCCTTTCTTAGTGGCACCCTTTCACCCAATCAAATGCCTATATATTTGACCCTTTCGGGCTCATTTGAAACATACAACTCACACACATTTTGATATGAAATTTCCGTGGCAAGGAAGCTCTGTTCCAGCATTCAAAGAAAGGCTAACTCTATGGTTTTTTTGTGAGAGTTGCAGCCTAATCTTCGTGGCCTATCTTAGTGGATTAATTGCGGCCTACCTCAGTCCTCATGCAACCTAGTTCTATGGCCTTAATCTGTGATCAAATGCAACCTACCTCAACCCTAATGTGGCTACTTTTGCGGCCTTTCTCTGTGGTTTATCAACAACCTATCTCAGACCTGTTGACCACACTTTGTCAACGACTCCATAGCAGTACACCCCCATTTTTTCAAATGGGACTTATCATGTTCGAGGTTCACGTCATCCACATTTCATGGACAGCTGACAATTTTATGAATGATGTAAACCCATTCTGTATGTTTATGATGTAAATGATCTAAGTAAGACCGTCATGTATGTAACAAACTAGGTAAGCCTAGTATGTTGGTGACGATTTCTATCCTAAGAGGTTTTTTGTCTCACTGATTTACTTGTGTTTTTTGACACAAGTGATCAGCAAAGTTTTCCCCTCCAGCCTCACCCCAAAGCTAGGGTGGATTTTGTCATCAATATGCTAAGTGAGTCCTAGTCTTTTCTATCGAGTCTTTGTAAAAGTAGTTTGGGAATAATCCTAGCTAGTTGGCTAGATTATTTTATTACAAGCTGCTTGGTCTACTAGATCATGTTTTGAGTCGCAGAATTGGGTACCTATTTGAGGGTCTATACGAATGGGTATTCCCCCTTCATGTGTCTAAATGTATTTATCTTATGTAAAGAGGGTTGGAAAAAATAATTAAAATCCCCTCTCAGTCAATTAATTAAATTTTCTGGTCAAATTAATTAAAAAATCTTAAGCCGGAAATTTAATTAAATTTAGGTCCTAGGTGAGTATAAAATTCTTCAAAGGCAAAATTCGTTGGTCCTTAAAAAATGAATTTTTAAAGGCCCCAGACCAAGGGAATATTGGGAATTTCAAGAAATTTTGCGCCCTTGGGCCTAGGTGGTTAAGTCAAAGTCAAAATTTTGAGGTAATTAACTCAAAAATATTATTTTTGAGTTAATTAAAATGGATTTAAATGATAAATTCGTTTTTTCCTCAAATTTATAATTTCGACGGTCTAGATTAAAAGATGATCAAATCTTTTCGACGGTCGAGATTATTTTGACATGGATCAACCGAACTAGCCGTTGGAGATTTTGTCTTATAAATTAGAGGTCTTGATGTGACATTTGCATCTGATGTTTGAATCGTGCACTTGTCTTGGAAGCTCTTGTGATTTCTTTTAATGAATAAAGCATAAAGACTTTGGGGTTACAGACTTTGGTGTTCCTTTTCCAGATCTATGTGGTGATTTATTTCTAAACTCTGCTACTTTGTTTGACATTTTTATGGTTGATGGCCTTCATGGATTAATCTATATACATGTATCTTGTGCAGTTTTCTGGGTTCATAAAATGACATTTTTGATTTAACGGAAAGACTAGCTATCTATTTTTCTGAAGGATCTCATGTTTATTTTCTTAAATCTCTATCAATCTAAAGTTCAGATCTAAGTGTGTAGGGAATCGTTTTTTTTAGGGTTTGAGCGTCTGGGGAAGTCTTCAGTTGGACCAGCCGACTCTCAGATTTCGTAAATCTGAAAAAGCCCATTGTTTCTAAATTCTCAAAGCTATCTTACGAAATTGTGTTTTTACAAGGTCTTCTAGGGCTTGTGCCTCTCTTAAAATTTTTTCTATCTTCTAAATCGTGCTGAAATGGGTTTAAATCTAGCCATGAGGGCCTTCGATCTGTAGATTAGCATTGTAAATTTGTATATTTGCTTCAGGGTGTAAGGGTTTAAAAATTTTTGTGCATAGTTTTTGGATCTATTCTGATTTTGCAGGTTTGTAGGAGGTTTTCAGAATTTTTTTTTAAAAAGATCTAAGCCAGATCTAACCCCCAGAAGGCAAGATCTGGCCTCAGAATCGCTTCTGTTGGCAGATCTAAATGTTATTTTATTAAAGGTGCATCTAAAATCTTAGTTATATGGAAAGAAGTTAATTTGTTGGCCGATTTTGATTGTACTGGGTTTGTTCGAGGTAATCACTGCCTTTGTTCGCTGCATAAAACGCTGCCTTCCGTCCTCCCTTAATGCGTTTCTTTCTTCCGCTGCAGACCCTTCGATTTTGCTCAAGCCGTCTCCCTCTGTCTGCTGCCTCTCTGTCCGCTGCATAACCCTTCTGCTCTGTCGACTTTCCTTGCTGTCCTCTGCCGTTGATTCCATCTCCTCGACCCTCATCTTTTGCCGTTCGACCCCTGGCTCATACTTTCACACAATCTGCCGTCGACCCTCGCATCCTTGTCCGCCGTTCCGCCTCTCCATTTCCGCCGTCCAGCCTTCATGCAATCACTCATACGCTGCATCAATCCTGCCATTGACGTCGTGCCATCGCTGTATTGACCTGCAAAACAAAAATTAAAAAACGCACATAACAAACTCTGAAATCTTACGTATATGCGGATTCATATTTTTTTTTGATAGTTTAGGCCTTAGTTTTAATTTAAGTTTTCGATTTTTGTTATTTAGCTTTAGTTTTAATTTCGTTAGTTTTTTTTTTGTTTTAGATTTTAATTCATTAACATTAGTTTAGTTTAGTTTCAAAATTAAATTCGATTTTTTATTTATTTTTAGTTTTAGTTTTTTTTAGTTTTTCTTTTAGATTTTAATTAAATTTAATTTTTATTTAGTTTTAAATTTTTTTGGTTTTAGATTTAATTTTAGATTTTAGTCCATAGTGTTAGTTTTTTATATTTTGTTTAAAAAATGATAAAAAAAATAAAATAAAAAATATAAAAAATTCTCAAAAAATCTTCATAGTCAAATGAATTTTTAAATTTTTATCTAAAGTTTGACTATACAGGGACATTTTAATTTCTGGATTGGGTTATTTAGAACATCATAAATTTGGAAATATTGCAATGATCTGGCATTTCAATTTGATAGTCGTCTCATGATAACATTGTTGTGGATTCAGATTATTTTAATGCATAGTTGTGGTGCGCTCTATTTAATATCATTGTGGTCATTTGTGTTTTCACTAGTAGCAGTTATACATCAATTACTTGGCTTTAATTTCATATCGGGATCTTTTAACTCCATAAGGCACTGGTTTTAATATAATTGGATCTGTGAAATCTCGTTAATCTCATCAAGTACTTGGTTATTTGACTGTGTCTCCTGAGTTGGTTGACTTGCAACCAATTCTATTTCTTCATTTCTATTAGGGTCTACCTGTCTTATCTTGCAAGGAGACAACTTAGATAGAGAGATTGGGGATCAGGGTGACAACCCCCGATCTGAGCCGTTGTTGCGGTGCCTAGACATTTTGTGCGACAACAAGACCTAATGCGGCCTCCTTCTGAGGTTTCTTTGGAGATCATTTGTGGCCTACCTTTGTGGATCTATGTGGCCTATTCTCCTTCACAAGAGGCCTAATCTCTGCGGCCTATCTCAATCTCTAATGCAACCTATCTTAGTCCCTCTATCTGGCCTTCTCTATGTGGAAATATGCACTCTTTCTATACAGCCTTCTTGTCCTTATTATATGCAGCATGAGGGCTGTTCCAACGAGGTTAAGTGGACTTTTTATGCAGTTCCTTTGGTATATTTTGGTGCAGCCCTAATGGCCCTAACCCTCTGCAGTTAGGGTGATGTTTATAAGAAATTTTCGGAGAAAATCACATGAAAGAAATTTTTGTCGACGCGTTTCGAATCAGCCAGTGTGGTTCATCATCAGGACAAGATGAGATGTCTAATCAAGAAACCTAATTAAATAGACCAGGAAAGCTCCAACTAGCCGTTGCAACAAAATGGCTAGTTTGACTAAAATAATAAATTAAATTAAATTACCATCAATATTAAATTAAATTCCATCAAATTAAATTAAATTTTATTATATTTAATTTAAATAAAATTTTTTAATATTGAGGTTTTAGTTTAAATTAAATTAAATATTAATATTAAAATAATTTCATTTATATATATATTATTCCTACCACACACACCAAAAAAAAAAAAAAAATACAAATTAAAAAAAAAAATAAAGAAAAAATAAATTTAAATTTTAAAAATAATAAAATAAATAAATAAATGAATAGATACAATAATACTAATTATATAAATAAATAAATAACGAAATAAAAATAGTAAAATTATATAATTTACTTCATAGCTTAAAAAAAATAAAAATAAAAATCAATAAAAATAAAAATAAAAGAAAATTAAATTTAAAGATAATAAAAATAAATAAATAAATAACTAAAAAGTAAAAATGAATATAAAAATAAATAAATAAATTTTTATATAATTTACTTCATACCTTAAAAAAAAACGTTCTAAAAAACATAAAAATAAACCAAAAGGTACAGACAAAGAGAGAGAAAACGAGAATGAGAGGAAGAACAAAAGGATGAAAAAAGGGGGCAACTAAGAGTGAAGGGCGGGAATCCAGCATCTATTGACACTCCACCCATCATCCCTATTAAGGTTGACAGGCCTCTTTTCAATTTCCAAGGCTTCCCTCAACTTGCGGTGGTGGAAATGGTCAATCCTTGCAATAACCTCAGCATTCTCAATACAGATGTGATGATTTGTCTTTTCGGCATGCTCTGCTAAGGCAGATGACCGAGATCTACAATGTCTGAGGTCAGCGATATGTTCATGAATTCTTTGATTAATGGATCGACCAATGATGTTTGTGTGACCTTCAAGGCTTGTTCTTATGCAGCCTTTATGAGGTTTGTCAAGAGATCTTTGGGGCCCACTTGAGCAGCCTTTATGTGCCCTAATATTTTGTGTTTGGAAGTGATGTATGGCAGTGATTCTTGGCAGTATGGAAGTGAGGTATGGGAGAGATTCTTGACAATGATGTATGACAATAATTCCTATAATGTATGGCCAAGATGTATGGCAATGATATATGTCTTTTGTGACAGTGATATATGTTCCTATATGGTAGTGATACTTGATTGTGATACATGTTCCTATATGGTAGTGATACTTGATCTTATGTTTGTGATGATATATATAACTCGAGACAAATGTATATACTACTTGTGACAAGTGATATGGAGGCAGCCTTTATGGGTTCATTTGTTGATCATTAGAAGACCTATCAGAGGTCTTGTGGAGGGCTTGTGAATGCGTCCTTGATGTGGAAATTTCTGAATCTTTACACTTTATGTAGAAATTATTACTCTTAATCTAGTAATGCTCCTCCTACTTAACCAAGTTATTAACTGAATAAATTCAAGTTAAAATCGAAGCAAAACACTAACAGATCTCCACCAATCCAGATTTAGAATAAGTTCATGCACACCTTGACAAAGTGACAGTTATTTCTGGACAAATAGTCCCCGGAAAAACCCAATGCGGGAAAACTGGTCTCTGGCTGCTGGAGGGTTTTATATTTAAGAATATTTCTGAATACACAAATCTGGGTTCCAGATTTGGAAAACTCGACAGAGAATATACTAGATCTACAACTCACTGGCTGATCTAGGGCCAAAATAATGACTGATCCACACCCTCAAATGGGATTTACAGAACTCAGCCAAGATTAGGGCCTAGAAACCCTAGCGCTGCCCTTGAAAGCCCTCTGCGTTAGCCTCTGAAGCCCCTCTAACCCTCAGTGTAGCTCCAGAAGGGACTGCGTTACCCCAGACTGGGTGACGCAGTCACTACGCTGCCCCTAAGGGTCTCTGCGTAACCCTCAGAGGGTTTCCTGCTGAAAATCACGCTGTCCTTGCTACTGTAGCTTCCCTTCTCTTCTGCGCTGTCCTTGAGCTGATCTCTGCCTCTTGTGTATTCTAGACCCTGGGATCAGATCATCCCCTTGGCCTAAATTCCCCTCTCTGCAGCTGAAACACTCCTGAGTATTCTTAGCAAACCCTGCCCTAGAATCTCAGCTTAGCTTCAGTGCTCTGCCTCTGTGTGTTTACAAATGACCCCTTTTCTTTATACTTTCTCGTTGGGAAACTAACAATCATGATCAGATCTTGAATCAATGGCTAAGATTAAAAGAAAGTTTGATCCGTGTGACTTAAGACAATTTCATCACATGTTTAATTAAATTCACTTTAATTATTTCAGTTCCCTAAGTTTTAACTTAGGAAATACATTAAAATAATTAATTAATTTAATATCTCCTAAACCAGATGAAATTTCCCAAATCAATTTCTGGATCTTGTAGATCAAGTGTACTCTAGTCCCTCCACAAAATTTGGGAGCTAGAGCACAACTGATGCTACCCCAAATACACAAAATCTCAACACTTGATAAGCTTGACTGTTGCCTTCTCATGAGGATCTTAGCTTGGCCCTAGGAGGCCTAATGTAATTATTGTTGAAAGACTAGCGTCTCATTATAATTGTACATTGCATCTCAGTTGAACATTTGATGAATATCTAAAGAAGAAGAAGAATTAATTTCTGGGTTTTCTCCCTTGTGGGGTTTTGCCTTGGTCTCTGACCAAAAATCCTAGTGTCTCTATTGTGTATGCTTTCTTCTAATGTTCCTTACTGTTCCATTGCCTTATGGATGTTAATGTTCTCTCTATATAATTGCTTGTGATGATATGGGGTGAATGTAATGTGAAAATTGTTGAAAATGTTTTAAAATGCAATTACCTGCAACAAAGATCATTCTAGCCCTCAAATTAACACCTAAACCACAATGCTAACATTTTACAAGTAGCCTGATATCAACCAAGGTGCATTACCTGTCAATCACTGGAAGTGTAATACTTTCGAACATGATTCATCAACGTGTGAGCAACCACTTTCCTCTAGACACTGCCAACCCGCTGTTGTAACAACGTGAGTCCAAGCCATAAGGGTAGTGCAGAGGAAAACATGTATACCAACATCAACCCCCTGAAACTGCAATGAAAATTGAGATGGCCAATGCCATCTTGTAAATTTCTGATATGTGTGATAAACATCACACAGCTCATGATGAAAATCATGGTGTGGGATCTCACATGGTGTTAGAGGTAATAGATATCACTAATACTTATTTTAAATGTATTGTAAAATGCAAATAAAACTATCTTGAAGACAATAATGCTTTTTGATGTCACATGTTTTAAATATTTGTCAATCTTAGCTGATTTATTTCAGATTTTTTACTTTCTTAACTCTTCTGTTCATGTAATGATTCTTGTCCTAGTATACCCGTTAGCTAAAGCTCCATGAAATGGGCTACTAGCCTAAACCGAAATTAGTATTATCTATAAAATATAAATAATCTTTTGCTGTAAATCTTATTTCCTAGATATTTATGGTGTGTTAGAATGTCAAGCATACATTTTGTTCTTAACTTTCATCATATGTTCTGAGAGAGGCAGTACTTTCAGTCAGTGTTATCAGAACTGGACTAGAACTGGTGGAACCAGCTGGTCTGATCGCTTTGGGGGTCAAACCAGTCCGGTTCGAGGTCTGGAACCGGAAATGGCTGGTTCAGTACCAAACCAGCCTTTTTCCACCAAACCAGCTGGATCCGTACAATTTGAGCAAGGACATTCCAAACACATTTTTTTTTTTTTTGAGTGAGGAAGCTTAATAGTCAACCCTATGGCCCTGCTATTACTATGCAATTAATGGTGATGTTAAATTCTTGAAGTAAAAGGACACCCTTTTACTTAAATTTTTAACATTACCATTAATTGACTCCAGATGTTTGAGAGTGGTTCTTCATTGGATTTCTTGTGGAGAAAGTGCAATTTTAGATCTCATTCAAAATCCAGCAGACTTAACAGTTTTTAGGATTTCAAGATTGGGGGGATTTCAACGTTTCCATTGATTATGTTGTGTATGGAACTAAAATTTAATCAAGAGCACCAAGCCCTTTATGTACCTTGGTGTTAGTGGCATTAACTGTTGAACTGCTATATAATGACCCTAGTAAAAATGTACCCATCACTCAAACAAAATCTCGATTTGACATGTGAAGCTGTTTATATCATATTTTAATGCTTAAAGGGTGATATTGATGATGAAGATCCCAATATAGGCAATAATTTTGATGATATATAGGTATTTGTTGTAGCATGATTTTTTTTTGACACTAGAGGCCATCTAAAGTCTCTTTGTTGATGCATTTTTGGTTCAGAAATGTATTGCACTAAGTGCTTTGATTCTATGCACTCTTATTTGCTATATAAATCAGAAATTTTGCATATTTGTGTATATATGATTTGGATTCACATGGATGCACATAAATATATATGATTTTATTTAAAATTTGAATATTTTATGTGTTTTTGGTCGACCGGTTTTTTGGTTCAGTTTTTTACCGGTTCTGCTCCGGTGCCAACTGATTCCCGGTTCAGAGGGTTTTCTGGTTTGATCAACGGTTTGGTTCTGATAAAATTGCTTTCAGTTTGATATTGTGGGTAATGTGGGGAAAACAGGGAAAGTTCAAAATATGAAGAATCTGGTCTTACTCTTGTTTTATTGGAATCTAATACTTCTGTTCCTTTGCAAAGGATTCATAGTAATCAACTCTTTGTTCAGAATCCTTTTCTTTGCAAAGGCACATCATTATGTTGGTAATATTGTATATACTGTACTTAGCATACCTCTGGGATAAAAGGTTCTTTTTATTAGATGTTGTTTGGGATAAAAGATTCTCTTGACTTGAGCATATTTCAAACATTTGGTTTCATTATGATATCAGAAATCACTTGAGAAGCTAAACCCAGATATGTTGGTAGTTCTTGGAGATATTTCTGCAAATGGATGGAATTCTACAAACGAACAATGGTTTTCCATTTTTCATCAATTTCAAGATATGCTGGGTCCTTCTATTGGTATTCCACTTTATATAGTTGTTGGTGATAGAGATGTTGGAGGCTGCAGTCAGATGAACAGATTTGTTGATTGTTCTGCTAATAGTTTGCCTGGGCTGGGATCTACTGCTTGTGGCTCCTTTTCTGTAAGCAATGTTAATTTTGTCTCCCTCAATGCAATAGCTATGACATGTGATAGAGATGATTTGCGATTCAGTGTTGAACGAGTTATTGAAACAGAGAGTACAGAGGTTCAACTAAGGCATCAAGAAGAAGAAGAAGAAACTAACACTGTAGAACTTCAACAAGAAAGGTTTCAAGAGGAAGAAGCTATTGGTTTTGGAGCATGTGAAGAAGATGCTGAAGCTACTTCAAAGGACGAAGCTGCTGTTCCTAAAGAACAGTTTTCATGGAGACAGAATACTGCTCCAGCAGGATCTGGTCCAGTAGTTCTGCTGCATCTTCCATTGCATAGAACTGATGATAGAGATTGCACGTGTATTGATATTCCCAAATGCAACCCATGGCATAAACCATCTCACAACTGTCAGAAATCTTCGGTGTCATCAGATTTGTATGTTGAATTTTACTCCAAGCATCCCCATTTCTTTGCTGATTGAATAATAATAATATATATGCTTTTTTGTATTTCTTCAGGCTACAGCCTACAATATGCTTTTGCCTGATGTTTCCATTTCAAGCTCTATTTCCAGTTTTGGTTGGCAAAGGATGCAAAATAAAGTTTTAAAATAATTGACCTTTTTTGGTCATTCATAGATGTTAATATAATTTCATTCCTTACAAAGTTTAAGACGGTAAGGCTTTTAAAGTTTGTAGAAAGCTAAAATAAAAAATAACTTTCCAAATGCTGAACTTGGAGTCGCAAATTTACTAGACACAACCATTCAGGATAACCCCAACCATAGACTGAATGCATGCAATCCTCATTATGTCAGGATTCTGTATTTCCCTTTAAGCCTTAAATCATCTATCTTGTATATCCTTCTCTATGTCACTTGTCTCTCTTTTGTTTTTTCCACAGAAAAAGAACCCTTTTTGAGTTTGACTTGGATTCACAAGTCAAAATTGACTTGCCTTAAAAAAAATGAGTTGTTTTCAAATGTGGGTGAGTCAAATTTCTGCCCACGAGTTTGACTTGTGAGTACTTGAAAAGATTTTCAGGGTTTTACAAATTTGACTCAGGACTCAGGAGTACTTTCTGAGTTTTCACAACTTGACAAGTTTGACTTGTGACTTCGATGAAATCTCGATCTTCCCCACTATAAAAGTCAAATAGAAAAATACAATTCTGTGTAGATTTTTTCGAGTTTTTCCCAAGTTCTTGTATTTTTGTCGAGTTTTAGTCAAACTCTTACACTTTGGCCTCGTTGTTCTTTTTGCTAGCCGAATTTCTCTACTTTTCTTTCCTCTCTGTTGCCTCCCAAACTAACACTTCTTGTGTCTAAGCCCTAAAACACAAGTGCAACCTTGGTGGAACTCAAAAGGGCTGCCCACTGTAACCAGAACAGCCTTTTTGCTTTAGGCTCGCTCTCCTCGGGAACACGGTGGGGGGTGTGGGGTATCTTTAAGATATGATTGCTAAAGCTTGTGTAGTGAAGCTGAAGGTGAGATGGAGAATTTAATCTTAGCAAAACACAGTTTTATTATTTGGGATTTATAAATAAGATGATGGGTGAACCAAAACTAGTTCCAATACATTGGGCAAGTGGATTCAAAGGAATACACTGTGAAGGATGTTTCCTTGTATGATTAAGTGAGAATGGAGCTGGAATAAGCTAGCTATCCCACTCCTATATTGCTCTCAACTAATTCAGAAAATGTTTTTCAAGGAACCCAAATGAAGGAGTAAGTCCAAAACTGCCAGTGTGTGTGTCTAGTAGTCTACAACTAGATAATGTAGATGACAGTCAAATTGTTGAAGTTTGTAGCTCAGGCAGGTACTTCTGCACAGGCCTTGTATCTAGGCATGCATAAGTCGCCCACATATCACCTTAGATTATTTGATGATGTAGCTTAGCCTAAGTTAAACTTAAGAAAAATCACATAATTATATGTTGTCTTATTGAGCTAAAATAAAAACTTATATAAAGTAAATTATTTACTTTATTGATTAAGTTTTAATCTTAGCTGTTGATCTCAAGTGAGGTGAGATCCAATCTTGGCCATTCATCACTTTGACATTAGGTTTGGGTTAGGATTAGGGTTTTGGCTCAATGTAAAGTTATAAAGGCGAGGCTAAGGTGAGAAGAAGACACAACGGCATCACAGGATTGAGATAGGCTTCTCAGTGAGCGTGTGCTGGGTCTGAGGGAGTGCAGTGAGGCTGGTGATCAGTATTGTATTTTCTCAGTTGGGCCATTATCCCTGGTACAAGAGCCCAAGTAAGTTCCATGATTAATTTATTACTGAAGAACTGGTGATTGGGGAGAAATCTGTTTGTGTGTGTAATTTAGATCAGGTATATTTTTTTTTTCTTCTGCTATATTTTTGTGTTAGGAATTTGGCAGTGTATTCGTTCAGTAATCAATAATTGGGAACTGAATACCGGGTGCTGGGTTCAGAAAGTCTAACACAACTCTTCATGAAGAAGCAAGACATCCATTGATATTTCAAGCAGTAAATGACAAAGACATTTAGAAGGGATATAAACCGCCAATAGTTTTTGTAAGGAACATTGTTACCCATGTTTAGCCCTTCATGACATATTTGATCCAGACAATTTCTAGCATATGTATTCAGCAATGTAAAACCCAAAACATTATACCTTATGTTACCGTTCAATTTGTCACGCTGATATGGGCAAGGACGATACTTGTGGCAAATCAAAGGCGACCAAGAAGGGGGACCACTGTCACCTAGGCTCCCACTTCCCTTCTCTTCTCAGATGACCATTGGTCGCCTGAAGAGTGGCTTCCCTACAAAATATTTTGTCCACTATAGGTTTTGGGCACCCAACAAATATGGGTTCAAAGCGTGTATTTATATCAGGGTAATATTCTATTTCTATTGAACCAGAAATCAGTTCCACGTTAAGAGTGTGCCATATCACAGGAGAAATACATTGTTTACATTTGTCGTTTTATGAATATGCCAAATCTATGTGCAATTGAATGCAAACAATACCATCCTATATTGTTCTTCTTGACCAGGAAACAATGTGCTGGAATAATGCTAATTCACCATTAGATGATCCTCAGTTGTACAAAGAAGAAACAGAATGTCACAATTTCGATGACAGCACTTTCTCTGGGTTTTCCAGATTGATATGCAAGACAGTAACTCAGAAATTTTCAAGCAAATGAGGGGACAGTTTGATAGTTGGTATCAGGCTTCAAATTAGAGATATCAGCTTCACATTTCCTTTGAATCTTTCCGTTTTAAAAGTAAATCTACATAGAACTTTATCACATACAAGGATGGAAAGCTGAGGGTCACACAAGCTGGGTATGAGGTTTTTTATCTTTTGTTTCTTCCAGCACTGCAAGAGATTAACAGGAAAAAGGGGTTCAGGAAAAGGTTCAGAAACAGAGTTTTTTGAGCGGCAAATGACCCCTCCTGAGGTCTGGTCCCTAAATTATTGTTTTCTGGGTGAGCAACTAAAAGTAAAAATGCACCTTACCGAAAAAAGACGAAGGAATTTCCAGTGGAGGACACAAAACAGGAACTTTAGGCTCACAATTCAGGCTCTAAGACATATATACAAACATTATTGTGCCAGCATGCTGTACAGATCTGAAAAAGTCACTCACTCATTTCATCAAATGGTTTGATGAAAAACATATAGGTCTGTATTTTTATGACGAAATGTGGTATCTTCTTTGCTGAAAGATGTTAGACAAAATACCTACTATTTCAAGCTTGCATGAGTTGACAAAAGATCATATGACCTTGTCATCTTAATTTCTAATTTTTTGCTCTTGAATCTACACGTAAATAAACAAAAATAACATAATATTTATTGCACGGCTACAATAAATTTCATTCAGAGATTTATTCGAAGAGTTAGTATTCACTCTGAAACACAACTTGGATCCTTAGGACTGCAAACCTAGATCAAAAATATATTACAAGGATAGGGCAAACAACATCATGACTATGTCATCTTCCTCAATCAGCCTTCCACCAATGCATCAGTAAAACTCATGCATATGTTTCTTGGCTGTGATTGCATCAATCCCAGTGAACTTGGGCATTCATTCTTATATTTCTTAGGTAGCTTGTGAGGAGCTTCCTGAAAGCCGCTCACGTCCAAGGGTTTGTATGCAGCATTAAGCCATGGCCTGGCCATTATGGTTGAGATGGAAGGATTACCGAAGAGGTTGTTGACTACAAGGGAAGCAGAACAGATGGGAAAAGAAGAGGCAGCGGTCTAACAAGTAGTTCTCCTCTTTCTAGGAGCAATGGCTACTTCTGACCTACTACCAGATGGTGTGGAACTAGGACTAGTTATGGGAGTCACCAAATGAGAAATTTTAACATAGGCTTTGGGAATGGATCAATCCACCTTTTTGTGGGGATCTATTATTTTTCATTGTACATGTGGCTTTGACCACTCCATTTTATTAATTTTTAGTTCTAGAAGTAAACTAGATATAGAATTTCCTTGCTAAATCCAAGGAAATTCCCCAATTAATATTATTTTAATGTAAAAGAAGTTCCTTACCTCTATATAATGAAGGACTTCCTCATTTGTAATTCATGGTTGGATAGTGGGAGTGTTCCTCTCCTTGGGGTTTAATGAAAATATTTCTCTATGTCTATTGGGGTTGTGATGTATGTGTCCATGTTCACTGCCATGTAGTCTGCCTTTGCGGAACTCAGTGCCACAGACTTCTGCTTCCTGTTGCACCAAGAGACTACCCATGATCCAATATTAAAGCAACACCCTAAGGTGCTTTTTCAATCCACTGAACTGCCTGCCCAGTCTGCATCTGTATATCCCATCAAACTGACACCATCACCTCGAGCATATAACAAACCATACATGACTGTACCATGTAGATACTATTAGTTTTGTGTAGCATCGGATGGTGTTCTAGTCTCGAAACTTTGTGGAGAGGCTAAAACACAGTTCTCCAAAACCCAGAAACTGTTTTCGGAAATTCCACCTAGAAACAACTCAATTAAATTAATTGACCATAATTAAAAATTTCCTAAGACTAACTTAGGAAAAGTGGTTAATTAATAGTATAATTGAGAAAGGAGAGAATTCTCTTAATAGTAGTTAATTGAGAAAGGTGAGAATTCTCTAGAAACTCACACAGATCGACTTGGAGATGATCTCAGCCATCGATTAAGTTATAATCTTGGTCATTGGAGTCCCAACTGGAGATTATAAGAGCAGGTCGATGGGTAGATGGAGAATACACTAGTGCAGATACTCAATTGCCCTAGGAAGTTTGAATTCCTAGTAGCAGGAGTGATTTAACAGTGGAGATTGAGCTAGTGGGTGAGTTACAGGTGGGAGGAGAAGTCAGCAGTATCTGGAGTCAGGGTTTCCAGTTTCGGAGAGTTATTTGCAAGGAGGCAGAAATAGCCATAGAGAGGTTGCACAATAGCTTCTAGGAGGCAATTCAATTTGTAGATTCAGGAGGTCGTTTCAGAGTTCTCTAGAGACAAGAAAAATTCACAGTGACTAGGAGAGACATTTCCGGAGTCAGTGGCAGGCTAGACAGGCAGTTCAGAGAGAAATCCAAGCAGTGCGAAATTGTGCCTGCACAGAGGGTGACGCAGGGCAATTCGTAGAGGGGTTTCTGAGGCCAGTTTCATTGCCAGAGTGCTCATGGGGGGAGGAAAATTTCCTCACAATATTTTTGCTAGTATTTTCTCTGTAGGATTGCTAGTTTTCGACATCTAGATTGTACTCAGATTTTTTGCTACATATAGTAAAATATAAACCCTCAGCGGCTGTACCGATTTTCCCACATTGGGTTTTTCTGACGACTTTTGTCCATAAACAATGGTGTCATATTTTATGTGTGTGTGCTAGTATTTCTCAGACCTTATATTTTTTTTCACATTATTTTATTTGTGAAGAAATTGCAGTGTGATTATTTCATTATTTTGCTGTTAACAAAATAAACTGCATAATTAATTTATCAGTTAGAAGAAATATTCCAGTTGCTGCATTTCAAGGAATTTTCATAGATACCTCAAATACATGTCTCATTGCTATCCAATGTACTCTCTTTGGCTCCACCATGAACTAACTGAGAAGGTTGACCAAAAAAGAAATGTCTAGCCTTGTGTTGACCAAATACATGAGAGATTTGATGAGTTGCCTATATAAGGTTGGGTCCACATTTGTGTCCTTTGATGCATTTATCTTCCTCTAGTTGGTAATCATAGGCATGGACATGGGTCTACAGTCCTGCATCCTGAATTGATTCAAAATCTTGATAGTTTATCTCCCTTGCCCAAGGAAGATATCCTTGTCTGTCTGCCATACCTCCAGTCTTAAGAAGTAATGCATTAGTCCAAAATCTTGTTGAAATTCGTATACAAGATGAATTTATTCCATGGTAATTACTTGTGATATACTTATATATGTGTTTTTCCTCAAAACTTCGGATAATGTGCGCCTCAGAACTCAGATATATGTGCGCCTTAGAGCTCGAGCTTGTGTGCTTCAGATTTTAGACAATATGTCTCAAAACTCAAAATTTGTGTGCCTTAGAGCTCATACTTTTGTGTGCCTCAGAACTCGGATTCTATGTGCCTCACAACTTGAATTGTATACCTCAGCACTCAGACTGGTCTTCCTCAGAGCTCGACCTTGGGACTTGTCTTCCTCAAAGCTCGGACTATGTGCCTTAGACCTCCGAATCCTTTTTCACAGACAATGCCGAATTACTTTCCAAATGATGGAGGACATATGCCAATTTATAGTTGTTTCCATATGTGTAATATTCCTAATTAGCACTGCTAATTGGAATATTTCATTTTTGTATAGTTTTGCCGCCTTTAGTTAAATTAATAAATAAAGTGAGAATTAAGGGGTCGACTCACTTAATAAAATAAAGTGCTTTCCTAGTTGATGAACGTTGTGACTTAAAGGAGTGGCCTTGGGGGTCCACACACACATGAGGGAAGGCCTCACGCTGACCCTAAGGTAACTGCGCAGGTCAAGGAGGAGAGCAAGGACGCAGTTAGGGTTTTGAGGGAGCTAGCACTATAAAAGGTGGGGTTTTCACTCCATTTGGCATTGTTGATATGATATTGATATTGAGAGCTAGACTTCTGTCTACTTCAGCACCCCGGTTGTTTAGTCGGTCTGCAGCACTGTTTAGTGCAAACTGAGTGTCTCCGGTCGGAGATCTCGCCCTTGGCTCCGGGGGACTTCGAGTCCCTGCTCGAGCAAGGTTTTTCTTTCAGTTTCAATTGGTGATTTGCAGTGGATTTCTGGTGGACGTTTTGCAGAGGAGCTGCTCCTTGAGTGACTGCGCAGTCTAGGAGAGAGGACGCAGTTTCAGTAAGGGAGGACGCAGTTATTGTTGTGCAGCGTTGTTGTGAGGTGGTTTGGCGGTGGTTTCAGCGTTTTCCAGCATTGGGAGGCTGTTGTTTCAGCCGGAGGTTTTGCAGGAGAGTTTGGGCCCCTTTTCCCAGCGTTTTCTTGGGCTTCTGCGCTGTTCCTGGGAGAGATAACGTTTTCTCTGGAGGGGGTTTGTTTGGTAGATTTTCGGAGGTGGAGCACTTGCTTCACGGTTTCTGGGTTTTGTTCGGAGGGTTGAGTACAGCTAGCCTTCCGATTTTCAGCTCATTCCGGTGTGGGGATCAGCCCCTAGTTCCAGCACTTTGCAGCAGCAGTTTTTCTACGACAGTTTCTCCAGCAGCTAGGACGCAGTCTCTGTTGTAGCCATTTCTCCAGCACCTAGCCTAGAGCAAGGATAGGTGCACTCATTCTGATTATCTCTTGTACTCATATATATGTATTCTCAGATTAATAAAATGGCTTAGCGTTTTGGTATTTTATGTGTATTTGTCCCATATTCTAGTTCCGACATTTTGTTCTATATAGCTGCTTGTTGTTTTGCTGTGTATTACTGTCTATTTCCCGTTGGGGATATTACAATATGTGACGGGCCACGTCCTTTGGGTAGGATGGCATGAAATTTAGGAGGGTTGACTTGGCAACATGGAAGAATAAATGACAATTACAAATTCAATTTTTTTTTCTTTTTATAGGGACACGAAGAACATGCCCTTATGATTTTTTCTTTTGACCAAAATAGAGCATGAAGAACATGGTTGATAATAAAATTAAGAAAAACAAATTTTCTTTTGTTCTTACAAGAAATACATATTGATACAAATACATTAATTATGAAGACCAAACCTAGTTACAATTTCAACAAATCCTTCATCTTGAAAGCTGCTAAGTCCCTGTTGCAGTCCTCTATGAGCCCTGATGACCTTGTCAAGAATAGATCATCCACATACAATACTAGGATGAGTGGCTCACCACCTACCATCAGATAGTAAAGGTTGGAATCTGCCTTGCTCTTCACGAAGCCCATCTGCTGCAAGTAGATGTCAATTCGACCGTACCATGCCCTGGGAGCTTGTTTGAGTCCATATAGTTCCCTCTTCAGTCTGCACATGCATGTGTCTCTCATGCGTCTTAAATCCCTCTGGCTATTTGATATACACCTCCTCCTCTATCATCTCGTTTAAGAAAGCTGGCTTGACGTCCATTTGGTGAATTTGCCATCCCATTTGCACTGCTAGAGATATCACGACCTGGATGGAAGTGTATCTAGTCATCGGTGCGAAGGTCTCCTCATAATTTATTGCTTACTTTTGCGCATACCCCTTGGCCACAAACTTAGCCTTATACTTCTCCACGCTGCCATCTGCAACATACTCGATCTTATAGATCCATCGAGAGCCTACAATTGACGCCTACAATTGACTTGTCCACTAGTTTAGGCATGACCTCCCATACATCATTGATCATGTTGGAGTTATACTCCTCCACCATGGCATCTTGCCACACCTGATGCTGTGCAACCTCCTCATAGCTGGAAGGCTCTCTGTCGACGACCTCTGTCACTAACGCCTTGTGCCTGTTTGGCTGTCTCCATTCTTTGGTGCTCACCCTAAGAGCTTCCACGAACTCCTACGCATCTCTCAATGTCCAAAGCACCTCCCTACTCCTTCTGGTAGTGGTGGTTGGAGCTTCATGCTCCACATCCTGCCCCTGTTGCTTCGTTTGTTGTGAACTCACAAGACCTCCTGCACTTGAGCTAGTGCTTGTGCTGGTAACTATACTAGTACTTTTTTGTCCCTAAATTTGCTGCTCAACCCTTGGAACTTCTGCTGACAACTTGCGAGATCTTTTGAAGGCTTTCTCCTCTTGGAACTTCACGTCCCGTCTCACAATGATCGTCCTGCTACTAGGAATATAGATCTGTACACCTTGGATGTTTCACTGTAGCCAACAAAATATCCCTTCTCTGCGGTCTGGTCCAGTTTGGTGTGTATATCATCCGACACATGACAATAAGTTATGCTGCCAAAGATCTTGAAGTTCTCGACCTTTGGCTTCTTGTTAAATTCAGATAACCATGGTGTTCTATGCTTGATGCACTTTTACTTCAATCTTTCTTAGGCCCAATACAAAATAGCAATCGCATAAACTTGAAAGTAAAATGCTGATAGAACACAATAATAGATCAATAGAAGACAAGCGAAATATAGATCAGATTTACAATTTCTTTTGTCCAACAAAGATATGAGATATTGTTGCGTTGCGACGGTCAGCAGGATGCTTCAACCAACAAAGTCTTTCTTGGTCAACCAACACTTTCATGTGTCACACCGACAACCCTCAAAGACAACTTATCACAAGTCAACACAAGTCAAACTAGGGACAACGCAGACAACTTCAAAAAAGTCAACGCAACAAACTAGGGCTTCAGTCAAACAACCCGAAATTCCTCGATTTTAGTGCCCAGCTGTACGGCCTCCTAAAATTGGAATTTCTACAGAAGATTGAGGTCAAACGACCAAGGGTTGACCACGGTCAACGCTGCAACAGAAAGCCTAAACAGATCAGTGCAAAAAACAGAAAACCCTAAACAGATCAGCGCAAAAAAACAGCAGCTTCGCTCCATACGTGTGAGGGAAAAAGGCCTCCAAAGGCTATTGAACCAATAAGATCACAATGAGAGAAATGTGTGATGAGATGATGATGAAATGATCTCCAAGTCCCTCCAATTTATATCCATCAATGAGGGTGTGTGAAACATCTCTTAGGCATGTGGGATAAATCTGGCCGACCTTGCACATGTGGAAAATAAATTCAAAATCAATGTTCTGCTCATCGATCAAGATGATTTTTAGATCAATCTTGCACCTCTCCGAAAGAGGAATCCAACAAAAATATGACCATCTTCATATGAGCAGTGCAACATGGAGTTTGGACCTAGTTGCCCAAAATTAACACTCCCTCTCAACTAGGGAGAACTCCATCTGTCCACAAGTGCCATCTATCATGTACCAAACCAAACATCGTGCGTCATCCAGCGATAAATTGCTTTGCTGGCTCTTTATTTCAGAACAAAAGGTGAGTCACAAAGACATCACACACAGCTGACCCGAAGTCAGCTTAGAGGTAAAAACCTCTCTCGGGCTCAAAAGAGTCTCATACTAACCCGAAGTCTGTTTAGAGGATAAAACCTCATCATACTTAATCCTAGATCAAGGTGTTGGACACGTGCCATCCTAGACATAGAGAGTATGACAATCTCTGATGCGTCCATCGATCTTGCTATGGTCTTTATCCACATTTCCCACCTCATTGGCCAAATGAGAGGTACTTCCCATGAGTCCGAAACTCCATGGGTGCATGCAGGGCATAACCAAGTCAATATCATAACGGTGGGGCAGAAGCACAACAAGGTTCAGCAAGCCTAGCCCCGTATATGCTTATAGCTCCAAGAAGCTATCCCCAAGCCCCATGGAGCTCCCAGAGCTCATAGTGCAACTGTGCAACTCAAGCAGGACCCTGACAATAGGGTCTTTCCACGATTCCAAGCTTCTCATGGAAGGTTAGGAACTTGACCTTCCCCAAGGGCTTCGTGAGAATATCCGCGACCTGCTCATCAGTTCCTATATGATCGAGCCTTACGGCGCCTCGTTGTACCATATCCCGGATAAAGTGGTACCTGATATCAATATGCTTGGATTGATCGTGGAACACAAGATTCTCAGAAAGATGAATCCCACTCTGGTTATCGCAAAGGTTAATGGTGGTATATAGCACATGTCCGAACAACTCACTGAAGAGCTTTCGCAACCAATCAGCTTCACAACAAGCCATACTCGCTGCAATGTATTCGGCCTCAGCGGTGCTCAAAGCCACTGACTACTGCTTCCTGTTCATCCAAGATATCGAAGCAGAACCCAAGGTGAAGCAACATCCAGATGTGCTCTTGCGATCCAACACATTTCCAGCCCAATCGACATCAATATATCCATGGAGTCTCAAACTCTCGGCAGTGTATCTCAGCCCATGGTTGATTGTGTCCCGAAGATATCTCAACAGATTCTTGGCACCAATCCAGTGAATGTGATGAGGTTCAACCATATGTTGACTCAAAGTGTTCACTGCAAAACATACGTCCAGACGGGAGTTCACTAAGAACATCAGGGCCCCCACTAGTTGTTGATACTCGGTAGGATTTGCTAGCACGGGCTTAGCAACGTTTCCACTCAACTTCTTAAAGTTGAATTCCATCGGTGTCGACACAGACTTACAGTCCACCATACCAAATCTCTCCAGCAGCTTCATGACATATTTTCCTTGAGAAAGGAAAATATCGCCTGACTTCTGCCAGACCTCCAAGCCTAGGAAGTAGTGCATCAGTCCTAGGTATTTTATCTCAAACTCGGAAGCTAGCTCCCTCTTACACTGATGAATGAGAGGGTCATTACTTGTCAGGAAGAGATCGTCTGCATAAAGAACCAAAATGAGAGGCCTTTCTCTATCAACCTTAAAATCAAGGTTCGGATCAACATTACTTCGAGTGAAGCCCAACTTCATCAAGTAGTTATCTATCCTCTCGTACCAAGCCCTCGGGGCTTGCTTCAACCCATAGAGGGCTTTCTTCAATCTGCATACATGGGTGTCTCTATCTCAGACTTCGAACCCCAGAGGTTGCTCCACATACACCTCTTCCTTTATAGATCCATGCAGAAAAGCGTTCTTCACATCCATCTGATGTAGACTCCACCCTTGTGTAGCAGCAAGGGCAATAATAGATCTGACGTTGGTATAGCGGGCCACAGGTGCAAATATATCATCATAATCTATGCCTTCTTTTTGAGAGAAGCCTCGGGCAACCAATCTTGCCTTGTACTTTTCAGCACTTCCATTAGATCCATGCTTGATCTTATAGAGCCATTTCGAGGTGACAACAGATCTGTCCTCCGGTCTTGGGACCACTTCCCAGACATCATTCTTCATAATGGAATCATATTCTTCGTGCATAGCATCCTTCCAAACTTGATGCTTTACGGCTTCTTCAAATGTTCCAGGCTCAGATTGTACTATCGTACTCATGGCTGCTAGATACCCTTGGTATCTCTTCGGCTTCTTGCTTTCACGGAATGTCCCCCTTGGGGCAATATGTCTCTTGGCATCTTCGAGAGTATCCCTAATCCATGAGGGTCTTCTCTTATTTGAAGGAGGTGGATCAGTGGGATCCATAGGTCCTTCAACATCAGGCATCAGGTCATCCTTCGGCTCTTCCAACTCCCCTGCTTCTTCATCTTCTTTGTCTTCCTTGGAGCTAGGAAGATTTCTTACTTTCTTGAGGCATCTTCATCGAAGGTGGCATCGTGGCATATCTCCACATAGATTCTATACGCCTTTGAAGTTTCACTGTAGCCCACAAACATTCCCTTCTTTCTAGAAGCATCCAACTTGCTTCTCTTTTCTTTCGGCACATGAGAGTAAACAGGACAACCAAAAAATCTTAAATGAGAAACATTAGGTTTCTTACCAGAGAAGACTTCTTCGGGAGTTTTGGAGTCCAGAGCGAAATGCGGACATCTGTTTTGAACATACACAACAGTGTTCGCAGCTTCTCCCCATAGAAATTTCGGAAGGCCTTGGTCACATAGCATGGCGCCGACAGCTTCCACAATGGTCATGTTCTTTCTTTCAGCAACACCATTTTGCTTAGGAGTGTATGCAGTTGTGGTCTCCCTCTTAATGCCAACTTCTCTACAAAAGTCATTAAACTCATTTGACTCAAACTCGGTCCCATTGGCAGTCCTCAAAACTTTGATTTTCTTCTCGGTTTGATTTTCCACCAAAGCCTTGAAGGTACAAAACCATTTGAATGCTTTATCCTTCTTCTTAAAAAAAATATATCCAGGTCTTGCAGGAGAAGTCATCTGTAAAAGTCATGTAATAGGAACATCCTCCCAAGGATGTCACACGTAGCATACCAGATAAGTCAGAATGTATCAACTGCAAGATATCAGTTGTCTTTGTGACACTTGAGGGGAATGGTCCCCTTGTCTACTTCCCTTCGACACAACCCTGACATATACCTTCATGATCATCTCCCAATTTGGGCATCCCTGTCACCACCTTCCTTGCGTTGGGAAGGGATTTGTAATGAAGGTGTGCAAACCTCTGGTGCCATAACTCTATTTGAAGAGCTGTATCACATGTCATAGCCGCCCCCAGTGGACTTCCTCCAACCTGGTAGAGTGTATCAACTCTAAAACCAATAGAAAGAGCTTCCTTGAATTTCTTCTAGATAAGTACCTTTCCATCAACGAATGCCACCTTGAGCCCTTTGTCTTCCATTGCCGAAATGGACACAAGGTTCTTTAAATTAGGTACATACAACACATCTTGTAATTGGATGACTTGACCTTGAGATAAATGGAGGGTCACAGTCCCTGTCCCTTTCATGGGATAGGTGGCATTATCTCCAAGGATAATTTCCAGATTAGTATCCTTCTCGACCAAATCAGAAAGGGCTTCTTTATAACCAGTTAGGTGCCTTGAAGCACCACTATCAATTAACCAGACATCCAGGGTGTTGGGTGGAGATGCAACAGAGAGGGCAGATACAAGAATAAAATCATTTCTCTTATCATCAACAACATTAGACTCATCGTACTTGGAATTTCTTGACCTCTTGAAAGGTTCCCCATTTCCATTACGATCAGAGGGAGCCTTCCTTTTTCCTTGGAAGCTGTTGTTCCTGCCATTCCTTCTCGAGTTGTTGTTGTCATTATCCCCGGGAGAGTCCCTTCTATTAGGTCACTCTCTTGCATAGTGACCAGTCTTGTTAGAAGTGTAACATCTTCCCTTCCTTCGTTTGGGCCCCGCTCTACCATGGTTTTGATTTCTTGGGCCACCATGGTTCTTCTTTGCATGAGCGGCGAAGGCAGTAGGGTCACTTCCATTACCATTAGAGGCATACTCCATCATTCTTGTTTCCTCTTGAGTGCATCTCGTCAATATTTCATCAAAATCAGGAATCACATTATTATTGAGAATAGTGGTATTGAATACATGCCAATCATGGGGGAGACCTCCAAGTGCAATAAGAATCATCTCTCGATCAGATCTTGCTTCCCTAATAGCTAGGAGGTTATTCCTGATTTCAGTGAGCCTCATAAAATAGGATTGAATAGATTCATCCTTACCCTTCTTGATATTCTTCAATTCATTTTTGAAGAAGACGATTTGATTAGCATTGCTAGCTCTGAACATGCTTACCAACTTATCATACATCTCCTTAGATGTCTCCAGCTCAGAAATGTAAGCAACCTGTTGATTTATGGTAGCATCGGATGTGCTCTAGCCTTGTAATTTTGTATATGGGCTAAGACACATATATTCCATAATACCCAGAAAGGATTTTGGAAGATTCCACTTAGAGATGGTTTAATTAAAATAATTAATCGCTTTTTTAATGTTTTCCTAAGTGTAAACTTAGGGAAACTAATTAATTAAAGGGTATTAATTAAAATTAGTGTGAATCTTCTAGAAAAAGTCATGGATCACCTCCAAGTTAATCTTAGCCCTTGATTGTGTTTTAATCTTGGCCGTTGAAGGTTCAACAGAAGAATATAAGGAGGGTGAGGGGCCTATGGAAAAACACATCAGATGGAGAAAGAATCAAGAATTTGATTTCTTCAGTGAGAGGAAGAATCGAAGTGGTTCTCATTTGCAGAGAGGGGAAGGTGAAATCTCTAGGAGGGAGAATTTTTGAAGCATAGAGAGTGCATGAGGAGGAGTGAGAGAGGAGCCAAAGCATCAGCGTAGAGTTACCCTAACAACAGTTACGCTAGGCCAGTGCAGAGAAGTAGAGGGAGTTTCGATTTTTGTTGGTGGGGCAGCTGAGGGTTCATTCGGTTTTAGGAGGACATTTCTGGAAGGAAGGAACACTCTAGTCTCACACAGCAGCAAGCACAGAAGCAACCACGACAAGCAACAACAGCAGTGCCGTAGTGACAACGTGAGTGACGCAGTCAGTGTGCAGAAATCACACAGAGCCAGTCAGTGTGGGTGCAGTTCAGTGCCGGAACTTCGTGGTGATGTGAGAATATTCTCACTCAGCCTTTTCTCATCAGAATTCTTCAGGTGATTGATTGAGATTTACAATCACACATTTGTACTCAGAATTTCTGCCTAATAAAGAAACCCTCAGATCTGCTGCACCGGTTTTCCCACATTGGGTTTTTTCGGGGACAATTGTCCAAAAGTAACGGTGTCTATGTGTGATTACTTGTGCTATTTTTATATGTGATTTGTTAATTGTGAAGTCTGCAACATATTTTATTTTGTTATTTAACACAACAGAAATGTTAAATAATTGTGTTTGACAATGCAATAGAAGAAATTCAATAAGTAGTTGCAGTAGAATTCTCCATTATAGAATTTTCACATGGTATTGAAGTTGTCAGATCCAAAGGAAGCAAGGTCAGAAAAGGGACTACGTAAACCAGAAGCTTCAGAGGGGATGCAACACAGAGAGAAGAAAGCATAGATAAGTATGACTGACTTAGATGTTTTATCCTCTAGGTTAAAAGAGGATGATACATGCCTATCAAGTTTAACATCTGCAGGAATCTGGTATATTGATAGCGGGGATTCAACTGATATGACTGGAGTATGAGAATACTTCTCGAGCTATAGTGAAGAGTAGATGAACTTCCAGATCACTATGGGCAATAGCACAAAGTGCACTCTAGTTGGGAGAGGATCCGCAATGTTTCAAACGGAAGCCGAAACTAGTGTCAAGATCACGAATGTACTACATGTGCCAGGGCTTGGGATGAATCTAATCTTAGTATCCTAGTTGTAGGACAAAGGGTATGACATACACTTTACCGGAAAGAAAGTATATGTCAAGCATATCAGTTGGAAGCAAACAAGGCAGATCGGAGTCAGAAGCAACAGACTATAAAGGTTGCAGATCGAAACCCTAATGGCACTAGTCAGTAGTAATCTCGAAGACAAGAAAGGGTTGAATGAACTTTGGCATAGAAGAATGGGGCACCTGCATCACGGTGCATTGAAGATGCTCAAAGAAACAGTTGATGGGGTACCTGTTCTCAACACGGAGCATGATGATGTATGCCGAGGAGGTATACTGGGGATGTACGGTAAGGCAACTTTTCCCAGAAGTGAAAACAAGGCAGCAAGCATTTTGGGATTGATACACTCAGATATCTGTGGACAAATGTCCACTAACTCTCTCAAAGGTGGCAAATATTTTGTCACATTCATTGATGATCACTCCAGGAAGACCTGGATCTACTTCCTGAAGACAAAAGCTGAAGTCTTTGAAAAGTTCAAAGAATTCAAGGTTCTTGTTGAAAACATGATGGGGAAGAAGATCAAGACATTGCGTTCAGATAATGGTGGGGAATACATAGATGGAGACTTCACAGATTTCTGCGCAAAGGAGGGCATCAGGAGAGAGTGGACTGTGCCATACAATCCAGAGCAGAATGGTGTGGCAGAACAGAAGAACAGGACAATTGTAGGAGCAGTGAAGGCCATGTTATTTGACCTTGATTTACCCTGATATTTATGGGTTGAAGCATGCAACACAACAGTGTATATCCAGAACATGATACCTCATAAAGCATTGAAGAAGAAGATTCCTGAAGAAGTTTTTTAGGGAAGAAACCTGAGGTAGGGCATCTTTGAATATTTGGTAGCATGGCATACTGTCATGTAGCCAGCGAGAAGAGAAGCAAGTTAGATCAAATTGCAGAAAGGGGGTATCTTGTAGGGTACAATGACACCTCCAAGGCATATAGGATCTATATTCCTGACAGTTGGAAGGTTGTGATAAGACGCGATGTTAAGTCCATGGAGGATAGAGCGTTTTTGAAATCGCGTGATATGTTGGCAGAGGATCAAACTGCAGAAGTTCCCTTGGTCCAAGAATAGCAGGGGCACCAAGAAGAACAGACAGGAAGACGGTGTTTGGTACCAAGGATAGGTACTAATATTTTCACAGAGGAAGATCAGGAAGATACTCAGTCCGAGGAGCCATTAGATTAGGAGTAAGAGTTGAGAGAGCAACCTTCCACCAGTGGTTGGATTAGCAGGGAAGCTCAACAAGTATTGAGGGACGCAAAAATTTTTATTGGGACTCCCAGGAATGGGAAGAGACAGCGCAGACCTCCTGACAGGTACTAGGCCTTGGTGGCTCAAGCAGAGGAACCTTCTAGCTTCCAGGAAGCTGTTCAACACCAAGTATGGGTAGATGCCATGATAGAAGAGTATGCTTCTATCATGACAAATGATGTCTGGGAAGTTGTACCTAGACCTTAGAGCAGATCAGTTGTTGGATCATGTTGGATCTACAAGATCAATTACGCTGCAGATGGCAGTGTAGAGAAATACAAGGCAAGGTTCGTGGCAAAAGGGTATGCTCAGAAGGAAGGCATTGAATATGAGGAGACCTTCACACCAATTGCCAGATATACCTCCATTTGGATTGTTGTATCTTTAGCTGCATAGATGGGATGGGAGATTTATCAAATGGATGTCAAGACAACATTCTTGAATGGAGAAATTGAGGAAGAGGTATATATCGAACAACCAGAGGGTTTTGAGACTCATGAAAGGAGGTCTCATGTATGCAGATTAAAGAAAACCCTATACGGGCTTAAGCAGGCTCCAAGAGCATGGTATGGTTGGATAGATAGCTATTTGCAAAAGATGGGATTTGTCAAGAGTGATCCAGACCCCAATCTTTACTACTTGCTGGTAGAGTATGAGCCATTGGTACTAGTACTATATGTAGATGATCTGTTTCTCACAAGATCATCTAGGCTCATCAAGGATTGCAAACATAATTTAGAAGTTGAATTCGACATGAAGGATTTGGGGTTGATGCACTACTTCCTAGGATTGGAAGTTTGTCAGAAAGATGGAGATATCTTCATGGGACAGGAGAGGTATGCCTTGGAAATTCTGAAGAGGTTCAGGATGCAGGATTAGAGGCCCATGGCCACACCCATGATCACCAATTGGAAAAATATAGATGCATTAGAAGATACAGAGGTAGACCCCACCTTATACAGACAGCTCATCGGGTCATTGATGTATCTGGTTAACACCAAACCAGACATTTGCTTTGCTGTCAACACTCTTAGTTAGTTCATCGTGGAACCCAAAAGAGTGCACTGGGCCGCAGCAAGGCACGTCCCGAGGTATGTACGAGGAACAGTCAGATTTGGTATCAGATATGGCAGAGGAGAGGATGTCAGACTCAGTGGATTCACAGATGTAGATTGGGCAGGAAGCTCATTGGACAGGAAAAGTACCTCTGGGTACTGTTTCAGCGTTGGATCAGGAATGGTGTCCTGGTGCAGCAGGAAACAGAAGTCAGTAGCATTGAGCACAGTCGAAGCAGAGTACATGACAGCTAGTACACCTACACGCGAAGCAATCTGGCTTCGAAAACTTCTTGTGAGTCTATTCAGAAGCAGGATGGAGCCAACTAGCATTTACTGTGATAATCAGAGTTGTATCAAACTCTCTGAAAATCTAGTATTTCATGATCGGTCCAAACATATTGACATCAGATGTCATTTTATCAAAACAGTGGAAGTTGGCAACAGTAAGCAGAGTCAACAACATGACAGATGCAACATTTTTGTGCAGTGTTGGTGAGTAGCATCAACAACACAACAACATATGTTACATAAGTCAGAACAACAACACATTGAGTTGTTTTGCTAGAGCACTTTCCTCGCTAAGAGGGAGTGTTGATTTACGGGAGCATTGGATGTGCTCTAGCCTTGTAATTTTGTATATGGGCTAAGACACATGTATTCCATAATACCCAGAAAAGATTTTGGAAGATTCCACTTAGAGATGGTTTAATTAAAATAACTAATCGTTTTTTTAATGTTTTCCTTAGTGTAAACTTAGGGAAACTGATTAATTAAAGGGTATTAATTAAACTTAAGTGTGAATCTTCTAGAAAAAGTCATGGATCACCTTCAAGTTAATCTTAGCCCTTGATTATGTTTTAATCTTAGGCGTTGAAGGTTCAACAGAAGAATATAAGAAGGAGGGTGAGGGGCCTATGGAAAAACACATCAGACGGAGAAAGAATCAAGAGTTCGATTTCTTTAGTGAGAGGAAGAATCGAAGTGGTTCTCATTTGCAGAGAGGGGAAGGTGAAATCTCCAGGAGGGAGAATTTCTGAAGCATAGAGAGTGCATGAGGAGTGAGAGAGGAGCCAAAGCATCAGCGCAGAGTTACCCTAGCAACAGTTACGTTGGGCCAGCGCAGAGAAGTAGAGGGAGTTTCGATTTTTGTTGGAGGGGCAGTTGAGGGTTCATCCGGTTTCAAGAGGAGATTTCTGGAAGGAAGGAACACTCTAGTCTCACACAGCAGCAACATCAGTGACGTAGTGACAGTGTGAGTGATGCAGTCACTGCGCAGAAATCATACAGAGCCAGTCAGTGTGGGTGCAGTTCAGTGCCGAAACTTTGTGGTGATGTGAGAATTGTCTCACTCAGCCTTTTCTCATAAGAATTCTTCAGGTGATTGATTGAGATTTACAATCACACAATTGTACTCAGAATTTTTGCATAATAAAGAAACCCTTAGATCTGCTGCACTAGTTTTCCCACATTGGGTTTTTCTGGGGACAATTGTCCAAAAATAACAGTGTCTATGTGTGATTACTTGTGCTATTTTTATATGTGATTTGTTAATCATGAAGTCTGAAACATATTTTATTTTGTTATTTAACACAAGAGAAATGTTAAATAATTGTGTTTGACAATGCAATAGAAGAAATTCAATAAGTAGCTGTAGTAGAATTCTCCATTATAGAATTTTCACACAACCAAGTGCTTATGAATAGAATCCCGGATAATCATCTTTGCTTTGATTTCCCCTTTTCTATAATTCGTCTTTGTGGCAGCAGTTGCATTTGATGGAGGCCTTGAATATTCCCCTGTACATAGTCCACGACATCTTGATTTTCTAGCACCAAATCCAAGGACATCTTCCATGCATGATAATAGAACTTATCAGTCAATTTATCATCAGCCTTGAAACCCTTGTAGGTTGAGGAGGCCATTTGTCCTTGATAGGATTTCTTCCTTCAGAGATAGCTTCTAACACTAGCTTGGACTTTGTCTTCACCTCAACTCTGATACCATGTTAAATTTAGATAACCATGGTGTTCTATGCTTGATGCACTTTTACTTCAATCTTTCTTAGGCCCAATACAAAATAGCAATCACATAAACTTGAAAGTAAAATGTTGATAGAACACAATAGTAGATCAATAGAAGACAAGTCAAATATAGATCAGATTTACAATTCCTTTTGTCCAGCAAAGATATGAGATATTGTTGCGTTACGGCGGTCAGCAGGATGCTTCAACCAGCGAAGTCTTTCTTGGTCAACCAACACTTTCATGTGTCACACCCACAACCCTCAAAGACAACTCATCACAAGTCAATGCAAGTCAAACCAGGGACAACGCAAAAAAGTCAACGCATGTAGCTTCAAAAAGTCAACGCAACAAACTAGGGCTTCAGTCAAACAACCCAAAATTCCTCGATTTTAGTTCCCAACTGTACGACCTCCTAAAATCGGAATTTTTGCAAAAGATTGTGGTCAAACAACCAATGGTTGACCATGGTCAACGCTGGTCAATGCTACAGAAGAAAGCCCTAAACAGATCAGCGTAGAAAACAGAAAGCCCTAAACAGATCAACACAGAAAAATAGCAGCGTCGCTCCACACGTGTGAGGGAAAAAGGCCTCCAAAGGCTATTGAACCAATCAGATCACAATGAGAGAAATGTGTTATGAGATGATGATGAAATGACCTCCAAGTCTCTCCAATTTATATCCATCAATGAGGGTGTGTGACACATCTCTTAGGCATGTGGGATAAATCTGGCCGACCTTGCACATCTGGAAAATATATTCAAAATCAATGTTCTGCTCATCGATTAATATGATCTTTAGATCAATCTTGCACCTCTTCGAAAGAGGAATCCAACAAAAATATGACCACCGTCATATGAGTAGTGCAACATGGAGTTTGGACCTAGTTGCCCAAAATTAACACTTCTTCCTTGTGAAGACTTCCTCTAGTGTCATCTTCCCCAACTCTCTGTGAGGAACCTTGTTTTGTATGTACAATGTTGTGCTACATGCCTTTGCTCATAGTAACTTAGGCATATCCTGGTCATACAACATAGCCCTCGCTGCTCCAACTATTGTTCTGTTCTTCCGCTCTGCAACCCCATTCTGCTATGGGTGGTATGGAGTTTTCCACTCTCTCCTGATGCCCTCCTTTGCACAGAACCTTGTGAAGGCTTTATCAGTGTTCTTGCCTCCATTATCCATGCATATCACCTTGATATTTTTGCCTCTCCTGTTCTCCACAAGAGGCTTGAACTCTTGGAAGCGACTAAAGACCTTGTCCTTCGTCTTCAAAAAATAGATCCAGGTTTTCCTGGAGAAGTCATTGATGATGGTTACGAAATATTCATAACCCTTGAGAGATCTAGTAGACAACATGCCACAAATATCTGAGTGTATCAATTGAAGCACACCACTAGCTCTACTGTCACTCCTTGGGAACACTGCCTTTGCGAATTCCCAAGTACGTGCCCTCTGCACACATCATCCTGTTCCATGCTCAATTTTGGAACTCCTATCACGGTCTCCTTGAGCAACTTTAATGCTCCATGATGTAAGTGTTCCATCCTCCTATGCCATAACTCTCCCAATTCTCTGCCATTGCTACTGTTGTTGCTAATCAATGCCTTTAGAGAATCAAATTGCAACGTGTACTTGTTGCTTCAAACCCTAATTTGTTTGACCTTCTTCCAACTCTGGTGTTTGATGTACACCTTTTGCCCCACGAAGTAAACATCGTACCCCTTATCGTGTAGTGAAAAAACCAGAATCAGGTTCATGCCCAAACCTGGCACATGCAACACATCTGTAACATTGTTTCTCTTGCTTGACTCCCTCTAAATATTAATGGTACCTCTCCCAACTAGAGCACACTTCGTTTTGTTGTCCATTTGTTTCTGGAAGTCCATCTCCTCTTCCTTGTAACTGGAGAAATAGTTTCTAACTCCCTGTTGACCATGTACATGTCAACAGTTCCAAGAAGCAGAGTACACAACAATGGACAAATTTTTTAAAGTCATTATCATCATTGTAATCCCAATTTCTGCAGTTTTGTTGTAAAAATGATTCTAGTATGTTTATGAAGCCATGTGAAAACACCTAGGTAAGCCTTTGATTCTTAACAAAGGATTTCACTTTAGGGAGTTTTTTAACCTCCCTACATTATTTGTGTTTCTAAACACAAGTAATTAGCAGAGTTTTTCTCCCAAGCATCCCCCAAAGCTAGAGTGAGATTCTCTGATAAGGTCTTAGGTGAGTCCTAGTGTTATCGAGTCTATGTATTTTTGTCATACTAGATCATGTGACTTGTGTCACAGAATTTGGTGAGTCTCAGAGGTTGTGTCTATTGTAAAATTCCCCTTCTATGGGTGTGATTATTGTAATATCTTAATGTAAAAATGTTGTCTAGGAATATTTTTGGTGAAAGGTTACTCATAGTTAGACACCATTGCCAAAATATTTTAATGGACCCACTTAGAGGGTGGAAAAATATGTGTAATCCCCTCTTGAGTCTTTTATTTAAATTTCTAGCAATAATAAAAAATAAATTAGCTAGAAATTGTCAAAAAATAAAATGAGAAAAAAATAATTTCTCTCAAAGTGGAAAGATTCTCAAAAAATTAGTGAGGACCCGTGTCAAAAGGAAAAATTCAAGTCAATCAAAAGGCCTCATTTCCAAGGAAGAATGTCCCAGTTTAGAAATTTGTTGGACCCGAAAGACTATTTTTCCAGCAAATCGAATTTCTTGGACCAGGTGGTTAATTATTTTGCACAAATTATGACAATTCTATTTTTGAATTATCTCCAAGGGACTAGGTGCACCTAAAAATTCGATTTTGGCCCATTCAACTAATTTCTCAAGGGGATCGAATTTTTTGGAGATTTGTGCATAAATTATCAAGGGGGTTTGGAACCATAGTTTTAAAAACTAGAATCGGTGACCGGATTGGTCCACCAATCAAACCGGGTTTCAAACTGAAACCGGTCAAACCGAGACTGGTCAGATCTCAATGAACCGGTCTTTAAAAAAATGCATAAAATAATTAGTTTTTAATGAAAAAAACTATTTTTAAGATTTAAAACCATGATTCCAAACCAATAGAGATAAAACATGCAAAGTTTGCTCATCTAAATACCAGGTAAAGGTGAATATATCAAATTGGTATTGAGTGCAATACATATCAGCAACAAAATACATAATGAGTGAGGCTCTAAATGGCCTCTAGAGTCCAAAAACAATGTTATAAGCTATGGGGTCACTGATCTACTACAAGTCTACATATCAGTGATCAACATGATCACTACTTATCATGATCAAACTCATCACCACTACTAGACAAGGGATCATCAACATGAGCTACATAAATAATTTGGTCGAGTGTTTGAGGACTCCTAAAACTCCTCTGCAACCTTAACAGTAGTTGTAGTAGTAGCAGTGGAAATAAACATCAAAACTACAAATCACTGATCAACATGATCACTCATGAAATGTGAAAATTCCTCAAATCTGGAATCCTATTGCAGCAACTAGTATTAATTCTTCTAACTGATAAGTTAATTATTCAGTTTATTTCTACGACAACATCGAACTAAACACACTGAAACCTCCACTAAATAAACTGTTGAGTTAAATTATAGACTTATAATTTGCCAACATAAATTATCAACCCAGGGTAGCTAAGCTTGTAAGATGCTATGCAAAGTATATGTAGGCTTAATACCTCAAGTGCTCTCTAATTAAATCAGTCACATATACACAATACTAATTCCTCTTTTCTGCATCAACACTTGGCAGCAAAGGCTATGGTGTGGATTCAAACATCCCTCTACAACTCTTGATATTACTGATGTTGATCAGAAAAGATAAAAGCTCAAGCTCACAGCCATAGGAAAATCAATTTAACATTCAAAAATTAAAACCCGATTAAATGAATTTAAACACATTATCATATAAACTTCATCATTCAATCAATTGACATATGCTGCTAAAACTTCAAAAAAGAGAACACCAGCTGTGCAAATAAACTATCACTACATAAAAATAATTAAAAGAACACACTGCTGCAACTAATGGAGTTGTGAGCAAAGGGGGCCCTCCCTTATTCACAACCCCTTCAATATTAAAAGGGTTTACTCAGTAGAATGGACTGAACATATGATATTATATTAATCTGGAAAATGTTATAGTCAAGTACAAATCTGATATTCGATCAACAAACCAAACCAACCCCTTTACAAATGAAACGTAGTGGAATTTATACAACTTTGAAGGCCCATGCTTTCTTGAATAAGGAAAAACTACTATACTGAACTATTTGCTATCAATACTGGAACATAATGTCAAAAATAACTCTGCTGAGTTTGATCCATGACTGAAAGCATGGATCAGACTAATTTCGTTACATGGTTGGAGCTTTCCCTCATATGGCCAACAAGAAGAAGATTAAAGATCAGGGTGGTTTCGATGATGAATCTGAAACAACCAATAGGACAATGTCCATGTAGGTGGATTTCCCTACAAAACCCATGTTCCCGTTTGTTTCGACATTAAGTGGAACATAGCCAACCACCGATTCTGTTGTAGGAAATTTGGGCGGTTGCAGGAAATCCACATTTACAGGAATTTGCGGAGTGTCTGCAGGAAATTGGTGACTGCAAGTTGTCTACATGAAATTACGGAGCTGCTTCAAATCAAGACAAATCTGCCTAAGACTTTAATCAGTTGACTTGATAATTCATTAAGGAAACAAGTAGCTTAAGAAATACATAAGAACAAGGTAAAATGACACTTTTTAAGTTAATTTGCATACATTAAGTACATAGCAACCTTTTAGCCAAAACTTAGGTAATATAATCGAAATAAGTGTAATTAGGGGTCAAGGAGAGTTCAAAATGGGGGAAGCAAGGTTTTAGAAGGCTGTCAAAATTGAGCAAAATTGGAACTCAACATCTCCCCCACACCTAGCTTCTTGCATGTTCCATATGCAAGCAAAAATGTTGTACCCTTAGAAGAAAAATGATTCCTTGCCCTGCGTTGCAACTACTGCAGCCGAATGGTCTAATTGGGCCCTGCTGGACTTTGCCTGACTCCTACATGCTTCATTCTTTTTCTTCAAGTGATCAATCTGGGCACGTTTCTTCTTCATAATTTCGGCTGCCTTTTGATGCCACTCATCATGCTCTTTTTGCACGCCTAGGCTATTTTCCCTCAGGGTTTCATTCTCCTTTCGCAGAGCCTACTCTGACACAGTGAGTTCAGTGATGATTTCCTCCAATTCCTGCCAAGACCGCTTTTTCTAGGGAGTTCCCTCCCCCTCATGTTGTCCCTGGGAAAACTGGGGAAAACTAGGCTCCTCCTACCCTTGGTGATCTTCTGTTGTCTTATTCCCGCTTTCTTGCAACGTGGATCTTGGAAGGACACTGTTTCTCTGTCGATATATTCAGCTATCTCCACCTTCCCTTTTCCTTTGGACATGCCGTGGGGCTTTTCTTTCTTTTTATCAAGTCTGCTTGGTGGTACTCCCCCTTCTGTAATTACATTTGTTGCCAGCTTTGCAGCCTGGCTCCTTGTAAATCTCTTAGCGGGGGTGGAAGTGCCCTTCAATTTGGGCTTTTTCCCTGTGGTTTCCCCTGTCACTTCCACCTCTTTATCTTTTCTGTCCTCCTCTGTCAATGGACCACGGGTTCATGGCTTCTTCCTCGGTTTTTCTACTGTTTTTTCCTCCTTAGCTTCTGAAGGAACAGAGTCCTTCTCATCTTCCACGAAATATTTCTCTGACAATAAATCTTCCCATGTTTTCTTTTTCTTATGCAGAACCTTTGTCAGGATGATTTTTATCAACCCATGGTGACAGAGGTTCTCCTCTAGGTGGGCTAGCCTTTCCTTAGCGGCAGTGGACATTTTCGTCAGGGACATACTCAAATAGTAAGGAAAATTCAAAGGCGTGTCTCAAAAGTGGTCGAGAAGACGAATATGAAACGAAAATGCAAGCCCAAAACGACCTTCACATGTTATGTATCACTGCAAGACAAACAACAGGTGCCGATACTTACTTCACAGGTATTCATGTGGGATCCCCTTACTCCAATCGAGGTTTGCATGTTCTTTTCGGAGGAAGGATGCACCAATTCCCTTGTCAAACCGTTGATTCTTGAACCAACGCTCCTCGTCCTATGGGATGCCACAAGCTCAAGCCACTAACTCCTCTGGCAATCGATATTGGACATTCCCCACTTGCGCTCTGTCTCCATTTAGATTTAAAGCGAAGGACTTTGTTACCTTCGAATTATGCCCACTGAATTTCTGAAACAACGGTAGCCACCTTGCTTTTTCCAGTCTCGCCTTACTGCAAGGGTCAACGTCTAACAGCGTGGGACCTTGCGGTTCAAATTGAACAGGGGAACACATTCTCGACATGGCTAGGAGTGGAAGAGACAAAGTTAATTCAGCTCACAAAGATGCCTCCAAGACTTTGTAGAAAAACTCGACATCGAGATTTTAAATTGGAAGTATTAGGGAATATGGCAACTTTCGAAAATGCAGGTCGTGATCATGATTGTCATCATGATCCGACTTGCGGAATGGATATTGGAAATATGACCAAAGGACGTGTCAGAGTTGTGATGGTCAGACATGGAACTCGGTTTATGACGTAATGGCTCACAACTGTGTTCTTCTGCAAGGGTTACCGTGACTTACATTAATGCAAATTTTAAAAATTAAAGCATCATTACCTTTCACCTTAAGCATCCTGTCACCAACCGTATCTTACCAATCTTACCTTCCAATGGTCCAGTCCTTGGATGACGATTGCCTTTGTCTTCAAATGATAACCCACTTTGAAATTACATCAGATGCATAATTATATAGTTCATGATCTCGACCAATAATAAAAATGTCAGTACTTTATCAGATTAATTTAAGCTAATGTTCTGTCTGCAATTTTGTTCTTTAGGAAACCAGTGGCCTTGCTGCAGGAAATGGAACCACAACTGCTGAACGTTCTATAAGAAAAACCATTTCTTCCCCTTTTTGTACAGTTCATTGCACATGAATGAAGGTGCTGATGTTGAATGCGCAATGATCTCATTGGATTACCAGCCATTGAGGTCAACTGTTAACCAATGCGAGGCCCATCACCATTAATGAGAGTGAGGACCAAGGTACTCTAATGCATCCTATCAGGTGTGAATTTATGAGTTGTTGTCGAATCCCCTGTAGGATCCAACAGTTAAGGAGCCATAATGATTCCCCATTGTTGCTAGCAAGATAGCCTGTCATTGAGGCATACAAGCTTCAAGGCATTATAAGGCTCTAATCTTGGATCCAGATAATTTGCTGATGTCGATGTGCCAAGATTGTTGGAAGGAGGGCCTTAAGAAATCCCGCATCAGTCCAACATGAGCAATCCAAAAATTAACTGAAAAACATAATTTATTGAGAGGATCCCAAAGGATCTACTGACCTGTGTTTTTAACGATCCCAAGGCAGTCCATGCTCGCCAGATTTCAATTTCAGGGTCTGAAATACTGAAAAAGAAGACTCCAAGGGGGCTCCTTTTTCGTAACTAGTCCATTGGGCCCATAAAAAGGAATAAACCTATACCCAATAGACATTCCTCTCATAGTTTACTGAGCATGAGGAAGAACAAAGTGAGCTCAATGTGTCAGCAGAAAATCAAGAAGAGGTAGTGAGAGGAATGACTCCCTCTCCCACCATTTCCAGCTCCTTTTTCTTTACAATTTCTTCCACAAGTTCCTCCTTAGATTGGGGTTTCTGATATAGCTTGAGTCTGTCCCCATTCCCATCATCAATAGTTTTAACCTGAACATATCCATTATCAAAAACTTTATCAATTTCATAAGGACCTAGCCAATGTGTGTTGAATTTCCCTTTAAAGTTCTTAAATTTTGAATCATACAACAATGCCTTGTCTCCATCTTTGAACTGCTTCTTCTTAATGTATTTGTCGTGCCATTTAGCCCGTTGTTGTTGGATCAGATCAGTAGGTTGAAAAGCATCCTGCCTAATCTCATTCAACTCATTGAGCTGCAAGATTCTTTGCTGCTGTGCCTCATGAAGGTCTATACCCAAATCTGCTGCCATCTTGAAAGTTCTGATATGAAATTCAATAGGCAGTAAAACTTGTTTTCCATACACTAATTCATATGGGGAGAAGCCAGTGGTGTTTCTCCATGTGATCCTGTAAGCCCACAATGCCTCAGGAAGTCGATCAGACCAATCCTTCTTATGTAATTGCACTGTCTTTGTAAGGATTGTCTCCAACACCTTATTTGTTGATTCCACCTGGCCATTGGCCTGTGGATGGTAAGGGCTGGACTTCCGATGAGTAATATGATATTTTTGTACAATTCCCTGCATAAGATTTGACACAAACTGGGTACCCTGATCAGTAACTATCTCCCTTAGTACCCCAAATTTTACAAAAATATCAGAAGAAAGAAAATCTACCACTACTTTCTCCGTTGCTCTAGGTAGTGCTCTTTCTTCCACCCACTTCGTAACATAATCAGTACAAACCAAAATATACTTCTTACCTTTGGACATAGAATTGATGGGACCTACAAAATCAAGAGCCCAACTCTCGAATGGTTCTATGAGAACTTGTGGCTACAAAGGCATTTCATCTGATTGAACATGCCACGCTATTCTCTGGCAGCTATCACATTTCTGAACATACTCCTTTGCATCTTTGAAAAGACTTGGCGAATAGTAACCTGAGCGGAGGATCTTGTAGGCTGTTCACTTATCTGCAAAGTGTCCTCCACAAGGTTCGTCGTGACAAGCTCTCAAGATATCATATATCTCATCCTCTTTGACACACCTGCAAATAATCAAATCAGGTCCAGTGAAAAAGATGTCTCCCCTAATCCAAGAGTAATCAACACTTTTCCTAACAATTCTCTTTTTCTGATTAAGATGAAAAGTAGGGTGGCAACTTTCTTGTAGCAAGGTAGTTGGCCATGTCTGCAAACCAAGGTGTTTTGACAGAAATGGAAAACAAATTCTCATTAGGAAAGCTATCATTAACAGGAACATCCTCACTTGTGTGGTTGAGCCTAGATAGGAAATCAACTACCTGATTTTCTTTTCCCGGCTTGTCCAATACTGTGATGTCAAATTCCTACAGCAGCAAAAGCCACCTAGTGATCCTGCCATTAGTGACTTGTCTGTTCATGAGATATTAGATGGCGGAATGATCAGTGTGTACAAAAACTTCGTAGCCAGTGATGTAATGTCTAAACTTGTTAATAGCATAAATCACAACAAGAAATTCTTTTTTAGTTACCGTATAATTTAGTTCTGCAGGAGTTAAATTTTTACTAACAAAATAAATAGCATGGGTTACGGGATCTTCCTTTTAACCCAATACTGCTCCTATGGCTGAATCAGAGGCATCAGTGGAAATGTGAAAGGGCAATTTCCAATCTGAGCCTCTCAAGACAGGTGCTGAAGAAAGATTTTCCTTGAGTGTATCAAATGCAGTTTGACACTCATCATTCCAATGAAATTCAGATTCTTTAGTCAATAATTTAAACAATGGAGAGACTACCTTTGTAAAATTTTCAACAAACCTTATGTAGTAGCCTGCATGTCCAAGAAAACTTCGAACTCCTTTTTGAGTGGTTGGTGGGGGCAACTTTACAATAACTTCAATCTTAACTAGATCAACTTTAATTCCTGCAGCAGAAACATGATGACCCAATACAATACCCTTAGTCATAATCATAAAACATTTTTCATTACTCAATGAAAGATTAGTTTCTCTACAGCTCTGCAAAAATCTCTTGAGATTATGTAAAGCTTCTTCAAAAGTATCACCCATAATTGTAAAGTCATCCATATAGACCTCTACGCAATCATGCAAAAGGTCAGTGAAAGTACCAAGGATCGCCCGTTGAAATGTGGCTGGTGCGTTGCATAGACCAAATGGTAGTACCTTGTATGCATAGATACCCCAGGGACATGTAAATGTTGTCTTCTCCTGGTCCTCTGGAGCTATCCTAATTTGATTGTACCGTCTGAACCCATCTAGGAAGGAAAAATACTTCTTCCCTGCTAGAGTGTCCAGTACTTGGTCTATAGAAGGCAAGGGAAAGTGATATTTTAATGTAGCTTTGTTTAATTCCCTGTAATCTATACACACTCGGCATTTACCATTCTTTTTAGGGACAATAACAAGTGGAGATACCCACCGGCTATCTGAGATAGGATAAATGAACCCTACATTTAACAATTTCCGCACTTCATCTTTCACAATTTCCCTTAAAGCGGGGTTCATCCCTCTTTGTGGTTGTCTCATAGGCCTAGCATTTTCTTCTATATAGATATGGTGAATGCATTTATATGGGTGAATGCCCCTCATGTCTGTATATTCCCAAGAAAATGTGTCTGAAATTTTTTTCAATGCTTGAATTAATGGTTTCTCTTGTTCAGGAGTTAAGGAAAAATTGATATTTAAATTTTTTCCAGGAAAAATTTCAACTACCTTACCCCCCCATTCAATCATTGAATATGCAGGGAATGCAGATAGGAGGGCTGAATCTAGTTCAAATGCTGTACTATGTTCATAAAAATCCTGCAAATTAGTAATGATATCTAAATTATGACTAGACTTCCCTTCTAAATGCTGTGGAAAATCAGGATTAGAAATAAAACAATTTATCAAATTTTCTTTTGAGTTTTCCTTAAGGCTCATGGCTTGGGCAATTGTTAAAACTGGTTGGGTACATTCTGAATCATGCTCCTCTTCTTCAACCTAATGAGTTTTTGCTGATCTTAAGAGGGGTTTAGCAGGGGGATACAAATTGATATGCATTGTTTCAACTCCATGAGTGATGGTCATGTTTCTAGACCTACACCCTATGTAAGCATCTGTCGTGGCTAACCAAGGCCTCCCCAAGATCAAAGGATGCCCTCCCAAGTTGGTTTTAGGTTGAAGAACATAAAAGTCTATAGGGTACTCCCAAGAATCCAATGAGATGACAATGTCTTTTAATACCCCCTCTGGCTTTACCTTAGACCTATCTGTTAATTCTAACATGGTAGGAGTAGGAAGTAAGTCAAAGGATCCTATATGAGATAAAGTCTCCATAGTCATCACAATGATGGCTGCACCTAAATCAATTAAAGTGTTCTTTATTGGATACCCATTGATAAAGGTAGTAACTACAGGAATTCTAGGGTCTACATATTTCTCAGTAACAAATCCAGTGGACATAAGACTTGCAAGTTTCCCACCTACTTCAATTGTGGAGGGTTCTTTCTTCTGTCTTCCTGGTTTCTTGGTACATAGCTCCCTCACTGTTTTGGCATAAATTGGGATATCCTTAATTTCTTGCAGCAACGGGATCTTAATGCACACATTTCTCAGTTCAGACATGTTACCTTGAAAAGAAGGCAACCTTTCAATAGCCTTGTCAGGGATATTGTGAGGATATCCATTAATGTTAGTAAAGTTACAAGGAGCAAAAAGATCATTCATGATGTTAGACTCAACTTGTTCTTGAAACAACAAATGAATGTCAGAAATAGTCTCTTGCCCAAGACTAGCAAGAGCTCTACTATGAGAAAGTCTACTTAAACTCTCTCTAAAAACCCTTTCAGGATCAGGAGAGGGGCTAACTAGACCACTTGAATTTCTTCGAGTAGAAACTCTTGCAAAATTAGGATTGAGTGGAGTCGCCACTTGAGCAAGAATCTAAATCTAAAATTCAAATATGCCAAAACTTACTTAGTCGTTTTCCCAGGCACAAGAAGACTTGTCCCCGGCAATGGCGCCAAAAATGTTATCGCTTGCCGCCTACACCTACCTACAGTTAGTGGGAAAAGCCTCCAACCCCACAGGTCTGGTTGGTGGCAAGGAACTCAGAGAAGGGGTTGTCACCAATTCCCAACTCTTTTCGTTTAAGCTATCTCCTAGGTTAGCTAAGGGGGGTGGTCCCTAAAGGAAAACTAAGTTAAAGATGTGAGATTTCTAGGAGAATTGATTAGAAGGAATTACTTATTAAAGATGACTCGATTCCAATATGTAAACAAGCATATAAGTATATGATGAATATTCAATGATGTTTTCAAAATATACACCAGTGCTTTAAAGTAAATGACAAATGCTTGCTCAAAAATGAAATTCAAGATATAATGACAATAATCCCACAAAGGAAGTGTTAGACCAAGATCACAATATGCAATTAAATTTGCAACACCAAATAAGGGTATTTGCCAATGAAACGAGATATATCAATCATCCATAAGCATAATAATCATTAAAATGACAACATGCAATGAAGTTGCATGTAGAAGCAAATTTCCAAGTACCATAGAATTAAACTTGTTGCAAAATTTAAGGAATTAAAATGCTTGCATCCAAAGTGCTTCTTGAGATAATATTTGCATGTGAATCTTTAAACTGTCAAGATAGCAAAAAAATTGGGAACTTTGCAAGTAAATGTGATGAGATAGTGCTCTTGGTTTATTTTATTAATTAGTTCTAAAGCAAGGTTACAATTGAACTCTAATCAAGGTTACTTGGGAGCGGGAGCAGGAGCAGGAGCGCCATTTTCAGAAGCTCCCAGTTTGGGAGCGTTTCGGGGAGCATTTTTTAATAATATATATATATTTTTATATTTTGATGCATATGTGTCAACAAAAGCATGTAGAATGATGAATTAGACATAAAAAACATAAAAACATAGATTAAACCATATAACATCAATCATCTAGAAGTTATAATCTTCTAATCTAGAAGATTATGTTTCTAATCTAGAAGTTAGAAACATTCAACATATTGACTCTTGAGTCTCATGATTCATCAATCTTAAAGTTTCAAGCTTTCAAAATTCAATATATAACATTTATCATCATTGATTCATTGATCACCATTGTTGTACTTGTAAGCTAAGTGTAACATTTACAAAAAAGAATATTTAACATGAAATGAAATGTTATAAAATGAAACGAAATGAAACAACTTACAAATTTCATGAAGCATCATATTCATAATTCATAATGAGTTATAAACTTATAACTGCCAACTTCAAAGTTTCAAACTTCAAACTTAAATTTTCATATATTGTCTACAAAAAATATCAAACTAAATATGAAATAGTCAAGTTTCAACAGTTATAAAAAGTTAAAAACTACTAGAAACTAGAAAAGACTAGTAAATCTATTTTATCTATTGTTTGCCCTCTTGCCACGAGAAATGTCTAATTTTTGAAATTTGAGCAAATCATGGTAATGGTAGTCTTCTAAGGCTTGGCCTTAATGCTTTTTGACATTGTCTTCCCTCAAAAAATATAATTAAAAAATGTGAATAATTTCTCTAGAAATGTTAAAGGGTATTTGTAAAGATGTAAGAATGAAGAATAATTTCTCTAGAAACGTTAAAGGGTATTTGTAAAGATGTAAGAATGAAGAGAAGATACTTTATGTCAGACAACCACTTCAAGATAATGATCCAATAAAATATTTACACAAATTCCCAAGATGTAACCTAGAAGAAAATGAAAAAACCCTAACCTGTGGTGTCTTAGATGAAATAATGTGAAAATTGTCAACCATAGAAATCTAGATGGTTGTAAAGATTTAAAAATCTTAAAAACGATGGTATTAATAAACAATGAACACATATTTAGAAAATCACATGATACATCTAGTTTTTGGAACACATCTAACAGAATATCATCTTAAAAGATACAGTAAGATATTGTAATGTAGGGGTCACATTAGGCAGCTTAAACTAGGGCTTTGATTTTGATATCATTGTGCAAAAAGTCACATGCTTTTTTATGTGATGGCCGCTTAAGAAAAAAAATGGGATCTTGCCTAATAAAATATAATAGAGTTAAAATCTTAGAGCCGTAAGTGAGTCCCCAGGGGGAGAATGGGATCTGCACTTTAGCTGAATGCTTAGGTATTCGTCATGTCCAACAGGTGGAGAACACGTAGAATGTGTTGCTAAGGAATAAATTAATTTCTTTTAAGGAAATGGGAAATTCAACCTAGAAGGCATATCATTAATTATCCAAAGTTTAAGCAATTGCATTTTCATCAACTTGTTACCCAGTTTGCGATTAAGGTCGAAAAATATCTAAGAAACAGTAGATGGGAAAATACACAAGCCCCCATCTTATGCAAGCAATATGGCCATGACCTAAAGGGATAAAGGCATTCCTGAAACATCAACAAATATTTCGGTCATCCATCACTGTCTCCAATAAGATGGCATATCTTGATTGCAAAGGACTGTCAACTTGGTTTCAATGTAAGAAAGGAGTAGGTGTAAGGCATTAACAATAGTACAAAGAATGATTTAATAATATTTTGGCCTTTTTTACAGTGGAGAGAAATTGTTGTTGAATTAAATACTGAGTTTCAAAGGGTCATGTATTCTGCTTATAATAACTACAACACAATGAATCTTAAAGAGAAGCTTTTGTTTTTATTCCTTAATGAAAATTAGCCTTTACTCATATCTTGGCAGTTGATCTTTGCATAAAAGGAATATGATGTATGCTTTTCAACTAGTTTGAACAAAATCCATTCCACTTTATGGTAGGAAATTTTGTCTCAAGATTGTTAAAGGACGTACCTTTCCTAGGTTTACAATAAAATAACGGCCATTACCAAATGGAATTGTATCATAATATGTTAAAAAATAGTTGATACACAAATTATATTGACAGTTTAGTTAGGTTGGCAAATGGATGATTTAAGCAAATGGAGAGCAAGTAATTTAATTTAGGACCAAGTCTTTAAGCAAAATGCTCCCTCCCTAAAAAAACGCTCCCTTTTTAAAAAAAACACTCTCTCCCTAAAAAAACGCTCCCTAAAATGCTCCCTCAAGCGCTCCGAGCGTTTTTTCTGTTTAGGGAGCGCTTCCGAAAACGCTCCCCTCCTCAGGAAGCGCTTTCGGGAGCGCGTTTTCGAGCGCTCCCAAAACGCTCCCGAACGGAGCGCGTTTCGGGAGCGGGAACCGGGGGGGGGGGGGTGAAGCTTCCCCGCAACTCTGACTCTAATCCTCAAACTTCACCCTCGCCCAAATATTTGGATCTCATAGTGAGGAGTCCATAGAGGTAGAGGGTCCCTAAAACGTCTATTCAACCAACTTAAGTTGGAGGTAAATTTTAGAGATGCAAGTCTAGTATGAAAAGTGAAATGCCTAAATGATATGAAAGTGAGTTTGCAAGTGCTATGTAAAAGATGGAGATAATTCAATTAAATATGCTTCATAGTTAGAACAATAACTCAAGTTGCCATAAATTGAAAGTGCTATGCTTCTTTACTTGTAGTATATTGTGAAACTTATCCAAATGAGAAATAGATCACAAAACATAAGTAAGTGATGGCAAATGAGATTGCAAATTAAGAAATTAAAGGACTACGCGATTTGTGTTATTTCCCAATTAGAGCATGCATATGTGATGTGAAAGAAAATGGAAATGTCAAAACCTCTAAGTCAATCCATCTGCAAATTCTCTCTTTTGAAATGGAGAGATAGGGATGCTAATGGGTAAAACAATTTTTTTTATTAATTTTACAAGAATGAAATGACCATGAGGCCTTTTCTAAACCAAGGAAAGTCTTTACAAATAAAAATTGAGACCATAGACTTTTCCTCGGTGAGAATTTCTAAGAACTCAAAATAAATTCAGACTTTACAATAGGAGAAGAGAAGCTAAGCCTCTTCTATGCCCACAACCAAAGAAGAGAGGGTTATCTTCCTCATTTGAAATTCAGCCCAAAGGTCCTGCAACAACTTGTTAGTAATTTCTTGCAGTTGTCCACTCAAGCTGTCACAAGAAAAAGTTCGGAAGAGGACTACAAAACCAATCAAATATTAGATAGATAAAATTACAAAATATTGCACAACAATTTACAAAGGGCTACGCCAAAGAGATCGAGTAAACTCTCCTCTTTGCTTAGTCATCTTCAAGTTTTTAGATAGAAAATGAAAGCAATGAAGTATAATGTTTTAAAAGATATTCAAATTTAGAAGTATTCAGCTTGTATACAAGCGATGTCCCAAAACCCCTGCAAAACCACTTTGTAAGATAAGACTATGAAGGTTCAAAGAACAAATGAGAGCTCCTTTGAGAATGTATCAACAGTGGTTTGGTCTCTCCAAAGACTTCCCCCAACACTTGATTCTTTGATCCCAATAAGATGTTCCCTCTACAAAACTTCAATCAAGAATTAGTTCCATATAGATCTAGCAATAAACAATGATAAGAAACTCTAGAGATTTATTTGAAACCAACTAGAGCATTCTATACCTAGAGCATACTCCTAAATCAAATGTCAATGTAAGATAGCTCTACATTAACAAATCTACAAGAGCGTATGGAAACAAATTAGATCAAAGCATGAGTAAAAGGAATTATACCAATGATCAACAATTCATCACACTCCAAAAGGAGGAACACCTCATGAATGAAATCCCAAAGTCTTTATTGATATTTCTGAAAGTGTACAAGGCAGCAGCGCTTCCACAAGCACAATAGCTAGTAAACAATCATTACAATATGAGAGCCCATGGCTCCATTATATAGAAAGTTGGGAGCAAATCCCAATGAAGAACCATATGCCAAGTGGTGAGAGGGAGGAGATCTCAAGGCAAATTCGAATTTGGTAAGTGGAGCTCCAATGCCAAGTGTAAAAATCGAATTCTGACAAGTGGACATCATTTTATTCTTCCTTTATGTGCCAAATTCGAATTTTATGATGGAATGACATGTGTATATGGTTGATAACCCATGTGGGGACAATTTCCCACAAAAATCTCCACCAAATATTCTCCCAAATCCTCCCAAATATGCACTAACTTCACAAATTCGAATTTCCAAGTAAGCAACTCTCATTTGATGCTGGAAATTCAATTTTATTTGAGCACGTCTTTTCCTTGATTTTAGGAGTCCATATCACCTTGGGACTTCACTTTAACCCCTCCATAATTTTCCACCTCATTTCCACCTCATTTAGCATGTGTGGATATTTATTTTTCTCCATTTATTTAATTTCTGGCTTAATTAATTAAGCAACTCTCATTTGATGCTGGAAATTCAATTTTATTTGAGCACGTCTTTTCCTTGATTTTAGGAGTCCATATCACCTTGGGACTTCACTTTAACCCCTCCATAATTTTCCACCTCATTTCCACCTCATTTAGCATGTGTGGATATTTATTTTTCTCCATTTATTTAATTTCTGGCTTAATTAATTGCCAAATTTCCCACTAAACTTAGGAAAAGTGGGTTTTTAGGGTTCAAAACACATTTTTAACCCCTCAAAGTGTGTCATAGTAGAAAGTTGAGCGTGAGAGGTGTAATTTAGATTACTCATACCCCTTACAACTTCTCTAAACAACACTTATTACAATTCAATTACAATTTTTATTGCAATTTTCGACTTGCGGGAAATCTAAAAAATTAAAAAATCACTACCTAGACCTAACCAAATTCCACGAAATTTTTTGTGTGATCTAGTATGGTAATATACATTGACTCTAGACACTAGGAGTCACCCAAGGCCTCACCATCAAACCGTACTCTGGCTTTGGGGTAAAATTGAAAGAAAAAACTCAATTAATTATTAACTCCTAGTAGGGAGATGATAATTAACCAAGTAAAAAAAACCTCCCAGAGTAATACTCACTTTTTGGCAAGGTCCCAGGCTACCTAGGCCTGTTACAGACTCAATACTGACTCAAAACTCATCATTACTAGCATCACTTATTACAATTCCCCGTAGGGCGTGGAATCTGGGTACAAGAGAAAATGATAAGAATTAGAAGTAGAGTTTAAAAACTCTATTGAATTGATGATATCTGATGGTACAAATGTCTTCTGGTTCATCCTTGGGCATGTAGTCTTCTCATTATCATCAAGTGCCACTCCAGTGGTCAACAAGACACAAGATCAAGCTCAGGTTGTTTTATTTTCATTTCCACCTCTTTAGAAAAGGAGGCTAGATAGTATGGGATGAGGAAGTTTCTTGTGATCTTGAAGTGGTTTGTTCTACTGGTTCAGGTGTGTTATCAACTTCAGTTATTTCCAGAGTGTCTTCCTCTACAATCTCTTCAATCTTTTTTGGATGAGTAACCACTTTTCCTGATCTGAGTTTGATTTCCTGCAGTGACATAGGAAATTCTTGCAGCGTAGGAACAAAAATTTCCTGCAGAGGCTGTGGTGTAATACAATAAGTAGGAAAAGTGGGATAAGTGACCACTCCAATATTGTGAGCAGATTGGATGGTTTTATTATTGGGGTTAGATACTGGCTGAGCAGGAAGTTGTGCAGGACGAGGTTGATTTGGTGGGGCAAGCAATTGAAGTCGCTGCTGTTGTGGTTGTACCATTTGTTGTGGTGGATAAAAATTCTGAGATGGAAAATTCTATGCAACAACGTAAGAAAGGTTCCCCTACCAAGGTTGTTTTGGAGGCCAGGGCTGCCAGGGCATTGGAATATTCCACATCTGATTCTGAGCATAAGGAATTTGAAAATGTGATTGTGACATACCTGTAGGACGTGGTTGCCATGGTCTTTGAGGTGCCATTGCATAGAGTGCATTGACAACTCCCTAATATACTATATATACTGCTTTAATCTCAGGAAGAGAAGGACATTGATCAGTATAATGCTCAGCTTCACAAATTCGGCATACCTCTATACTGTCTGCAAGGCATTCCCTTAGAGCATGTTTCTTCTTGCATTTGGAGCAGAACACGACCAGGGCTTTCTCTAATTCCTCCTGTTTCTTCTTAGTCTGTAAAACATCCCATTGTGAAGACAGAGTACTAAGAATATCAGTCTTAAAATTTTCAAATAAATTACCCACTTTAGCTCTGGTTACTCCAACTCCGACAACTGATTTGACAAGCCTGGAAGAAGTGTCTCTTGATCCTCCTCCAACTTTAGAATTTCCCCTTGAATATCTTCAACACAGCTCACACACATCATCATAACTCAGCTTTGATACATCACCTGCTCCCATTAAGTTTAAAATCTCGAGAAATTATGGTCTGATTGCCCTGAGCAAAATTGTCCTCTTGGTTTCTTTGCTTAGTTGATTCATATTGGATCTCTACAGATTGTATTGAAATCTCTCCACCAAGTCCTCGAGACTCTCCCCTTTCTTCTGAGTCATGCCAAAAATTTCTTCTCCGAGGTCTCTAGTCTTACCATAATCTTGATACTTCTTCAGGAATACCTTCTTCATTTCATCCCAAGTGGAAATGGAGTTTGAACCCAAATTCATAAACCACTTGAGAGTTGCATCCTTCAATGTGGTAGGAAACAATTTAAGCTTCTGAGCATTGGAAGAATAGTCATAGCTTTTGCATAACACATCAAATTCGAATAGGAAGGCATCAAGATCTTCACTAGAGACACCACGAAAATTAGGCAAGGCAGAAGGAGGAATGTTTTTCATCTGAGTAGCTCCACCGGTCTCCTTGATAGGAAATTCAAATGTGACCAGTTCCTCTTCCCTCTCATTATAGTCCCCATCAGTGTTACCAGTACCCTCTAGATGGGCCATATCAAACCAAGAGAGAGTAGGACCTTTGAAAACTACAGATTCCTCAAAGTCAATGGTCCGGAACTCTAGCTCTTGAATAGGATTGATGAGGATCTCGTCTTCAGGCTGACCACTGAGCAAAGATGTTGACTTCCTTGCAAGAGGAGGTTCTAAATGGGAAGCAACAGAGGATTTCCCAACAGAAGATTCTGATGTAGAAGTATTGATTTGCTTGGGGTCATCAACCAAACTCTTTTCAGGACTACCGACCTCTTGCTCGGATTCTTCTTCCTTTGTTGCCTTGTTTCTTGTAGACTTCCTTGTTCTTGCAAGTTTATTAGTAAATGAAGTGGTGCTCACACCACCACCAAAAATATGTGAAAATATTGCACCCTATTCATCTATTATGCAAACAAATTCAACAACTTCTTCTTACCAAACAATCAAGACATGGCTTTGGCGAATTTTGATCTCTGTAGGTGCGTAGGCCTTACCCTACGTCTTACCACTTCGACTTCCCTAGTCCTTCAAAATCTCAAACAACATAAATCATACTAAAACACTTTCAGTATCAGCCCTTAGCACCTCTCCGACAACAACGCCAAAATGTTGAGTTAAATTATAGACTTATAATTTGACAACATAAATTATCAACCCAGGGCAGGTAAGCTTGTGAGATGTTGTGCAAAGTATATGCAGGCTTAATACCTCAAGTGCTCTCTAATTAAATCAGTCACACATACACAGTACTAATGCCTCTTTTCTGCGTCAACACTTGGCAGCAAAGGCTATGGAGTGGATTCAAACGTTCCTCTACAACTCTTGATATTGCCGATGTTGATCAAAAAAGATAAAAGATCAAGCTCACAGCCATAAGAAAATCAATTTAACATTCATAAATTAAAACCTGATTAAATGAATTTAAACACATTATCATATAAACTTCATCATTCAATCAATTGACATATGTTGCTAAAAATTCAGAAAAGAAAACACTAGCTGTGCAAATAAATTATCACTACATAAAAATAATTAAAACAACACACTGTTGCAACTAATGGAGTTGTGAGCAAAGGGGTCCTCCCTTACTCACAACCCCTTCAATATTAAAAGGATTTACTCAGTAGAATGGACAGAACATATAATATTATATTAATATGGAAAATGTTATAGTCAAGTACAAATATGATATCCGATCAACAAACCAAGCCAACCCCTTTACAAATGAAACATAGTGGAATTTATACAAGTTTGAAGGCCCATGCTTTCCTGAATAAGGAAAAACTCCTACACTGAACTATTTTCTATCAATACTGGAACAGAATGTCAAAAATAGCTCTGCTGAGTCCGATCCATGACTGAAAGCATCGATCAGACTAATTTCGTTACATGGCTGGAGCTTTCCCTCATACGACCAATGAGAAGAAGATTAAAGATCTGGGTGGTTTCGATGATGAATCTGAAACAACCAATAGGACAACATCCATGTAGGTGGATTTCCCCACAAAACCCAAGTTCCCGTTTGTTTCGAGATTAAGTGGAACATAGCCAACCGCCGATTCTGCTGCAGGAAATATGGGCGGTTGCAGGAAATCCGCATCTGCAGGAATTCACAGTGTCTGCAGGAAATTGGCAACCGTGAACTGTCTACAGGAAATTACGGAGTTGCTTCAAATCAAGACAAATCTGCATAAGACTTTAATCATTTGACTTGATAATTCAGTAAGGAAACAATTAGCTTAAGGAATACTTAAGAACAAGGTAAAATGACACTTTTTAATTTAATTTGCATACCTTAAGCAGATAGCACCCTTTTGGCCAAAACTTAGATAATATAATCGAAATAAGTGTAATTAGGGGTCAAGGAGAGTTCAAAATAGGGGAAGCAAGGTCTTAGAAGGCTGTCAAAAGTGAGCAAATTTGGGACTCAACATAAACTGAGGAAAAAGACAAGTTCAGAAACAAAAGCTGAATAAGAGTAAATCATAGACACATCTGACACAGTTATTTTTGGACTAGTGTTCCCGGAAAAACCCAATGCGGGAAAATCGGTTCAGCAACTGAGGGTTTATTATTATGCAGTAGTAATTTTTGAATACAATCTTCGGATGCCTCTCCCAACAATCTAGTTATAGAGAATATAACTGACGGAGAGATTAGTGAGGTTACCTCACACTGTCACAGGAAATCTCAGTTGGCCCGACCGCTGAATGAGCTGCCCCTGACAGCCTTTACGCAGTCCCAGTGTCAACCTTCTTGGGTACAACGTCACCTCTTTTGCTGATCGATTTGCTGCCTAGGAACTTCGATTTCTGCCTCCCGGTCTCACACCTCGGCTCCCGACTTCTGGAATCGATTCCTTTAGCAAATTTCCAGATTCCCTCTTGGCCTCTGCGCAGCCTCTGTGTCAGCCTCTCTGCGCAGCCTCTGCTGGATCTCTCTCTTCCTTCTTTGCTGATGATTCTCCAACCGAGAAAGATTTATCTTCGGATACTATCCCTGTCCCTCTCTGCAAGGAATCTCTTGATCGATGTTTCTTCCTGAGCACCGCTCACTAAAAAAATCGATATCTTGATCCTTACTATGCCGATGTATTTTCGAAATGACCCTTCAAGCCCTTCTTATAATCTTCTCGTTGAAACTTCAACGATCGAGATCAAATCTCTAATCAACGGTTAAGATTAACTTTTGACTTGATCCATTTTTTCTAGAACATTCACACCCATATTCTATTAATTCACTTTAATTATTTTATTTTCCTAAGTTTAGACTTAGGGTCCTTTTAAAATAATTAATTCTTTTAATAAAATACAATCCGGGTGGAATTTCCCAAAACGTTTTCTGGGTTCTCTGAAATACATGTGTCTATGCCTCCTTGCAAATTTTGAATCTTAGAGCACATCCGATGCTACCACAAATCAACATGAAACTCATCATTGATTCAACACTACTAAAAATGGGATCGTCAGTAAGAGATTCATAAACATCATCTCGCTCAAACTCTTCAGACTTGGATTGCTCAACCTTATAATATGATAAAAATAGAAAAAGTTTAACATGCATAACCAGTGATTTTGGTTTGAGTGAAGGGTTCATCTCCTAAACCTTATAATGTGGTAGAAAAAGCTTAGCATGCCTAACCAATTATTTTCCTTTGAGTGAAGGGTACATTCTTGTTAAGGCCATGATAGAGGAGTTCAACAATCAATACCACCTATTGACCCTACCATCTACACCTACCTACAATTAGTGAGAAAAACCTTTAACCCCACAAGGTGTGATTGGTGGCAAGGAACTAAGAGAAGGGGCTGTCACCTATACCCAACTCTCTCCGTTTTAGCTATCTCCTAGGCTAGCTATGGGGGGTGGTTCCTAAAAGAAAAACTAAGTTAAAGATGTGAGGTTCTAGGAGAATGTTAAAGTGAAATGGATTACTTTTTAAGATTACAAGCAAATATGATGTGAGAAATATGAAATTAAATAACCATTAACAACCATCAACACATGAGATAAGCATAAACATGTGAACAACAAGTGCCTTTTAAAGTATTGCTCAAAAATGAAAGATATTTGCTTAAAATAAATGAAATGCTATAAAATGGAAGCACAAGTAATCCTGAAAGTGAAACAAAAAAATGTTAGCACAACAAGATATAAGGATGGCTTGAAGATATATGATAAATTGCTAAATCAAAGCATACAAAGATGTTGGACACCTAATCCGCTAAGGGTTAAGGTGTGGGAAATGGACACTCAAAGGAAGTCCAAGAGACCTTGGAATGTGGAATCCAAGGGTCACCTAATGTACTATAAATGTATATCATTGTGAATAATAAATCATTCACGCTTATCTTCCTATCCTTGTCTTCGCCATGCTTGTGTTTGACATGGTATCAGAGCCGCAATGTGTGGCCTTCTCCCACTATTAGTGCACTATTTAGCTAAACTCTCTGCCTCCTGCATTGCCCTTCCTGCAAAAACGTTACAATTACCAGAGAATGAATTTTTTCAGCTATATTCTAGCTCCAATCTCTGTCCACAATCCGTTGGACCAATTTATCTTAATTTTTCTGGGAAAATAAAGTCTCTCTTTGCGCATGCATGTTCTCTTGCTGCACCACTCTCATGGGATTACACATTTGCAACTTTGATCTGTTTCACCTGCCCATGTTCTGCATATATCTGCAGAATTATCATCTTTGTCTCTCTGCAAAAAACGCCATTGCTCCATTCTCCGCGTTAAGCTAATCTGTTGGTGCGAGATCTATGTTAAAATTCTGGCGTTAAGTCTGCAGAAAAAAAAAGGCGATGGATGTATTCAAATGTTGTGATGGTTGCGGTTTGTTGCGCTGCTTGGAAGCACAATAATCTCCGTGACTATTTCCCAGCGGAAGAGTGGTTGGAGGACCGAACCTCTCAGATTCGAACCAGAGACATAATGCCTCCCCTCTTAGTGTTACGACATTGTGGTGTTGGTGCTCTCCGTGATTGGTGCTGGTGATTGTATGGACCACTACACAGTGGAACCACAACCCCGTTCAACACATTTTGGTATCCCATACCACAGGTTTCAAATGCAGGCTTTAGATATCAAAAGATGAATCATGGTGCTAAACATACTTTGAGAACCCAATACGACTTATCCCCATTACTGTTCCTCGCTATTCTAGTGGATGATTGTGTCGCTATCCTAAGTGCCGACTCCTCTCACCGGACTCCGCACCTCTTGTTGCCACAGTCGCTCAGCGCCTTCAACTCTAGCAGCGTTAACTCCACGCTGCCTCGACGCCACCTCTCTCCGCTGCCTCGACACCACCTCAATTTCGGTTGAAAATGTTCCTGAGACTCTGAAGGATGTAGCTGAAACTACTTTTGGTGTTCACCCAGATGATATTAAAAACCTGTCTAAAATTCATGACTTTTGCCTTGGTATTCCATATGGTGCACTTCTTTTTGTTGGGGGTTTTCTTTCATTTCTCATAACTGGAAGCATTCCTGCTGTTCGTTTTGGAGTCATCCTAGGTGGGATACATCTAGCTGTGAGCATTTCAAGCCTTAAGGCCTGGAATAAGGGTGATTCATCCATTCGCCATTGCGCTCATCATTTTAGTGAGGGAGTTACAGGTACTTTGTCAGGCTTCCTCAGATGTTGAAGTGGAAAAGGTAAGAAATGAACTGGAGAAACAAGCAGATGAATCTGAGGAAGCATTTAAGCAATCCCTTGATGTTTTCAAGGACCAGGCTTCCAGAATGCAGGCAATTTCAAAAGAGGCATATGCTGTCTATTCTGAAAAAGCAAAGAAAGTGTTAAAGGATACGACAGAGCAGTTGAAACTACAGTTAGAAAATATGAGAGCAGTTTTAACTTCAACTGCGGAAGAAACTCGTTGTTAGAGGGAAAAGGTATATCATCTTCCGTTACAATTACAAGCTTGAATTCTCTTCTGTGTATGTAAGTCAGGAATGCAAAAATCCCTACGATGTCCTTCAATGTGTGTGTTTCTTTTTCCAACTGAAGAAATTGACTGGAACAACCTTTGTCTGGAGTAAGCTTTCAGATATACTTAGTCTTTTTCTGTGGAGAACAATCCTTGTGTCTGGAGCACGCTTTCAATATACATAGTCTTTTTTGTAGAGACTAATTCTCCCACCTAACCGTTAAAGTTTTAAACCACATCCTCAAATTTACTTATTCAATGTGCTTAAACCATATCCTCTAAATTTACTTATTCAATGTGCCTGTTATTCAATCGTTCCCCAAGCTCTCTACCTGTCACTGTCCAGTCTGCACTTGCACCTCAAATTCAAGCTTCTCTTTTTCCATTTATCCATAAGGATGGACATGGGCATGCCCCTCTTTTTTCGTGTTTAATCTCATCAAGTCTTATTGTAACTGTTTCTGTAAATTTTTACTACAATGTTGACATCACTTCAGCCAATGCTCGTCCTAAAATCCTTGACAATGGTCAGCAATTACAGCTTACTCTGTTTCGCATTCAGATTCTAAGTTTCAATTGCAGGAGAAGTATCTGTTTGACAAAATTGGTACATTGGTATGCAAATCAAGCTGATAGAGAGAACTCTGCAGTCACAGACAATGCATATATTATTAATTGCAATTGTCGCGGAAAATAGTAATTGCAAAGAAAATCTCCATAACCTCTCGCCATAAATGTTCATTTAACCGTTCTACTTCAGCTTCATGAAGGGGTCCAAGAAATAGGGTCTTAACTAGCTACCACAGGAAGCACATGGTTGATATTTGAAGTGGAGAGATAAACCATGGCCAAAATTGATAATTTATTAGAGTTATTGAGAACTCTAATCATGCCTACCACTAAAAGCACACTCAAAATCAGCAAGGATTTTCTTACTGATATTCACAGTTGCTTACAAGATGCACAAGGAAAAATCGAGTTTTTGCAACTTGAAACACAACTACAGCGAGAAGAGTTACAATAAAAGAGTCATCATTCTGAACCTGTTTATGTTTAGAACAATTCCCCTTTTCAGTCCAAAGTTAACTCCCATCAGTTGCCAAAAACTAATCAGATCAAAAAGGTCAAGGTTGAGGTTGACTCCCATCATGTGCCTCTTCCAGGAGCATATTTGCATGGCGATGTAGATGTTCAGTTTGCACTTTTCAAGCCATTCATCTGTAATATCCCCAAAGGGAAATAACCAGTAATACACAGAAATATGCCAGACAGATATACAAAACAAAAGCTGGAACCAGATCATGGAACAAGTACACATAGAATGCCAGAACACTAAGCCATTTTATTAATCTGAGAATACATATATAGGAGTACAAGATAATCAGAATGAGTGCACCTATCCTTGCCCTAGGCAAGTGGAGACCCTCTCAGAACAAATAATGGCTGCAAATAGGGACAACGTCCTAGCTGGCTGAAGAAACTGCTCTGAAGAACTGCGGCTGCAATGCACTGGAACTATGAGCTGGAAACTAGAAAGATGGCTGATCTCAATCCTCCAGACAAACCCCAGAAAATGTGAAACTGATGCTCCTCCACCAATCAAGCCCTTACCAGTGAAAACGCTGTCTCTGCTAGTGACAGCGCAGAAGATAGATGAAACGCTGGCCAGAAGGGATGAATCCAACCACCAGTCCTCCAGATGAGATGACCAACTCCTCAGGGCTGGAAACACTGAAAAACGCTGCCAAACCCCACACAAAAGACCCTGCTCATCAGATCTGCGTCCTCCCTGACTGGATCTGCGTCCTCTCTGCCTGGATCTGCTGGATCTGAGTCCTCCCCAACCAGATCTGCGTCCTATCTCTCCAGATCTGCGTCCTCCAGGGCTAGATCTGCTGGATCTGCGTCCTCCCTGTCCAGATCTGAGGCTCTCCTACCTGGATCTGCTGGATCTGCGTCCTCTCTGCCCAGATCTGCGTCCTATCTCTCCAGATCTGCCTCCTCCAGGGCTAGATCTGCTGGATCTGCGTCCTCCTTGTCCAGATCTGAGGCTCTCCTACCTGGATCTGCTGGATCTGCGTCCTCTCTGCCCAGATCTGCGTCCTATCTCTCCAGATCTGCGTCCTCTCAAGAAGGGGTATCTCCTCTGCCAAATCTCCACCAGAAACTACTGCAAATTACCACTGAAACTGAAGGATGATGCTCAGAAAATAACCTTACCAGGGCAGGCACTCGAAGTCCCCCGAGGCTAAGGGTGAGATCTCCGACCGAAGACACTCAGTTTGCACTAAACAGTGCTGCAGATCGACTAAACAACCGGCGTGCTGAAGTAGACAGAAGTCTAGCTCTCAATATCAATATCAAATCATCAATCCCAAATGAAGTGGAAACCCCTCCTTTTATAGTGCTAAACTCCCTCCAAAACCTTAACTGCGTCCTTCACCCTCCTTGGCCTGCGCAGTTACCCTGGGGTCAGCGTGAGGCCTCCCCTCATACACGTGTGGACCCCCAAGGCCACCCCTTTAAGTTACAACGTCAATCAACTAGGAAAGCACTTTATTTTATAAAGTGAGATGACCCCTCTTATTTCTCACTTTATTTATTATTTTTAGCTAAAGCGGCAAAATTAAACAAAAAATGAAATATTCCAATTAGCAATGCTAATTAGGAATATTACAGTCTTCCCCGGCAAAACGTTGCTTGTCCTCAAGCAACTGAAGTGATGGATGCTGTAAAATCTGCTCGCTCTCCCAAGTGGCATCCTCATCCGGCAAAAAGTGCTTGTCCTCAAGCAACGCTTGAACAAGCCTACTCTCTAGCTGATGCTCCCCACCGATACTGCAAAATGTGCCTGGGTCCCACTGAAACCTCTCTGTCTCCTGCATCACCCTGATATGAAGGGATATCTCAATGCCAGGATCCCAAACTGGCCTCTCATGGTACCAGCCAATCAATAGTCCTCCTGGATCCCATCGCCACTGTGGCCAATAATCGCACAAGTCCCACGGCTCGGACTGTGCACCGCCTCTGGCTATGACTAATGCTCTAAGCAGTGAAGACCACCAGCAAGCATCAATGCTCTCGGGCTCCTGCTGTGATGTACCTGTGACTGCATATGCTGCCTCTCCAACTGCATACCAACTCATCACCTCTCTCCAATCCGCGTCCTGACTCAATCCCATGCTGATCCTGCTCTCCTGAAATCGGGATGGAGTGCTGAAGAAATGATGTCCTGTGCTGCCCTGCCAGCTGGAATCTATAACCTCTGTTATGTCCAAGGGTCCCTGCCCGACTGTGCTCCCTACGAGGAATACCGTACCATCTAGAGGGTACCAACTCATGATCTCCCGCCAGTCCATCCTAGAAGAAGAATCTGATGTAGCAACAACGACGGTATATGGGACATGCTTGGGATGTTGCCGCCAGCCTGTAATCAACTCCCACTGCTCTACCCTGTCTGTCAATGGAAGCTGCCTGTAGAAGGAAGCCCCTCTCTCTATAATGGGCAAAAGTGGGCAAGGTATGCTGCAAGCTCCATCGATGTACTCCTGGAGAGTGCTACCCACTAAAAACGCTGCAGCTCTGCTGACTTCGAGTACATCTATCTGTGCCTCATCCCAGTGTCGACCCAGAGATGGATGCTCCAACATATCCAACAATTCCCGCTGTCTACTAGCCCCCTGCATAGCAATCCCATCAACCTCCAACACCTCCAGAGGATATGGATCTGTAACAGCTGTCACCGTACTCGATGTCAATGCAGCTGACTGCTCACCCTGGACACTAGTATATAGCTCCGGTCTACTGTCACCATCCATGCATGATTGCCCTCGCTCCCCAGAAGCGACCTCAACTGATCCTATGGACTCATGTGAAAAGGAGTCCTCACCCTGGCATACAGAAGGAATGCCCTCCTGTTCTACCTCCGCCATCTCATCGGCATCGAACATGCCATCCACCCTCTCGACAAAGTGTCGATACAGTGTCTGGAGCCCAGACACATACTGGGATACTACCTCTGCTGTACCCCGTATCCTCTGCTCATGCATGATCTCGACATGCCCTGAGGGAGAAATGATGCATGTCTCCCTCATGACCAGCTCCCCAAGCGTAGGCTCGATGATGACTGATGCACCACCTCTGAAAGGGATCATCTCATCCCCCAACCTGTGGCTGTCAACTAGCACACCAACCCAGTGCCACTGCTGAGAAGTCTCTCGCCTAGTGTACTGAGTGTCATCCAAATATCTTGGGTGAACCTCGCGTACCCTGCTACTCACGCCCAAAGTGCCAAAGGTCAAAAACATAATCAAATGTACCTGTGAGTGATGTCGAAGCGAGTCAGGTGTGTGAGTCCCCACAGATACTGCCAAGTATCGCTCCTCTGTCTCTCCGTCGATCCTGGGTGAACTACTCCCAAAGGTAAGCCTGATGTCCCTACCCATGAGTCTCTCTGGAAGGAATGCTCTAAGTCCCTGCTGTGTAGCACCGTATGCCCTCACATACCACTGATCATCCATACACTCCTCGACATGCCACTGCACACTGAGGCATACCCCTGAATACTGCTGGATACCCCATGCTACTACTGTACCACCCTGTACCGTCTCGTGCCCTGACTGTGTCCAGAAATCTGTCACTCCCCACGTGCTCTCAATGTGATGTAGGGCACTCCTACTCCTCAATGTAGTCCCACACACTACGGTACACCACCATGTAGCTCCATGTCTACCAGTAGTCGACTGATCACTGCTAGAGGCTCCCACACATCCATGGATGTGATGTCCTAGAGCTGTGCCTCTACATATCGGACTACCACCAATCGGTATCGTCATGTCCACCGTCGCATCACTATACCCGCCGACAAATGGATCATCAATGCAAATCCTCCTCGAGGGGTCCGAGAAGTGAATCTCCCTATGGGTCAGTAGTGTTACCACCACTGCTCGGCTCCGCTGCGTCCTCTGTGCCCCACACAAAGGTGAAGAATCCTTGGCCCCATACAAGGTGTCATCTAGTGGCCTGCCAATGCCACCTCCTCCGGCAAGCTCCTGCCAAGGTGTGCTGACCACCCCGTGATCCCGTGTATGAATGTCATGCCAAGACAACCTGGGGAGTCTACCCATAAACTGGTTGGCCACTGGAGCTGACCCAAACTGCACATGCTCTGCTACTAGGCCAACTGTACTCTCCAAGGCATAGTCAGCCGACCTGCCTGGGAAATGATAGGTGATCCCACCTGGATCCCAATGCCAATCTGGGGTCCCTGTATGCTCAACACCTAGGAACTCCTGCCGAACTGCACCTGGGTCCACCACTATCTCCATAGCCCGCTCCACCGAGTACCAACTCAAAATCTCTCGCCATCCAACCTCAACACGTGGCTGCTGTACCCTGTGCAACTCTGATCGTCTCATACCACTATCCAAGTCAACATATGAGACCTAACTAGGTGGCTCTGCCTCTCTCTCTCCAACGGGAAGAGATGACCCAACAATACTGCTAGTCCCATCCATGCATACCTGAAGGGGAATGATCCGACACTCCAGCGTGCCCTCTGGTTGTACCATCAGGGAATCCAGCTGTTCCCCAATGCGGACCAACTTGGCCGCCGACTTGGCGCAAGTCACTCTCATACCCTCCAGCTCCTGGTCCTGCAACAAAATGGTCTCCCGTACTGACGTGGCCTTCTCCCTCAAAACTCGAAGGTCCGTCCGAAGCCGATGATACTGCTGTCTGCGACCATCATCTAATACCTCTGTATCTCCTAGTGCCTCATCGATAGTGGATATATCTCCTGATACCTCACCCATCTGTCGTGTGCTGCTACCACCCAAAGACTCGGACATGGCTCCAGTCATCACCTCAGTGGATGGCTCTACCGGGGTAGGCTCTACCTCCTCCACTACGATATCAACCGGCATGGTCGAGGAGGTCTCTAAGGATGGTGAGTCCTGTGTCACACTAGGTGTATCCTCGGACTCCCTGCAATCCCGTGTGTCCTCACCCTCCAAGTGCGAGGCATCCATTTTAATGGTTTTCCTCTCCGATACCCGATCAAGCTGGAAAGAGGTATCCAACTTGTCCATCCAAGCTTTTTCTGAGCGCCTGGATGACCCGTCGAATGTCGGTAGATGGAATCTGTCCACTGTGCGCTGTAAGCCCCTATCATGTGAGTGCTTGTTCCCTCTGTGAAAGTTGTGAGGTCTACTATCACGCTGGAGCTGAACATAATCTCTACTAGCTGTGCGGTGGTAGTCTCCACCATGATGATGTCAGTGCCCCCGGTGATGATCACGGAGTCTAATGCCATACTGGATCTAGACATATTTTTTGAACGAGAGAGTCTCCATGAACGCTGGTCCGAAAGCCTGGTACTCTGCAAAAATGTCAGCCATCCGAGCCGGATCCATCTCTCGCTGTGCTGTTGTCCCTGCATCCTCTGGCAAGAAGGTAGGCATGGTAGGGCGTGTGGGTGTATGTGATGCCATATGCTGAGTGGCATCATGCTCCGGCAAATGGTGGGATGTGCATGATCCCTCACCAATCTGAAAACTAACCTCCAACGCAGTGAGTTTCTGTGACATCACCTGCATGTGTTGGAGGAGTGTCTCCCTAAATCTCCTCTTATCCTCATCACCTGCCATCAGCTCTTTCTGCTATGTGTCTACAGGCTCCTCAGAAACTGCACGGCTGCTGCAAAACCATACTGTTGCTTAACTTCGACCTCCGATTTACCCACTGAAAACTACTCGGAAAATTCTAGGAATTTGGGAAAGTGATCCTCGCCCAAAACCCAGAAAAACCCAGAAAACGTTTCTCCTAATTCCAAACTTCAAAATTTGACCCTTTATCTTTTGGCCCTTTTTCCAACTGCGTTTTTGGTATTGCAACTGCTATTGCTCTGTATGATCTCTTTCCCGATGTCATGAACTTTCTAGTGGGTGAGTATGCTACGATACAACATGTATCCCCAAGAGAAATACTTGATAATGCAAGTATAGACGAGATACTCTAGTTGTGGGAACCGGATCATGAACAAGTACACATAGAATGCGAAGGCTATAGCCATTTATTAATGAGAATACATATATGGTCTGATATAATCGGAATGATTGCACCTATCCTTGCCCTAGGCAAGTGGAGACCCTCTCGGAACAAATAATAGTTTACGCAAATAGGAAACAGCGTCTAGGCACAGGTGCAGAAGAATCTATTATGAAGAACTACTGCTGCAACACACTGGAACTATGAGCTGGAACTAGAAAGATGGCTGATCTCAATCCTCCAGATAAACCCCAGAAAATGTGAAGCTGATGCTCCACCACCAATCAAGCCCTCACCAGTGAAAACGCTGTCTCTGCTAGTGACAGCGCAGAAGACAGATGAGACGCTGGCAAGAAGGGGTGAATCCAACCACAAATCCTCCAGATGAGATGACCAACTCCTCAGGGCTGGAAACACTGAAAAACGCTGCCAAACCCCACACAAAAGACCATGCTCATCAGATCTGCGTCCTCCCTGACTGGATCTGCGTCCTCTCTGCCCAGATCTGCGTCCTCTCTGCCTGGATCTGCTGGATCTGAGTCCTCCCTATCCAGATCTGCGTCCTATCTCTCCAGATCTGCGTCCTCCAGGGCTAGATCTGCTGGATCTGCGTCCTCCCTGTCCAGATCTGAGGCTCTCCTACCTGGATCTGCTGGATCTGCGTCCTCTCTGCCCAGATCTGCGTCCTATCTCTCCAGATCTGCGTCCTCCAGGGCTAGATCTGCTGGATCTGCGTCCTCCCTGTCCAGATCTGAGGCTCTCCTACCTGGATCTGCTGGATCTGCGTCCTCTCTGCTCAGATCTGCGTCCTATCTCTCCAGATCTGCGTCCTCTCAAGAAGGGGGTATCTCCTGCACGAGAATCTCCACGGAACTCACCCAAAATTACCAGGCGAAGGATGATGCTCGAAATAACCTTACCGGGCAGGCACTCGAAGTCCCCCGAGGCTAAGGGTGAGATCTCCGACCGGAGACACTCAGTTTGCACTAAACAGTGCTGCAAACCGACTAAACAACCGGCGTGCTGAAGTAGACAGAAGTCTAGCTCTCAATATCAATATCAAATCATCAATCATCCCAAATGAAGTGGAAACCCCTCCTTTTATAGTGCTAAACTCCCTCCAAAACCTTAACTGCGTCCTTCACCCTCCTTGGCCTGCGCAGTTACCCTTGGGTCAACGTGAGGCCTCCCCTCATACACATGTGGACCCCCAAGGCCACCCCTTTAAGTTACAACGTCAATCAACTAGGAAAGCACTTTATTTTATAAAGTGAGATGACCCCTCTTATTTCTCACTTTATTTATTATTTTTAGCTAAAGCGGCAAAATTAAACAAAAATGAAATATTCCAATTAGCAATGCTAATTAGGAATATTACATCATCAGACCTTGGGAAGAGCTTGTCCATAACAAGCACAAAACATGTCTTGGATATGACAAGGAGGTGTCCTTTCATATTCCGGACTACTCCAAGCCCATCAAATTTCAGAGTGCCGAATTTCTTCATGATAACTCACCTTTAGTTGTTCTAGATTCTGCTCCTCTTCCACAGCAGCAACAACATATTGTAAAATGCCAACATTGTGACCGAGCTGGCCATATGAAAGATCACTGTTTCGATCTTCACCCATGCAAGCACTGTGGTCAGCACATTCATTCTTCACACAAATGCTTCAAAAACAAGCCTCTTGCAAGAACACAAATTCATCTTGGATGGATCACTTCTTGGCAATGGGCATCAACAACCAAGAAGATGTTTTAGTCATATGTCAGAACGTGTTCTAGTGTATTGAATAGTCTTGCAGTTGAGTTTTCGCCATCATCTCACCTTGTATCTCACAGGGGGGAAATGGTGGTCATCTACAAGCTTCAAAGCCACATCAAGCGAGCCTGAGCCACAACCTGCCATTCCAGGTTTAGAGTTGTAGCTAGAGACACAACAGTTCAAGCGAGCCTGAGCCACAACCTGTCATTCCAGATTCATAGTTGTAGCTAGAGACACAACAGTTCAAGCCAGCCTGAGCCACAACCTGCCATTCCAGATTCAGAGTTGTAGATGCCCATGAGTATGCCTTTGGTTGGTGGTTAGCCTTAAACCATGTATGTGAGGTTGAGTTTCTTCCTCTTCAAAGAATTCAGGACACTTCCTTTAGCAGAAGACTTCAACTACTTGCCAGTTTTGGTAGAGTTCCTGGAAATGCATCAAGCATTCTAGAATTGGTGGGCATAAACCATCACAGGTTGTAGACCTCCCTTCTAACTGGTTGAAGGTCTCCCTCTTCAAATGATGAGGAGCACTTCCTCTAGCAGAAGATCTCAGCTTCTTGCCAGATTTGGAAGAGTTCCAGGAACTACACTAAGCATTCCAGTGTTGGTGGTCATCCTTAAACCACCTCCTTATGCCAACATTTCAGAGAGCACATTCAGCCTAGTGCTGCCATTTTGTATTACAACTGTCTTCTTGGACTCACACATACCCCTTCGGATTAAGGGGGGGGAATGTTGGACACCTAATCCGCTAAGGGTTAAGGTGTGGGAAATGGACAGTCAAAGGAAGTCCAAGAGACCTTGGAATGTGGAATCCAAGGGTCACCTAATGTACTATAAATGTATATCGTTGTGAATAATAAATCACTCACGCTTATCTTCCTATCGTTGTCTTCGCCATGCTTGTGTTTGACAAAAGATATCTTGCAAAAGGGAAAAACAATTTGTGTTCTACTTGCAAAAATGTAGATAAGAAAGTTCTTGGCAAAACCAAATATTCAATTTAACATTGATAAGTAAAAATAACTAATTGCAAGTAAAATCATGAGATGAGTTAACATGAGATGTACCTATACTAGATTTGGATGCAATTATCTTGGTTAATTTGAAATCTAAAATGCCTAATCTAGGTGAGAAGTCCTCCTCTTGAGCTCTTACCAAAGAGTAATAATTGGGGTGACTATATGAAAGAGGGGGCAAGGACACAGTGGTGTTATTAGCGATACCTGTTCCCTAAGTCTTATGAGCCAACGTGTGCCTTCGTTCCTACAAGGGGACAAGCCACCTTCATAACTGCAGGGTCACAACGCTTTTACCTTACTTCGTACCAAATAGAAGAACTTTCCAAGAAAGTCTTTTTTCCCTACGATTTCTATCAACCAAGCTTATGCTTGGAGTTAATTTTAAAAATGCAACTAAGTTAAGATGCCTACTATGATATGCAAGTAAGTTTGCAAATGCCAAGTGAGAGGTAGAGATGCTTTAATCACAAAATTGCATAAGCTTTATAAAATGTGAAGTAAAAGTATTTACTTTGACTTATGATAAATTAATGATCCACCAAAAGCAAATAAAACTTGAAACTTATGAGCAATTAGCTTGCATGTAAAATAAATGCAATGTTTGTGAAATCTAAAATCAAGCTTGTACTCAAAATAGCTTTGCAAAAGAAAGAAACTTTATAGCTTGACATAAAATAAATAGTTGCTTTGGAAAGTGAAATTGCCCAAATACAAAATGCATCAAAACCCAAGATGTGAAATTGTTGCACTATATTGAAGCATAAGTGAACTTTAGACAATGTCTCAAGCTAAATAGATTCTTGCATGAAAATAAATTGTTATGCAATGGAAATGTAGTTTATGACTTGTAGCTATAAAAATAGTGCAAGCAAATGTAGTTAACTTTAGCAAAATTAAATGAGATGTATGGTTGTGTTAATTAGAAAATTAAAGCATGCATGTAAGTGAAAAGAGATGCTAAAGTCAACAAATCGAACCAACCAGAAGTTCTATCCCAAAGTGGAGAGATACGGATGCCAATGGGTGAACCCACACTCCAAAAAATCAGAAATTTTATTAATTAAGTTACAAGAGATAGGAGCCCTTGAAAGATTCCTCCAAGCTCAAGGAAAATCCTTACAATAAAAGCCTTAGACAATAGATTTTTCCTTGATGAACTACTACTCTAAAATGAGGCCAAAGAAGGGCCTTGAAATCTGAAATTTGAAAGGGCCACTCTAGATACAAAAATTAGACTCAAGTAGAAGAGGAAATTTGCACCAAAGCAAGAGAGGCTAAGCCTCCTTGAGCCCGCGACCAAGATAGAAATGTGCAGCCCCAAAATGGAACTCGGCCTTGCCAAAAGGAGCCTCGAATGCCCACGACCAAGAGAGAAAATTAGTCTTGAAGTGAGAGTCCAAGGTTCTGCACACAACTTGTTAATAGTTTCAATTGATAAATCCTGCAAGCTGTCACAAGAACAAGTTAAAGAGGGCTGCAAAACGAACCAAGTTTTAGCTATGAAATTACTCAATAAAATTACAAATGTATGTGTACAATATAATCTACAAAGGCTAAGCTAAAGAGTATGAGCAAACTCTCCTCTTTGCCTAGCCATGATTTAGCTCTAAAATAGTAAGATATTACCACATGAAGCACAATATTTGAGAAATAAATATTGAATGATGATGCTTGAAATATGAGTCCAAAACTAAAAAAGAATCCCTGCATGACACATTCGAATGATAAGACTTTGGCAATTGACAAATGTGGGTTCTCGTTGAGTATTTCAAGAGTGGGTTGGTTCCTCCAAGAACCTCCCCTCACGCTTGAAGCTTAATCAAAGAAATGCTTTCTACACAACTTCACAAACAAATTAGATCCACATGGGCTTAATCAAATGCAATAAAGAGAATATTTTAGAGATATATTTGACGTCAACTAAAATATTTCTCTATCTAGAGCAAGTAAATAATCCTTATGCTAACATGGGATAGCTACACATTAACATAATTTGAAAAACATAATGGAAATAATAGCATGATGAAATAAGTAGAAAGATAAGTGCAAGAATATCAAGAAGTTACCATACACAAGGAGAATAACACCTCAAATGTAACCCTAAAGTCTTTTGTATTAATTTGCAAAGAGTGTACAATCCAACAGAGTATCCTTAAGCCTAATAACTGGTATTCCATATTACAAGTGAGAGCATAAAGCTCTTATTATATAGAAGCTTGGGAGCCAATCCCAAGGCAAATGGTGACAATCCCAAAGCAAATGGGTGACAATCCCAAAGCACCTTCATGCAAATTCGAATTTCCCAAGTGGCATCAAGAATCCCTCAAGCAAAATCAAATTCCATGATGAAATGACAAGTGTGTATGGGAGGGAACCAATGTGGGGACAATTTCCCACAAAAATTTCCTCCAAATATTCTCCAAAATCCTTCCAAATGTGTATTAACCTCACAAATTCGAAATTTCCAAGTAAGTAGTTTCCTCATTTATTGCCAGAAATTTGATTTCATTGAGCACATGTCCTTTGCCTGATTTTAGGACTCCACATCACCTTGGGACTTCATTTTCTACCTCATTAACACATCATTTAGCATGTGTGGATATTTATTTTTATCCATTTATTTAATTGCTAGCTTAATTTATTGCTACTTTTTCCACTAAACCTAAGAAAAGTGGGTTTTGAGGGTCTAGAACACATTTTTAACCCCTCAAAGTGTGTCTTAATAGAAAGTTGAGGGTGAGAGGTGCAATTTTTATTACTCATACCCCATATAACTTCTTTAGACATCACTTATTACTTTTCATATACAATTTTTACTCCAATTTCTACCCTGCGAGAAATTTAAAAAATAAAAAAATGACTCCTTAGACCTAACCAAATTCCACAATTTTTTTGTGTGATCTAGTATGGTAATATACATTGACCCTAGACACTAGGACTCACCCAATGCCTCACCATGAAGCCATACTCTGGCTTTGGGGTATATTTGGAGGAAAAAACTCAATTAATTATTAAGTCTTGTTAGGGAGATGATAATTAACCAAGTAAAAAAAACCTCCCAGAGTAATTCTCACTTGATGACAAGGTCCCAAGCTACTTAGGCCTGTTACATGACTCAAAACTCATACTAGCATCACTAAACATCATCCCCGCAGGGTTGTGGAATCTGGGTACAACAAAAATTGATAAGAAGAAGAAGTAGAGTTGAAAAACTTTGGTAATATGACAATCTATGATGGTACAAACATCCTTTGGTACAACCTTGGGCATGCAGTCTTCAGATAATCCTCAGGTGCCACTCCAGTGGTCAACACCACCAACATAAACAAAGTTCAAAAATCAATGCCATTAACATCAAGGTTCTTAAAGGGCTTCATGCTCTTGATCAAATGCCAATATCATACCCTCATGCATGATAGAATCAAATGGAAACATTGTAAACCCCTAAACCATGGAATCATGAAAACCATTAAGTTTGCTGAATTTTGAGTGAACTCTAAAATTCTAGTTTCTCCATTTGAAATCCAATGAGGTCAAAACCACTCTCAAACATCCTAAGTCATTTCATGGTAATGTTAAAAATTTAAGTAAAAGGACGAAAATGAAAAATAAAAGAAATGTCACTTTACTTTAATAATTTAACATTACCATTGATTGCTAGTGTTGATATGTGTGAGACAAATGAGAGGGGAGGCATGCTTTTCTTAAAGGGGTTGTTTTTGAAGGGAACCAACCCCAAATTTCCCTCAAAACGACATCAAAACTCACAAAACTGCATTCTGCGGGGTTCGTAGCTGGCCTGGCAATAAATCAACTGGTTTATGGTCAGTCAGATCAAAAAACTAGTGGGCCGCTTAGAAATTCGGGTTTTTCAAGTGGTTGATGGCCAGTGCTAATTAACCACCTAGTTTGACCAGTTTTCGGTTTAGACCGGCCGATTTTGAAAACTATGGATATATCTGAATAATCATCTTAATCCTGCAGCAAAACTGGCAAATTCTTCCTTCACCCCCCTGTGTAGATGAGATGGAAACATTCTCATAAGGGTTTTTTTCACCCCATTAGCCACCTCTCTATCCTGATGGGGTACCTTCCTCTTCCCATTGCTTTGAGAAATAAGCTCCTCATCATAAAATATGGGCTTCGAGGCATGTAATAAAGTGTGCAATGGAATGTTAAAATGGTTTCACCTATCAACAATGATTTTCTTGACCAAAATCAACAAATAAAAGCTATGGAGACTGCTGTGAAATGATTTCCATAGTTTTCTCAACCATGGTATCCATGCCATCATATACATCTCCTAAGAAAGGTTGGTCCATGTCAACGTTCTGAAGAAGCTCAAATGCAGGGGTTATGAACTTTAGCAAGAAATCTATCTTGCTCCACCACTACTTATCAAGGCACAATCTACGCACCATATATCCCCGCTCTGAATCTACCTGTCTCCACTCAACCCAAAGTTGACTCACCACCATAGAAACTAATGGTTGCTTAACCTCAACAAGGCGACACAACATTAAGAAGTTTGAGGTGTATCTTGTCTCAACAACTTTTAACTCCAATTTGGAGTACTCTCGAAATATTGCTGGAGATTGGTGGTGGTTGGTGATGAATTTAACAATCTCCCTTACTTCCCCTGTGATTTCCTTTATCCATGAAACTTTATTGTCGATCTCCCCTAAGATCAGATTTAGTTTATGGACAATGCAGGGTGTCCAAAAGATGTGGTCATACCTCCCCTTAATAATTAAACTTGGAACTTTGCAAACTGGTGCATTATTTGTGATAACTTGCACCACCCTGTCAGGTCCTATTTGTTTAATAGATTTTATTATAACATCAACAGTGAACTGTGCATCTTTTACCTCTCCTGAGCAGTCTTTTGCCTTTAAAAACATTGCTCCTTTTGGTGAAGTGGCAATGATATTTATCATGGCCTACGCCTTGTATCTGTCCATCCATCTAAGACTATGCTAACCCCAGAGCTACTCCAGGAAGAACGAATCGATGATAAGATATCATCCACAAGCTCCTCATTTTTGAGAAGCCAAATTCTGACTTTTTCATAGTTGGGCCCCTTGTACCATGTGGGAGCTTTGTTAATTGCCCTTATCATATTTTCCAATAAGGAGAGCGAACAACATTGAATGGGATACCACCTGCATAGATGAACCTATGAAAATTCCTTCAACTCAGAAATCCTATTGCAGAAACTGGAATATATTCACCTAACTGTTAATTTTAACTTAACAATATATTTGCAGTTTACTACGACAAACACTGAACACATCACACTGCAACCTACACTAATAAACTACGAAAGAAATACAAGTGCGGAAACAAATCTGAACATGCGTAGATCACACAACGATTTGACACAGTTATTTTTGGACTAATGTCCACGGAAAAACCCAATGCGGGAAAACCGGTGCAGTAGATCTGAGGGTTTATATGTTATGCAGTAAATATTTCTGAATACAAACTGGATGCCTTTCTGGCTATCCTCACAGAGAATCTAACTGACAAGAAAGCTGGTGAGATTACCTCACACCCTGACACTGAAAGCACAACTGGCCAAAACCCGGATGGCAAGCCCCTTACTGCCTCTGCGCAGTCTCTGTGTCACTCTGCATGGGGACTACGTGGCTTTTGCATTCTGACACTTCTGTTGGCTGGATTTGACTCTCTGGCCCTTTCCGGTCTCACACCTCGGCTCTCCGGCACTGGATCTGGCTGATTCTTAGCTGATCAAAGAGCTTCCTCAAGATTGCAGTGCTGCCTCTGCGTGGCACTACACTGTCTCTGCGTAGCTCTGCACTGTCCCTGCGTAGCTGCTATGTTGCCTCCGTTGGTGCTTCTTTATGTCTTCTCTGCTTTGTATTCTCTGACTCAGGAATAAACTATCCAACTGGAATTACTGCTCCTCACTACAAAAGATCTCATGATCAAATTTTCTCTCTGAGCACTGCTCCTTTAAGAAATTGATCTCTGATCTCTGCCAAATGTGTTTTCCAAATGACCCTTCAAGCCATTCTTATAGTCTTCTCGTTGAGACTTCAATGATCGAGATTATATCTCTAATCAACGGCTAAGATTAAATTTTGACTTGATCCGTTTGTTCTAGATCATTCTCACTCATATTCTATTAATTCATTTTAATTATTTTATTTTCTTACGTTTAGACTTGCGGTCCCTTTAAAAATAAATAATTATTTCTAGAGAATACAATCCGAGTGGAATTTCACCAAATGATTTCTAGGTTATCTAGAATACATGTGTCTAAGCTTCTCCACAAAATTTGAGAATTAGAGCACATCCGATGCTACCCAAAATCAACAGAACCTAGCCACTCTGGAATAAACTTCTTCTCTTGCTTGCACATTCACCAATTTAGCAATTCTACTATCTTGAACTGAAGCAGATGCCCCTCTGGTATTTTTGGATGGTGGTTGTTGTTGTTGTTGAGTGGCTCTCCTCTTCCTTGCTTTACTACAATCCTTGGCTCAATGTTTGGTGGAGCTTGAGGAGTAGCATTAGTAAGCTCTTGATGCCTTCTTTTAAGTCTATCAACTTCATCTTGCTCTCTTTGATATGCCCTGCTCACCATTGGGTTTGTTGTTTTTGTGCAACTTGCAATCCACTGTCCTCCTCCATGCAAACGATGTGCCTTCACTCTCGGGAGGAGCCCTTGTACAAATTACTGCAAAGATTACATCGCCATTCCATGAGCCACCAACTGCACATCTTTGAAGCTTCTGAACATACCTCCAAAGAGGATAATATTTAGTCCTCTGGTCGGACTTGGGTGCTGAACTTGCACCTTGGTTTGAAGCCATTGTTGAAAAAAAAAATGAAAAAAACAAATTTGTAAAGAAAAAACGTTTTTCACATTTTTTGAAGCATAAACCCCCCAAAAATAGAAAATATTGTGGGAAAAACTAAGAAAATCAATGCTTCTTACCCAAATTATTTTTTTGTAGCTGAAGCTGCCCCAAAATGCCACAAAACACAAGAGAAAGATGGCTGTAGTTGAGTCAAAAACCAAGAATGCCGTAGTCGGAAAGTCCCCACTCTGAATCTTCTTGTGAAATCTCTTTTTCTTGCTGTTGAAATCTCCTTTGCTTACTGTTGAAAACGCCCTAGCTGAAACCATTGCTCTCTTCTTCTTTTCTCCTTGCTAAAATTGCCCCTCTCCAAGTGAAACGACTTGCTCAATTCGTGTGATGAGGGAATAATGCGAGAGTCTTTTTATAACTTGCGAGAGCTATCTAGAAACATTCACAAAATATTTTAATGACCAAATAAAAAAAGAAGAACGAAAAAAGAAAAAAAGAAAGAAAAAATGCACTTTTTGATGAAACGTGATCGTACGACCTTGAAATGCGTTTCAGGCCGTACTGGGCCACGTTTCAGACTTGTGAAATGTGTGAGTACGACCTGAAATGCATTTCAAGGCCGTACCATACACGTTTCACCGTTTCTGTTTCCGTTTTTTGGCCTAAAACGACCTCTTGCCCAACGTTTCCTACAATAGAGGTTGAAACCCTTTCTGCTAGTGTCTCCCCTTGCTCAAACTGTGCCCTTGCTAATCACTGCAACTGGGTTATTGGAACTCCTTGATGTGTCTCCAACTAACCCATCAATTTGCTCTTATATTCTCTTGTTGACAAATCAACGACCATGTTCTAATCACAATCGATGGCTAAGATCATCTTGACCCCTTCAAGTGACTTTTCTAGAAGTCTCTAGAGCAAAATCAATTTACCTCAATTAATCTGATTTAATTATCTAGTTTTCCTAAGTTAGACTTAGGAAAATCTTTAATAATTAGCTAATTAATCTAATTAAGGCATTTTCTTGGGAAACTTTTACTTGGTCCTGGAGATAATTATCCTCCTATGTTCCTTAGCCTCAAACACCATAGAGACTAGAACACTTGTCCGTTGCTACCAAAAACTAATAGGTCGAGTTACAAGTTCCAGTCAATGGATATTTCCTTGTAATTTTTTTGTGGGTCGAAACCTTGATTTTCCTGAGATTAATTAATGAATGGGAATTTTTGTGGGTATTTAGCTGTTGTAATATGTGATTAATTTCTTTAATTTTATTTTCGATGCACATAATTTCTAGAAGTTAAATTACCAATGATTTTATTTTTCAACAATTCATAATTTATATGGATAATAAAATAAATTTCGGGGAATATATAATTGTTTTGAGAATATAAATTTGGGTTGGTATTAAGAGATTTAACAAAGGTGGGATTGCTTTTCTCTCCTAATGGAAATGATGCAAATACAAAGGAGAAGGCATCCCCTATGGAGTCTCCTGAGACTTGGAGTTGGTGGGCTACTACAAAAAACAAACACCTTTTGTTATGTTCTCTATTTATCCACACTTTGCTATGCTACTCTACTATGGAACAAAATGCAAGCAAATAAAATGGAAACCCTTTTCCTACTAGTGGCCTGGTTATAACACAACTCGATAGCCAACTAGAGGTAAAATATTGACCCATTCAACCCTTAACATGAGTTCAATTCGATAATTCTAGAGTGTTTTTTATATTCCCCACGTGGCTGGCCCATTTTCCATGAGTAGGGGCTGATGTGGTATCCTCTTGAATTATGGTTGTTAATCATGATAGGTCAACTTCCAAGAGGCATAACTTTCACATCCAAACTCCGGTTGACGTCTTTCTTGGATCGTTGGAAAGGTATCTATGTTTAGAATAGCGTTAGGGGATGCTACTCTCATGAAACAAAGTTTTGCACCCAAAAAACATTATTTAAGGCCTCAAACTAGCACGGGAAGGTTTCTGGCCCCATTTCTCCAATCTAGGTCCTTGCTAAAACTGATCCTATAAGTTGATATATGATTTTTTTGACTGTAAAAGCATCAGTATGGATGACGAATGATATAATGATCCAATCTAGATCATATCTCCCCATTTTGGAAGGCTTTTGGTCCCCAAAAATTTTTACTAAATGAGGTCAATTTTTTTTCCTCTAGCTTCTCCCTAGTGTACCATTTAGCCTTGCTTGGAATTTTTCCTTTCAACCCATCCTACCAAAAGGTCACGTTTCCCCTGTCTTATAGTTTTTGACCTCTTCTGCAAAATTGTATTCTCTATCAACTCTATTTGAGCATCTAGATTTAAGCCCTTTATGGAAGGGAGGACCTGCTCCTCTTCTTCATCCAACATGGATGGCTCCTAGAGTTTTATATTTCCCACATTCACCGCTGAGTAGTGCATGTATGGGGGTAGATTGAATCAATGGGAATTATCTTCCACCCTTTTCAATATCTTGAAAGGACCATAACACAAAGCCTTGAGATACTTACTCTGACCTATAGCCTCTCCTTGTTCAATTATAACCGTATTGTCTCTTGCTCTGAATAACTCCTTGTTTTGTAATTATCATGGTTGGCCTTGTACTTTTCCCGTGACTTTGTTAGTGTCTCCTATACTTGCAAATGGATATGCGCGATATACTCAACAAGTTTTTCTATCCCCTGTGACATCCTTTCCTTGCTGTCCATAATACATATGCAATATCAAAAAGGGAAGGTGTAATGCCCCTTTCTGGCTCTTCGAAACGAAAGGAGGTTGAGTCATAGCCTATCTAGATACCATGGGTTGTTGACAAGAAAGAACAAGGGGTTACTATAATAAAATAAATAATAATTAATCAAAAGGGGTAAAAAGTCACTTTTGGGAAATAAAGTGATCCATGGAATTACCCATGGTTTTCGAAGGAGGAAATTATTATTAAAAGGGAGAAGGAAATTGAAGGATGCCATTTTTGATCTTTGTAGCATTGGATGTGCTCTAGCCTTGAGATTTTGCAGAGAGGCTAAGACACATGCATTCTATAAGACCCGGAAATCGTTTGGGGAAATTCCACCCAGAAGTGACTTAATTAAAATAATTAATCAATTTTTAATATTTCCTAAGTCTAAACTTAGGAAATATGATTATTTAAAGGGTATTAATTAAGTCGGGTGCGAATCTTCTAGATAAAAGCGTGGATCGAGTCCAAGTTAATCTAAGCCATCGATTAAGATCTAATCTTGTTCGTTGATGTCTCAACGAGAGATTATAAGAAGGAAATCAATGGGCACTTGGAGAACACATTGAGTGAGAGATCGAACTTGCTGGAAGATCGATTTTCCAAAGTAGAAGCGCTGAGTTGCCGGTGTTGAGAAATCTAGGGCATTTACAATAAGTGATTTCTCTTCATTAGTGACTGCTTGTGAATGCATTTTTACTTATTCAAATTAGGATCTTCTTGATGTTAAATTGTTAGTGTTCTTCTTCATCAAACAGTAACCAATGCATGAACATAAAATAGACAAGAGACACAACATTTAGGCTATGAACCAGGGCCAAAACCTGTCACTCTTTGAGAGGAAAACCCACACAATTCTTCTTATAGAGATTCCAATTGACGAATACCAAGACCATGACCCTTGACCTATTAGCCACTCCAAGACCAAGACACTAGATTGCTCCTTTTTCACTTCGTCATTACTGAGACTTCAGTTAGGCTTCCTCATTGTCATAATCCAGAGATTATACTTCTGTGGGATCACCAAGATCACTGTGACACACCAAAACTATGCATCGAAATCATTGTGTTCATATAGCGTTATAGTGTCATACCGTCACATCACCGAATTGCTGTATCATATCTATTTCACCGAGCCATCATGTCCTTGTAGACCGAGCTCCTATAGAGATTCAATTCCATTGATGCTTTGTCATATGTACACATTTCTGTGGAGACCAAAGATTGACCTCGTTGTGATCCGCACTATTGACAGTGTCATCCTTCCTGTGATGCCTTCCGAAATCTTTGATCTCTGCTGTGCCATCCGAACTGAGATTACCCACCAAGAATTACAGTGAATCCGAACTGCTTTTACCCATCCGAAACTACAGAGAGATATCCGAACTTCTGTCTTTCTATGGTGACCGAAGTTGCTATATATAGTTGTTTGTCTTACATATCAATCCGACTTGAGTTTGTTGAATAGGCGTGTCACCACATGTGAGCTGACATGTCTTCTATATATATTGAGGCCGACATCAATAGGAGAGCAGTGCTTATCTTTGGAGGGCTGTCTAGACACTTCTATAGAGTCATATATATTGACATAGGCTCAAGAAGAGATCTTCATAACTGCCGTTGATATTCGTTGAAAAGTGTAACTAGGTTCGGTCTTCATAATGACATGTAATTGTGACTTGTATAAATGATGTAATAAAATTATTTTGTAAATCTTGCTTCATGGGTTTCATGAGCAAGTAAACTGTCGTTGATATTCCAAGGGACAATTCATCACAACATATCTGATAACATATATTGAAAATACGAAATCTATACTATGAGAGTTAAGTTTCTTTAGATTTATTAAATTACTATTTCTGCTTATGCATGCAATATATGAAATATGAAAAAATACGAAACAGTAAAAAAATGAACACTCACAAACCACAATGACACAAGATATGCTTTGGGAAACCATTATGGGAGAAAACTCAGCTGTAAGGTGAGGTTGCTTTGCTCTCTCTTTTTCTAAATGGAAATGGATTCAAGTATAAAGGAGTGAGATCTATGGCGTGTGGGATGCTACTAAAACAAACCCTATCTATTTGCTCTCTCTCTATCCACTCATAGCTACTCTGCTGATCCATAGAACAAAATGCACTCCAATAGAATTAAACCATTTTTCTTCTAGTGGCCTGGTTATAACGCACCTCGATAGCCTGGTTATGACCCTTCTAAAGTTTTCTTCATCATTTTTACGTGGTTAGCTCCTTTTCCACAAGTAATGGGACTGTCATGGTATCCTATCAAATCACGGTGGTCAAAATAGGGAGGTCAACTTCTAGGTGGCATAACGTGTTGGAAAATCAGAAAGGCATAAAGATTTTCTTTACATTGACAATTGCTTGTGATGTTCTTATGTTCTTATTAACTTTCTTGTGTTTTTCTTTTATCTTAGTTCATCAAGCAATTACCAAACCAAAGCACGAACATCAAAGACACTAGATGTAGGCAGACAACCAGGGCAAAACCCCTATCTAGGGGAAAACCTAATCAACAACTCTCCCTTCAATAGTTTCACGAGATGATCCAAGACTCTTTGACCTAGACACAGACATCCTCCAATCACCAAGTCAGCCCTTCCCTTCTCTTCCAGATGATGACCTTCTAGCAATAACTTCGATCTAGAACAGTAGCAGCAATACTTTGATCTAGTAGTAATCTTGATCTAGAGGCAACAACAACTTCGATCTAGAGGTAACAACAACTTCGACTTAGCAGCAACTTTGATGTTGATGCAGCAACAACTTCGATCTTGATGTAGTAGCACTTTGACCTTGATGCAACAACTTCGACCTTGATGCAGTAACTTCGACCTTGATGCAGTAACCCAGTAAGTTCACACGTGTGAGAGAGAAGACCCATAAAACTTCGATCTTGTACTCCTCCTTCTCCTCCTGCAATTTCGTACATTGCAACTTCTTCTGCTTGTATATCGAACATGTGAGTGGATGCCACAAATGAATCAAACTGCACTGTATATATAGCCTCTTTTGGAGTTCGAATTACCCTCATGTAGGACGACTTGAATAAGTGAGGGCCGACTTGGTGTGGAGGTGACAAATTACATATTTGACTAAAAAATAATTCTTTTTACATGATTCAAAAGCCCAAGAAGGGTCTCATAAAATGGACAATGACTTTAATGACTCAATATAAAACTTAGAAGTCCTCAATGGGGATTTTGACCTAAAACATGATGACCCAAGCATGAGACCCATGCTTTAATAAGTCGTAATAATAATAATAATAATTTCTTTTTATTTCTTTTGATAAATACATTTCACTATGACTCAAATACAAATATGAAGACCGAACCTAGTTACATTCTTCAACACTTCCTCTTACCTAGGGAGGTATTCATATATATACAAGTACATGGAAGATCTCAAAACACATGAACCATGAAGAGTTTACGAACTAGATTCTTAACCAGGGCAATCTATCCGGGTCCTTGAAGAGTTTAGGCACTCATGGTGCCACAGACTAGATTCCTGACTAGGGAAATCTATCCGGGTCCTTGAAGAGTTTAGGCACTCACGGTGCCCCTGACTAGATTCCTGACCAGGGAAATCTATCCGGGTGGGACTAAGATGGACTCAAGCTTTCAACCACTCTAGGTACCATCAGGCTTACTTGCTAACCATCAACCTAGGGATCCAGGTGCGTAATGCAAGGTCAGAGCTCTATGACCAATGCCACCCTCCCTACTTCAAGAACTAGACATCAACACATAGTGCCAGCCAGATGTCTTCCCAGGCAATGTGTATTACACACAAAGCCTCAACACTTCTCGATTATTCAAATCGGTAACAACAAATCTCTCCTGATCAAACAGATCGGTAACAACAAGCATGTGAAACATGCTACCAAAACTCTAAGAGATTTACCTGTACAAGCATAACCCCAATTAGTAACAAACTTTCAAATACACATAAGTAAAAACACAAACCTTCGGGGTCTTCAAACATCTTGATGCTGCTTCAAAATTTTATCATAGTAGGACTTAGAGGCTTCTCAAACGAATCTTGACAGAAGTTTCCTCAATCATATAGCTTCCTTTCCTACTTCACATGCAACAACATATTCTACAACCGAATCCTGCTTTCCTTCTTTCAGAAACACCTCAATATATATTCTCCAATTTCTTTTTCAAGGTATCCATCATGACTATAATATGCGAGATATGCCCTTTCTTTTATCCAAGCTCCCTCTTAACTCAAGGAGATGACATCGAATAATCTTTCATAGTTTCATTGCTTCTTATTAGAGTCATCACGATCATCATAATTCATATAACTTCCTTTATCACGCTTGCCAATCAAGTCAACTTTACTTACGAATATCCTCAACATCTTGAAGATTATGTACCTCCACAACTTAAACAAGTACAGCTAAATACATATATAAAAGCATGAAGTTAACTATATCAAAATCATACAATAATGGAAGCATTAGACTTTAGACATCAAATACCTAAACTTAGTTAGGTTCATAATCAACAAGAGATACATACTTCTAAACTTCAACTGCTTGCTAAGGTTTTTGTTACAAACCCTAGATCACATCTTTTACAGTGACTCAATCAAGACATCAGTCTTATTATATCTAGGGTTTCAATATTACTTTCCAAGATATGACAAATTCTTTTATGACATATTGCAAACCCTCGAAGCAATCCAAACAAGTAATGCATCTAACAACTTTAGAATTCATATGTTAGATTTCTACTAGGATTTAATGCAAACCCTAGATTCCATTTACAAAGCCTTAACAATTAGAACCAATCACAACACAATCTAAGGTTTCAACAATATGACCTACCTTTTGTACTTGAATTTACAATAACATCATATCCTAGAATACCAAACTTCGACTAGGGCTTAGTTACAAACCCTAGAACTATGATTGTCAACAATATACATATCTAGGATTTCATAATCATGCACATGCATATCCAACAACATATATCAGGGAAACCCAAGACACAAATATCAATACATTAAAGTTAGACATATAACAATCTTGATCAAGCTAGGGTTTTGATTAGACGGACAAACATACACTTAGGGTTTAATTCCTAGGATCTCATTATAGATATCATAAGGGTTTTGCTCATAAACCCTAATTTACCAAAAACCCTAAAGGTCTAGAATTTCAATACATAGACATTACCATCCAACCCTAAAGAACTAGCGTTTCCATAGCAATACCAAAACTCTAAACATGACATTACCATCAAAACCCCAAATAACAAAAGAAAATTATTTTCTAGATTTCATCAGTAACCCTAAGTAGACTAGGGTTTTCACATTAGCATCGACATACCCTTAGGTTAGGGTTTTACAAAGAACCTTTTAGGGTTCCACAAAATGATAAATGATTTTAATGAGGGTAGATTCAATCTAATGATTAATCAACTAAATAAGAATCTTTATGATTCAAAGGTCCTAGACATAACGATGCTAGTAATGTAAAACATATTTATTAAAAGGAATGAATATATATTTATCATGGAGAGAACAAAGCTTATGGTCGAAGACATACTTTTAGTTGTTTTCTTGACAAACCTTGTAGGACATCGATTCCAATAGAATTTCTATCATGCTTTTTCTTGTGAGGTCTTCTCCATAACTCTTGAGCATTCAGCAAACCTTTCCTAAACAAGGAAATATGAAAAGAAATGTTATTAGCAACTAATACAAACACATCTAGATAAGAGAGGGAAACCAAATATAAAAATATAATGCAAGGAGTAAGATACTTGTCTTTGGTGAAATGGTGAGGGCTCCCTCTTAATCCAGTCTTAAGGGATACCTGTAACGGAAAGGGATAGAGGTCCTAAGAGTCCTTAGCAAATAGGTCTTTGACTTTAGATTCTTCCATCTTGTTCTTCTTTGGAGATCCTTCTTCGGAAATATTTGCTTGATCCCTGTTTTTCTTTTTAATCTTAGGTTTGTCAGCGCAATCATTTTATAGTGACCCATCTTGTGACAATTGTAGCATTCTATCTTGGATAGGCCTACCTTCCTTCTTGGCCCTTTAGACTTCTTGAAGGTTCCTTTGTTCTTATGATGAGCGAAGTAGACATTTGAAATCTTCTCTTCTTCATTCTCTTTGTTGGTTACTAATGAAATTCTCACTTCTTCTTGACTACTTGCATTCCATAATTGCTTGAATGTAGGACTTTCCCTCCAACTATTGATCCCTAAAGCAAAGGAACTCCAAGAAGGTGGCAAGCTCAGAAGTGAAACAATCACGAGCTTTTTTTAAGGTACTATCTCATCTATGGCTTGGAGATCATCTCTAATTCTATCTATCCTTACAAAGAAGGAAGCAACAATGTCATCCTTTGTCATTTTCATGGTCCTTAGTTCATTCTTAAGACTTGCAACTTGACCAAGATTCTTGATGGTGAACAATTTTGATAAAGCTTCATACATTTCTCGAGCGGAGTCTATGTTGGAAATGTATGGGATAAGGTTATCCTTTATACCATCTACCATTAAGCTCATAGCCAATATTTCTAACTCTCTAAACTTTGCTTTATCTGCATCACTTGATCCTTCTGTAGGTTTCTTCACTTTTCCTTTGACTAAATCCGAGACTTTATTCTTTTCGAGGATGAGATCTATCCTCTTTTTCCATGCCCTGTAATTGGATGCTCCTTCTAATTTTTTTTCTCCCTTTATTGAGTTAGACATGGTTCTTGAAGATAGTAGGCTTCTCTCCTTATATGATCCTCTTTGATGACCCTTATTCAACTTCTTGAGATTTCCCTATTCTCCTTTCAATAGATCTTCAAGCTACCTTTTTCCTTCTTTTCACCTTAGCTTTGATACCATGTTGGAAAATCAGAAATGCAGAAATATTTTCTTTACGTTGATAATCACTTTTGATGTTCTTATGTTCTTATTAACTTTCTTGTGTTTTTCTTTGATCTTAATTCATCAAGCAATTACCAAACCAAAACGCGAAGATCAAAGACACCAGATGTAGGCGGACAACCAGGGAAAAATCAGTTAACAACTCTTCCTTCAATAGTTTCACGAGATGATCCAAGACTCTTTGACCTAGACACATACATCCTCCAATCACCAAGTCAACCCTCCCCTTCTCTTGTAGATGATGACCTTCCAACAACAACTTAGACCTAGAACAGTGGTAGCAATACTTCGATCTAGTGGTAATCTCGATCTAGAGGCAACAACAACTTTGACTTAGCAGCAACTTCGATCTTGATGCAACAACAACTTCGAGCTTGATGCAATAGCACTTTGACTTTGATGCAACAACTTCAACCTTTATGCAGTAACTTCGACCTTGATGCAGTAACCTAGTAAGTTCACACGTGTGAGAGAGAAGACCCATAAAACTTCGATCTTGTACTTCCTCTTTCTCCCCCTGCAATTTCGTACATTGCAGCTTCTTCTGCTTGTATATTGAACTTGTGAGTGGATGCCACAAATGAATCGAACTGCACTGTAAATATAGCCTCTTCTAGAGTTCAAATTACTCTCATGTAGGCTGACTTGAACAGGTGTGGGACGACTTGGTGTGGAGGTGACAAATTATATATTTGACTCAAAAATAATTCTTTTTACATGATTCAAAAGCCCAAGAAGGGTCTCATAAAATGGACAATGACTCTAATGACTCAATATAAATCTTAGAAGTCCTTAGTGGGGACTTTGACCTAAAACATGATGATCCAAGCATGAAACCCATGCTTTAATAAGTCATAATATTAATAATAATAATAAAACTTTCTTTTTCTTTCTTTTGATAAATACATTTCATTATGACTCAAATACAAATATGAAGACTAAACGTAGTTACATTCTTCAACATAATGTTTTCATATGGACATCGTCTGAGGTCTTTCTTACGCCATTGGAAAGATATTTGAGTGTAGAACAACATCACTAGGTTTGGCGCAAGCAAGAGTTTTTGGACCTCAAAAAACTTTAGGAAATGCCTCAAGCTACCACTGGAAGTTTTAAAACCCTAATTCACGAAACTGAGACCTACTAGTAAAAATGGTCTTTTGATTTGATTCCTCCAATTTTCCACTTTGAAAGCATCAAGATGAGTGACAAATAATATAATGATCCAATCCAGATCATAACTCCCCATTTGGGGAGGCATTTCATCTCCAAAAGCTTTTTGAATGAGGTGAGGAAAATTTTCTTCTACCTTCTCCTTGAGTATCATTAACCTTGCTTGGAAGGTGTCCTTTCAACCTAATCTACCAAAAGTCATGCTACCACTGTCTTATAGTTTTGGACCTCTTCTAAAAAATTGTATCCTCTATCGAATCTACCTAATCATTTGGTGCTAAATCCTTTACAAAAGGTAGGACCTATTCCTCTTACTGATCCAACATGGAAGGCTCATAGAGTTTTAGATTTTCTTTGTTCACCACTAAGTAAATGCACAGGTATGTGGGTAGACTAAGTCTGTAGGTGTTATCTCCCACCTTTTATAGTATCTCAGAGGGAGTTGGGGCCATTGCATAGCCTCGATTGTCTTACCAGGACCCTATAGCCTCTCCTTGTTCAACTGTAAGCATACTCTATCTCCCACTCTGTTTTGTGTTGATCATTTTTGGCCTTGTATTTTTCATGTGACTTTTGCAGTGTCTCCAGTGCCTGTAGATATATCTGCCTGATCTTGTCAACAAATATTAGTGCCCCTAAGACATTCATTGTAAGATCCTCTCTCACTCCTTGTTGCCCATATGCAATATCCAAAGGTGAAGGTGGAAAATGTCCAAAACAAGTTTCAAATGGGGACTTCTGAACATAAGTGTGGACTTGTCTATTATAAGAATGCCATATATATACAAGATTTTCATCCCATGTTTTCGGATGCTTTTGACTATAACCCCTCAAAAGCTACACCAAAGGCCTGTTGACTGCTTCTGTTTTCCCATCTGTCTGTGGATGGAATGCTGTAGACTTCTTCAACTTTGTGTCCATCTTCTCCCACAATGTAGTCTAAAATGCCTTGAGAAATATTGTGTCCCTATTTGAAACGATGCTCGTTGAGATTCCAAAGTGCACCCAAACCTGTCCAAAGAACAAGTTTGATGCTTCTTTCTCGTTGATGGTCTTTTTACAATGCACGAGAATGCACATCTTTCTAAACCTGTCAACTAGCGTGAATATTTAGTCATGTCATTTCCTGGTTGTTGGTAAACCTCCCACAATGTTCATGGAAATGCTTTCCCAAGAACAAGTGGGTACAAGTAAGGGATGTTATAGTCCTTGTTTCTTGTTATTAGGCTTGTTGGTAGAACAAAGTGTACATGCTCTTATGAACCTAGCTACATCTTATTGCATCTTGGGATAGTACACATATCTCTCTAATTTGGCCATTGTCTTCCCTACACCAAAATGCCTTGCAACCTTGGAGGTGTGAGCCTCTTTGATTAGTTGAAGTCGCTCACCTTTAGGAACACATAACTTGTCCAACCTGTAGAGTAATCCATTCTGGAGATGATTGTCCATTGTGCTATCTCCATTGAGTGCATGACTCCGGCTCTACAATAATTGAAACACCTCGAAGTCCTCATCCAGTGCCTCTCTATATGCATCTGGAAAAAAAGGCTCCATGTATACGAGGATTCCCAAAGATGTAATTTTTGATGTGGGTGGCCTTGAAAGCATCTTTTCCAACCTGTTTGTGTGGCACTTCTTGTATGTGATCACTAAATGAAATTGTTTTAAAAAATCCATCCACTTGTAATGACTAGTTTGTTGTGACTTACTAAGGGCGTGTAGGTATTGTAGAGGTTGGTGATCTGTGTGGATGATTGTCTCCTTTCCCATCAGAGAGTGTTTGCACTTCTTGACAATTTGTACCACGTCATAAAGCTTCTTATTGCAGGTAGGGTAGTTGAGAACTGCCTCATGAATCACTTCAGAATGGTAGCATACAAGTTGTCCTCCTTGCATGAAGACCACTCCCATAATATACCCACTTGCATCCATCTCCACATCAAAGGGCTGCTGTGAGTTTGGTAATGCAAGAGCTAGCGCTTGACTGATTTTTTTCTTCAATCCCTTGAAGGCCTTTCGCTAACCCTTCCCCCAATGGAAACTCTTGGCATTCACTGCTATGGCATGGGGTAGTGTGACTACTGTTGAAAATTAGGCTATGAATTTCCTCAGGTACTGTGCTGCCCCAATGAAACTCCCGACGTCACAAGCATTGGTAATTTGGTAGGATTTGGCCACTTCATAATGGCCTCCATCTTGGCAGGTTCTATATTGAGCTCCCCCCCGCCACCAATATCATAGTCTAAATACACTAAATATTGCCATGCAAACTCATATTTATTGAGATTTTCAAGTAGTTGGTGCTTCTTCCATGTCTCTAACTAATCCATAAACTATCGTGGATATTCCATTGGACAATTTTTCACAACAGAGCTGATAAAATTGATTGAAAATATGAAATATATACTATGAGAGTTAATTTTCCTTAGATACATGGATTGATTGAATTCCCTTTTTGCTTATGCATATAATATATGAAATGCAAAAAATAGAGAACAATAAAAGAAGAACATTCACAAACCACAATGAAACAAGATATGCACTGTGAAACCCTTATAGGAGAAAACCCAACTAGAAAGTGAGGCCGCTTTGCTCTCTCTTTCTTTAATTGGAAATGGATGCAAGTACGAAGGTGTGAGACTTGTGGCTCGTGGGCTGCTACAGAACACAAATCCTCTTTGTTTGATCTCTCTCTATTCACTCGTAGCTACTCTGCTCATTTATGGAACAAAATGAACTCTAATAGAATGGAACCCCTTTTCTTCCTAGTGGCTTGATTATAACATAACACGATAGCCTACTAGTGGTTAAGTTTGACTTCTTCAATTGTTAACTAGAGTTACAATATTGACCTTTTGAAAGTCTTTTTCATCATGTCCACATGGCTAGCCCCTTTTCCATGAGTAATGGGGCTGCCATGGCATCCTCTTAAATTATGGTGGTCAAAACAAGAAGGTCAACTTCTGGGTGGCATAACCTTTGCATGCAAAGTTCGTTTGAGGTATTTCGTCTTGAGAAATCACTAGGTTAACAAATTAGGGTTGATTTCTCTTAACTTGTTAATTACTTGTGAATGTTTGTTGGCTTCTTATTAGGTTTATGTTCTCTTCATCAAGCAACTATCAAAATAGGACAAAATATGATCACAAGAGGCAAAGAACACAAAGATTTAGGCTCCAAGTTAGGGTAAAACCCCATAAGGGTTAAAACCCAAGAAATCCTCTTCTTATAGAATCAAATCAAAGTGAGATATCCAAGACCCAAAAACAAAAACCAAGACTACCACAAAAGCCCCAAGTCAACCCTCTTTCGAGTCCTCCTTCAACCAAGTCAAAGTCAACAAAGTCAATGCTCTCAAAATCTTGTCAAACTCAGAAATTTTCGGACTTGTATCTCTGAAGTTTCAGCTCTGTAGCAGCTCTGAAATTTCGCACATGTGAACATAATTAGGGCAGAAAATCTTGATTTTATCTTTTAACCTTTGCTTTCTCTCCTTTGACTTTCACTCTTTCTTCCTTGACTTTCCTTTGTTTTTCTTCTTTTCTTGGCACAAAAATCGATGTGTGAGTTGAGTGAGTGAATGAGGTTGAAATGTCTTGTATATATAGCTATGCAGGAGGTCAAATAGGTGCCTCTTTTGGTTGACTTGTCCAGGAGAGCTGACTTGGTCTTGTGGATGACAAAATTGACCTTTTGACTCAAATAAAATGTTTTTTTTCATACAAATAGTCCAAATGGGACTTTTACTCGATAAATTTTCTTTTGACTCGAATAACTCTACAAGCATGAAGAACATGCTTTGACTAGAAAATAAAATAATAATAATGAATATAATAAGTACATCAATGACACAATTGTATTACATTATGAAGACCGACCCTAGTTACATTTTCAACACTCCCTCTTAACTAGGGAGGTATTCATAATGAAACAACATGATACTCTCAAATTGAAATATTCTCATAAGAAGGGTTTGGATTGATAAGCATCGACATTCAACATTGTCAAACATAGCAAGGCCTTAACTAACAAGCTCTATATCTCCATTGGATCAGAGCACAATGCTGGGAGGCATATATATGGACACCACCACCGCCTCTCTCCAGGCACATGCCCCATCCAGATGTTCTCCAAGTATATCCTCACAGGACTATTCTTATCTTCGATACCCTATCCTCAAAGAATATCGGTGTTGTTTCCACACAATCTAGCAGGGATCCTAGGAGGGATATCTAATGGACAACTACTAGACCAAGTGACAACAATGGGACAAAGGCTCATTGTCACTTTAGTCAGTGTCCCTTGCTCTTTGCGAACTTTCACCAATGGGAGGGGTCCCAGTATGGAGGAAATCCCTTGAATGATGAGATAAATTATAAGGTATGAAGTGATTTCCTAGGCTCATTCAAAAGAGAGGCTCAATTATGGCTTAATGAAGGAAAGGCTCTCCAAGAAAGACCTAAGAGGAGAGTCAGGACCTAGGGTTATGAATATTCAAATGATGACAAGTATGTCTAAGATTAAGACTTCCAAGATGAGGCAAGATCTCTCTAGGAGCTTTGTAAGATGATTCTTCAAAATAGGATTTTTGCTCCACTATAGAGACCTAGAAAGAAACCTATGCGAGACCTAGGGTTTGTGAGTTTGATCCTCAATACTCATTATAATTTTTATGACCCTCTTACATGTTGGAGTTCTCATGTCTCAATAACTTGGTGTATGTCCATTACAATCTTTGACTATGGATGAGGCAAATTGATAGAACGTCGCATGTGGATGCCATTTACTTAGACAATATTAATGTATTTTCTAAATGAAGGATGGAGTTTGGACATCCTATCATGGAGGAGGCACCTAGTGTTGAGAAATCAGATTTACTATACATTAGGGTAAATTTCTCTTTCTTTGATAATTACCTGTGAAAGATGTTAGCTTCTTGTTAATGTTTATTATGTTCTCTTCATCAAACAATTACCAAACGTACAAAACATGAAGATCACAAAAAAAACAAAGAACACAGGATATAGGCTCCAAGCCAGGGTGAAAACCGCCACAAGGGGGAAAACCCAAAATATTTCTCTTCTTATAGAATCAGATTAAAGTGAGATATCCAAGACCCATGACCATAAAAGACTCCAACCCTCAAGATGCCAAGTCAAACCCTCCTTTCGCATAGCAAACTCATCAATATCAAGGGACTAGCAACATGTACAACATCAAGAACGAAACTTCAACAAGCGATGTATCAAGGCAGAACTTCCACAAAACCGAGCTCTAGAAAAAATCCTTCTTTACTTGTCGATTTCAAACTTCGTTCCTCCTTCCTTCGCTATCCTTCTCTGCGATATTTCAGAATAGATCATGCAAAATTGCTTGTGTACAAATGAGCTCAATTCACCTTCTATTTATATTGTCCAAAGGGGTTCAAATAAACATGTCTTTTGGGGCAGGGCCAACTTGGCATCTAGAGGCAATTTTGACCCAAATTACATATTTGAAAATTCTTTTTCTAGGCTATAAGTAAGCCTTTGACTTTGACCAATACAAATAATAATGAGCATGAAGAACAAGCTTAAATAAATAATAATTTGACTTGAGCATGAAACCCACGCTAGAAAAATAAAATTCCTTTTTCTTCTTTTTGTTTTTACATAAAACATACTGTTGTCACTCAAATTGTACACGTGAATGCGACTATGCTCAGGGTAGGGGCTGTCACTCTGATCCCAACCCTCTCCATGTAAGTTGTCTCCATACAACAGGCTAAGGGGGGTAGTCCTTATGGATGAAATAATGAATTCACAAGAGACAACTGAATGGCCTAGCAACTTGGTTGAAGATGATTGGCAAGTTTAATTATATTAGCACAACTTGATTAGATTTATCGAAATTATCAATCGGAGACTAGTGCCTTAGGAGTCAAATTACTTGCACAATAGAGATTAATTTCCAAGTTATCGGATGAACAATTGTTGCTAGAATTAAATCTATCCTATATGAAATACGACACCTAGAACTAAATGAAATGCAAATTCTTGGTTAATTTTAATTTTAAATGCCTATTCTAAGTGAATCCTTTCTCTCAACTATTTTGAAGTTTGTCTCAAATGTAGGTTGTGGAGAGAAACCCAGGGGAAGAAAGCTATGGTTTTATTAATGGTACCTCCCCTGGAGTTCTAACCACCCGAATGCCTTTGACATTGCAGGGACTGTGGCCTTGACGACTGCAAGGTCACTGTGTTAACCACAAATGAGGATCTAAACTCCGCAAGCTGGGTGAGAAAGGTGGTCCTATCTTCTTTCAACCGATCTTATGCGTGGAGGTAAATTAATTAATGCACAACTAATCCTCGGATCAAGCTGTGAGTGAATGTCTTTTCAAGCATGAATACGTACTTAAAGAGAGCAATTATAGAAACAATCTCAACTAAGACAATGCTCTAATGGAACAAGATCAACAAAGTGCCCAAATATAAGTCACTTCAAGATTTATTCATTGATTAGCAATCTTAATGTAACAAATGCTCAAATGAATTCTTTAGAAATTTGATACATAAATTGGAAACTAAGGATTAGCAACACCAATGGAGCAAGATGATTTCTAAACACAATTAGCAATTGCCAATATCGCAATTTTGATCACAATATTAACCAAAGGAGATGATGTCACAAGATTATCTTTTAGATCACAATGCTGTTAAGCAAGAGAATATTCTTATCCAATGAGAAACCAATTCCTTATGTTACTTATCAATTAGAAGCAATAGGTTACTTAGAAGAGCAAGATGCAATAAAGTGATATCAATAGCATTCACTTTCACAATGAACCAATACAATACCAATGTCAAGTTAATCAGAGCATCGTCTTTCTTTGAGATGAGATTAATAACAGTGACTTATAGAAGTGAAATGCAACAAATGCAAGATGAGCAATGATCTTTTATGTCTATTGATTAGCCCAACACAAGACACCAAAAATTACAAGAGCAGTCCACTTATCACTTGCATATGAGGACAAAATGAAATATAGGAACACCTTAAGCTATGAGAATGAATTCTTATGACTTTTTAATGCTTCTTAAGGTATTTCCTTACTGCTATAGCATATATATCAGACTCAGAAAATTATATATCAGACCTCCAAATTCACTTAGAACACCCTAGAAGCAATGGCACAAGTCTTTCTTATTACTTGAGATTAAGTGTGAAATGATTGTAGACTTATGCCAATGTATTTTAAATCTTATTAAGGTGTTTAGATCAGATTTTACTACTATTAAAATGAATGCTTCAGATTTGATTGCAAAGAACAATAAGGAGAGTACGAGGAAAGAGAGCAAATCCTTAGGCTTAGAGGCCTAGTTTAATGGTTAGTTGAAACTCCAATGGACTAAAACTCCTTCAAATACCTGCAACACAATTTGTTAGCTTGGAATTAAATGGATCAGCCCTCTTATGACTAATGCTAGGGGTTTTATGGCTGGTTGATGGATTGTTGAGTACTTCTAGGCCTTAAACCCTTGCCAAAGAGGCTAGTAAGTCTGCAAAAGAAATAGTTAGCAGGGAAACCTAAGATTTATGGCTCAAAATGATAGAAATCAACTACAAACAATTTCCAAACTTACCCTAGGCCCACAACCACAAAAAATAGTGTCAAATTGGATGACAAAACCTCACAAATATGCCAAAAATTCCCAACGATGGTGGAAATTTTTTTAATAGGGCCTGCGGCTAGGGAAAGATGGCCTTCTAGGCCTACGGCCTAAGGCAGTAAGGCCTCTAAGGCTTGCAGATGCCTAAGGAAAGCCACCAAGAGGCTGCGACAAGGAGAAATGAGGCCTCTAAGGCCTGCCGCAAGCCCAATTAGGGTTGCAGCTTGATGGGGAAGGGCCCTAAGTCCTACGACCAAGGCCCAAAGGGCTGCCGCTAGGGAAAAGAGCCCACAAAGGGTTGTGGCCAGGCTTGAATAGGCTGCCGCTAGGCCAACAAGGCTCCTAGAGCCTGCGACTAAGGGAGAAAAGCCCTCCTAGGGCTTGTGATTACCCCAAAAGGGACTCAGACCCCTGCAAACAAGAGAAAATCCCTCAAAAGGGTGATGAAACCCTCCCCCAAGGGCTGCAAATTCCTTTCTTCAACTGTACGTTGGGTTGTCGGGAGCTGGAAGGCTAGATCTTATGCTCTAGGGCCTAGATCAACCTTCTTCTCTTGAATGAATAGTCCATAAATCAATTCTTGCTTCATATCCTTGAGCTATCACTTGCACAAATGAAAAAATGGAGAGCCCAAATACCCAATACATACAAAAAATTAAAAACCACAAACTCCAAATGATATACAAAATTTAGAATGGGTTAAATTTAAAAATACAAGGGGTAGAAAATTTATTTACAAATATTTACAATATTTACAAAATAAATTTGCCCTTATTAGCATGTAAATTTTGTTATAGCACAAGAGAGAGATTTAATTTTTGAGATTTTTTTTTTTTGAATGATGTATGTAAATAGATCACCGACCCAATCCCTCCTGCAAAGTACTCTGCAAAATGAAAGCTCAAAATCCAAACACAGTCTTATTCTCCACAGTCTGTGAACTTGGAGACCAAGGGCTAGCATACTTGTAGATCTCTATTCAAACTTAAAAGATGAAAGATCATGAGAGATCTAGATCTACAGGTGTAAATCTAAACCCAACACCTAAGGCAAGATACCTATACCAATAGATGTTCAGTCTTGCAGCAAATGAAATAATAATTATGAAGCACATATAATATATAACATAAAAAATTACTAGCAAATACCATAGATCAACAGATAAAAGAACAATAGGAATTGAAATCCCAAAGTCTTTCGATTATGAGAAATACAAGTCCAACAGAGCAAGGCTCAGTACATGCGTTACAAATTACATCATCCAAAGATGAAATGAGGAGCTTGATAGCTTTCTCATATAGAAAACGAGAGAAGAAAACCCCTCCAAGTGGAAATAATGGCTAGTTGGCTTGATCCTCGTCAAAATAATCTTATCTGTTGATCTTCCTTTGAAAATAATTGATTTTTTATTTTTGAGGAAAAATTCGAATTTCTTTTAAAACCCTTTTTTTATTAATCCAAAAACTAATATTTTGGACTAATATCCTCAAAAAACTCACTTTGACTTAATCAGCAAGGTCCAAGGGGTCAAATTTCCATAAAAAAGCCATTTTTCCCTTAGGTGGAGGATCTCCAAAAATTAATTATTTTTTGACCCACGAATTTTTGATTATTTTCCACTTGGACAGAATTTAATCTCTCAAATTATTTTTTGACTCGAAATTAATTAATTTTCTGGTTTAAGATTTTTTATTTAATTTTTCCAGAAAAAATAATTTATTGACCCTAGAGGGGATTAATTATTTTTTCCATCCTCAAATATTTTAGCCATGGTGTTTAACTATGAGTAACCATGCAGTAAAATATTTTACACGATATTACAATTTAATTCAACCCTTAGATGGTTAAATATACATTTAGACATAGACCCTCAAGACACTACCCAATTTTGCGACACAATGTGATCTAGTATGAAACCAAATAATTTAGCCATCGTGTCTAAGTATGAGTAACCATGCACCAAATTATTCCTATACACACTTTTACATAGACTTAAAAAACACTAGGACTCACTTAAGACCTTGTCAATAAATTCCACCCTAGCTTTGGGGTATATCTGGTAGAAAACCTCTGCTGACTATGCGTGTTTACAAACACATATGATTCGGGGAGGTTAAAAAATTCCCTAGGATGAAATCCTTTGAAAAAAATCATAGGCTTACCTAGGTGTTGTTACATGGGTTCATAGTCATAGTAGAATCATTGACAATAATTTTGCAGAAATTGGGTTTACAATGACAATATTAATGTTGAATGATGACTTTGATCTTCGAAAAAGTTTATCTGCTGCTTTGTACATCTGCTTCTTGGACTGTTGTCAAAGTGTGGTCAACACATACAATGACATAAGTACAAAGATAATTATGAAGACCGAACCTAGTTACATTTTCCAACACTCCCTCTTAACTAGGGAGGTATTCATAATTACATAACCAGTACAAGGATACTCTTAAATTGAAATATTCTCATAAGAAGAGTTGGATTGAAAAGCCATCTTTAAGCATCAGCATCATAACCAACATTGTCAAATAGTAACATAGTGATGAAAAGCGAAACCCACTATAAGGTAGGTTCACCTTCATTAATCAAAATGAACCTGCAATCTGCTAAATCCATAACAAGACTGCAAATTCATAGATCCAAAACTTGATCCTGGGACCTGTGGGTTATAGGCCCATTTCGCTTCCGCTGCGCCACTTCAATGTCTGCTTACAAACATACATATATATATCAGAAGCATTTAACAAAAATCATGAACTCCATAGTCTTTGATCTCTATATGCCTTTGGAACCATAGACCTTTCGGGATGATACTCAACCCTTGGCAATATAATTTCGAATCAGCCATTAATAAAAATTCAAATGAAATAACGTTAAACCCTCGGAATTAAGGTTCCGACTTCAAACCTTTTAATAAAACTCAGTTGAATGCTTTATCAGATCCAAATCTTGTTTCAACCCTTGTGTAACTTGTGATGCAACTCTATCGTTGGATCTCCATCGATCCACATCCAACGACAATCGCATTACTCTGAGCCCAAATCTCTAACATCAAAAATATTTGCGACACCGACGGTTTCAATTCCGTGACATGTCGGCATATTATTTGATCGCATTGGTTTCGATCAAAACCACCCATGAGCCAAAAGCTATGCGAAACCAGCGGATTGGTTTCTCAAAAACCACTCATCTATAAATTTCGGGTTTTAACTGTAATTAAACATTGACTTGTTGCCGGATTGCGTTTTGACTTCGATTCTCCATGGAAATTTCTATTCTTGTTCTCAACCGCTATAAATCGATTATCGCTGCGATCTTAACCGAGAACCAAAGTTCTTCGATCTCCTCTGAATCCTTTACGCAGGGTTTAATATACTTAACTCGCCATAATTTGCAACAACCTCATGCTATGACAATATTATATTAGATTGCCATCGATCCTTTCAGTGATCGATGGTTGATAAATCACTCCATAACACAACATGAATTCGCAAACAAATTATGAATAACCCATATTTAAACTCACAGAAACATATATCAACATCACATTATATTTCTATTATATACAAAACTGAGTTACAATCTAAGGCATTTCAGCCTTAGTAACAAATTCACATATGACTACATTGCATCCGCCCTCTCCCATTACACATTACAAACTCGCTGTTATATAGATTTTTTTTTACAAGAGGTTGTGAATCGGTTCAGATCCGCAAATCTCTCCTGAACTTTCTCAAACAACCCTTAATCTTCTATTGCGCACACATGGCAGATCATTACACTCAATCAGTTACAGAAATTTAGAATCAGTTTTAACAAATTTTGCCCCATTTTGCATAACTGTTCGCGTACCCGCCTTTCCAGCTTTAGATTCCGACTTGAGTTCAAGTCTGTTCGGATGCCCCTGCATCACATAGCAAGGCCTTGACCAACAAGCTCCAACTCTCCATAAGATTAGAGCACAATGTTGGGAGGCATACATATGGACACCAACACCACAACCTCTCAAGGCACATACCCCATTCGGATGTTCACCAGGTATGTCCTGATAGGACTATTCTTATCTTGGATTCCCAATCCTCAAAGAATATCGGTCGTATTTGACAACTCTTATCTTGGATACCCTGTCCAGTCCTCAAAGAGTGTTGTTCCACAAGACTACTTCTATCTTGGATTCCCAATCCTCAAGAAGTATCGTTCCCAGATGCTTATCCAATCCTCCATTCTCTCTGCCAGTGCCTTCACTAGACGTACGACTGTTAGTCTTGGCCTAGTGCATGACACATGGAGAATATGATGTCCTCTATCACTCCCTCTCAACCAGGGAGACATAACCATAATCCTTAGTTGGTCTCATACTTCATCAATACATCAACTACTTGTTCTTTCGTGGAGATATAGTTGTAGCTGCAAGGCTCCTTTTTTGCATTACATCATACCTGAGCTTCGACCTTCCTGGATGTCAAACATTTTATGGAGCTAATTTCTTTCACATTTCATCTTCATGACAAGGTTTCTCAACTCCTAACAACATCACATCCTATCAAATTTCGACCTTTCTAGATCTTTACAATCTTCATGTAACTTTGTCATCAAACAATTAATCTATCATCTTCAAAGAGCCGAGCATCCTCACAGCTGCTAGCACATGTCTTCTTCCTTTATAACAAAGTTCTGTGTCACATAAGTCATATCAACTTTCCAAATATCAATTCTGCGCTCATGCTTTTCCAAGCCATCATCAGTGTTGTCCACTCAATTCATGTGCTCTCAAATTGAATCAAACAACTGTTATCATCAAACAAGCTCCCCATCTAGTTTCTCAACATACTTCTGCAAATGTCTTTTTAGTGAGCCAAATTATATCCCAAACAAATCATCAATATCACAATATCCTCTAATCAAGATGTGGGATTCGTCATGGAAAATTCTGCTACTTTCTCCCTCTGAGATCAACATTCCTTTGCATGGTCTATCCTCATATTTGTAACAAAGTTCTTTATGAACTTTCAATCATCAACCAATGTGTTATTGGAACGAGGTTAATCAACTGCAAGCTTCAATTAATATCGTATCCATTAGGGTCTTTACAGCTCCCTCTTTCCATCTAAGGTAAGTGAACTTCTTGCCATCTAATCGACTTCCTTGATGCAAGCATCAAACTGTTCTATTCTTCGTTATCTTCATGCTTTGCCACGTTCCTCCAATTCTTATATTTGCTGGTCAAGCTTTAAAAAGAACTTACCTTGACCTACAACCTTTGTTAGATGATCATGAAAGAACAAAAAGGACAAGGCATAAAGATATCAAACAAGGAGATATGGAGTACTTATCTTTTGAGAAGGATTAGCTCCCTCTTTTCATCTTGTACTTGTTCATCAACCTTGTTCTCACATTAAGCATCAAGGGTTAGAGCGAAAATGATTAGATAGGGTTTTGTTTCTAGTGTTTCTTTTGGTCCAAATTGTGCTAGGTTTTATAAACCCTAGATTCTGGCTACTCAAGAATTGCAAACCCTAAATCCTTCATAGTTATCAAGACTTGTCATTCATGCATTTCATGCTGCAAAACCCTAAAGAAAACTATTTGACATGCCTTTTTATTCGTTACAAGACCTAGTCTTCGTATGCAACATAACATCAAAACCTTACATCTCATTGTTTCTAATCTATATTCATGTAGACCCTTTTTATGATCATCATTATGACCTAAAGCAATGCACAAAAATTATACGTACCTCTATGATCTATCCTTCTTTACAAAATTTTGGTCTTATTCCTGAAGTTTTATCAACTTTATTCAAACGAGACAACTTCTTATATTCGTAGTGCAGAGATGAGCTTCATTGATCTTCAAATATGGTACTTACAAGTCTCGGTCCTTTTAGATGATTTATATAGTTATTCTTTCTCTTTCTTAGGCTGTGTGCCATGACAAGTTAACTTTTGTATGTAATCCAAACTTTAGGTTCTTTTTATATAGGATAACTTTCTTTAATCAGTGACTTGCAGCTTCATCATTTCTTTCAATTTGGCTTCATTGATGTCACTCTTTCTTCTAATAATCTAATCCATCCATAGAGCTTCAATACTTCGGTTTTCAAGCTGGGATTCGAACCAGGTAGTTTGTATTGCTTAGTTGGTCAACTTTATTTAGTATTCCATCCAGTGTAGTTTTGATGACACAATTGCTATATATATATTGGAGTCACAGAGACACTGTTTTGCTTGTCATAGAGTCACCGTGCGATGATAATCAAGATATGTAGACTACTGGTGATAGAAGTGTTGTCCACAGATTACACACCTAAGGATGTGGGAAAAATCGTCAACCCCACAAGGTGTGTTCTTTGTGGCAATGCTCAGAGAAGGGGCTGTCGCCTGATCCCAACTCTCTTCGTTTAGGTTATCTCCTAGCTAAACCAAGGGGGGTGGTCCCTAAGAATGAAATATGAGGAAAACTTGTTAGAGATAGCAAGTTCAAGGAGACAATTAGTAAAGCTATCACCATCAATCTAACTTGAAATGAAATTAGAGATTAATTAGCAAGTTTAAATGTTTATGAGCATATAAATATTAACAATATGGATTTAGTTAATTTAACAAATATCCTGCAAGACAAATTGTGAAAGACCTGTGCCTTTAAATATAACTTACAAGGAATATATGCTCAAAGCAAAATCACAACACTTGCATTGAAATATGATTTTCAAGCTACAAGAATGGGAAGCTACAAGGCAAATGTTAATGAATCAATACAAAAGATTATATAAAACTTTGAGATATGAGCAACAAGATGAAAATGAAGCTTGCAAGAGAAATACAACTTGTACTTGAAGAAAGATTGCTCAAATATGATATAACAACATCAAAGGACAATTAACATCAACATGAAATAGACAAGTACAAGAAATATAAATTATAATGCTTGCAAGTGAATGAGATGCTCGCAACTCAACTTATACAATAACCAATTATATGCAAGATGAAAGTTATCAATGAGTGTGTGAAATCAAGTGGTCTTGGTAAATTTTATTTATGCCTAATCTAAGGTGTGACTTCCTCTCAACTCCTTCAACTTGGTAAGGATTGAGGTGATTGCAAGAAGGCTAGAATGAGGAGGCAAATGGCTCATTAATGATACCCACCTAGGACTTCAATACAACTTGCGTGCCTTTATTCCTACAAGGGACTTGACCACAAGAGAACTGTAATGTCACACATTTTAGCCTTTGCTCCAAACTCAAATTGTGGGAGTTTGAATGATAGTTAGGGAAGATTGTCCGAAATTTCTATCAACCAAGCTCATGCTTGGAGGTAAATTTTAAAGATGCAAAGTAGATATAAAATTAACACAAATGCTTTAAGTGAGATGTGGATTTGACAAACTTAAACAAATTGCTTCAAGTGTGAAATTTTTTAGATGTGTCAACAAATAAAATAGCATTTCACTTTAAATTGATCAAATTGATTAGTTAATAAGGTGTGTTTAGAGTGTTTAATGACCAATAAAGCAAATTTGATTCACTTAATGAAGCACATGTCAATTAGATCAAGAAGCTAAAACTACTTCAATGAAAATGAAAATTAGACAAGTGAAATATGAAATTACTCAACGAACACAAAATCAAGTTAGTCCAATAGAATGATGAGTGATTAAAACTACTTGCAAAATGAAAAAGAAATTAGATCTATCAACGCTAATGCAACTAGATGGGCAAGAAAACTAATCTAAACTAACAATGCAAAATGAACAAATTAGTCACCACTCAACCAAGAGATCCTCCTTTCGAATGAGGAGATGGGATACCAAGGGGGAAAACCCCAAGCTCCCTCAAGAAAAGATTTTTTTTATTATTATAACAAATGAAACCCTTAGACAAGAAATGACGACTTAAGATCTTAAGGAGGGTTCACAAAATATAGCTTCAAGGAGCCAATACCCACCCTTAAGAGATTTTAAGTGCAAAAGAGAAATAGTTACAATGATTTTGAGAAATTTACAATATAAGAACTACCCAGTAGGCAATATGCCTTTCTCCAAGGATATTTTGCTCAAAAGATAGACGTTTAAGCTTCAAGAGCAAATTTGCGTGGGCGAAACAGAGACACCCTCTCTAAATTCTGGCGACCAAGAGGACCAGGGCTTCAAAAAATATAGATCTTGATTCACAATCCTCCAAATGGTTGCTCTCTTCAAAATCAAACTTGAATGATCCTCAAACCCTAGCCGTCTAGGATCTGCGCAAGCAAGGAGAGAGGAGAGGGTGATAGCTTGATCAACGAGTAAGTGTAGTCAAAATAGTTGTAAGCATTCACTTGCAAAATTTTTATGAAAATTCTCCAAGCAAAACCCTCTTCTTTCAGATCCGCGCAAGCATAGACAAGGAGATCCAGATATAAACAAAAATTATATACAAGAGAAATATATGTACAAAATAGTTAGAATATATAGATAAAAAATACAAGTTTGCAAGCAACAATAATATGAGGACACCTCCGCCCTTGTGCAAGAAAAAATAAACTCTAGATAGCTAGATTATTTAGTAAAAGTACATTAAATGAGTAGGTCTGAATTTAATAATGAAATATCTTAGAGATTTGGGGTAGAAACTCCCTTTTCAATCCTTAGATCAAACTTAAAGAAATAAGTGAATGTGGGTTCTAGTTCCTTTACACTTGAGAGTTGGTTGGTTCAACTAAAAACTTCCCCAAACACTTAAAGATTTGTTTCAAAAAATTATAGATCTCTACACACTTCAAAAGATATTGTTAGATCCACAAGGTATTAGATAGCACAATGAAAAAGAAGACGAGGGGTTCAATTGTAAGCCCACTAGCGCTTCTAGATCTAGAGTGGCTCTCTAATCCAAATATCAATGCAAAATAATTATACATTAATAAATCCAAATCCTAGCAAATGGAAATAACAATTTAATTAGCACAATTAGAATATTAAGCACAAATTGAAACAATTATACTTGAAAAGAAGAAGAATAACACCACATAAATAAACCCCAATGTCTTTGCTTTATTAGATTTGAAAAATATAGAGTACAAAATTTGGAAGAGCTCTAGCCCAAAAATTCATTACTACAAATGAGAGAGAGATGGCTCCCTTAAATAGAAAAATCCAAGTAGATTGCAATGGGAGAGATCTCTCCAAGTGGCAAGTAGAAAATCCAATGCAAAAACGTCTTGATCCCATGGCCAAACAGCTAGATCCAACTAGAAAAAAATGAAACCTTTGATTGCCCTTGTGCAGATCCCCAGGAGAAGTAGTCGTTTTCCACTTTAGAGGAACTAGGTTGAGTGACATTCGAATTTTGGAGTGGTTTGGACCACTAAAAAATATTTTCCATCTTTTCCCTCGAAAAATTCTCATTCAACTCAACCAATTTGGACCATCTCTTCAAAAAATTCGATTTTCCGGCACCATTTTTTGTGTTGGAGGACCAACAAATTGCCTTTGGTGATTTTCTTGCTTGGGTGGAGATTCCATCAGTTTTTGACTTGACTTTATTTCTTGGGAGTCCACTTCATTTTTTTTTATCATTTTTCCACTTGGAGATAATTTTTATTTTCTTCCCATTTTTATTTTTTGGCTAATTATTTGCTAGTTTTTGCCAGAAATTGGAAAAAAATGGGTTTTGAGGGCTAAATACATATTTTTTCACCTTCAAAGTGTGTCTAAATAGAAAGTTGAGGTGTGGAGGTCTAATTTTGATTACTCATACCCCCTATAACTTCTATAAACAACACTTCTTACATTTTACATCAAATAATTATTAAAAACTCGTCCAGTGGGAAATTTTTAACAATTAAAAACTTAGACTTAGACTCAACCAAATTCCTCGAAACTTTAGAGATGATCTAGTATTGTAATATACATTAATTCTAGACACTAGGACTCACCTAAGACTCTACCATCAAGCCGCACTCTAGCTTTGGGGTATATTTGGGAGAAAAGCTCAATTGGTTATAAGTGTTGAAAAACACATATAATGGGTCGAGGGAAAAAGAGATCCCTAGAGTGAACTCACTTGCTAGTAAAGTCCTAAGCTACCTAGACCTTTTACATGACTCTTTTTTCATCATACTAGAGTCATTTTTACAATATCCCTACAGGGTTGTAGAATCTGGAATACCAAATGATGAGAAGAAGCAGAATGATGATGATGAAGTCTATTACTTTGTTTGATATACTGGTGTTGAAATGCTCATAAATGTTCTCTGACCATGGAGCCTCTGTCAAATCTTCAAGTGAAACTTGAGTGGTTAATAAGAAGCAACCCACAATAATGATGCAACCCTCACACAGAGATTAGCGATGCCATACAAGTATAATTTGACGCTCATAGTTTTTGTATACGAGCATCGAACCAGTGTAACGAACTGTAATGTATGCAATCTGAGTCACCAATATATATATATATATATATATGCAAATGCGATCTCAAAGATCTTCAGGGTTATATATATAGTGTGTGTGTGTGTGTGTGTGTGTGTGTGTGTGTGCCACAATAAGGTGTGGGCCATCAATGATAAAGTGCGAGCCATGTAAAATGATCCACAACTATAGGTATAGTTCATATTTTTTGAGCCATAGGTATATGAGCCACAAAGAGTCATTCAGAAATCAAATTCGATGTCACTGGGATATGATCCGAGCCATAGAACGAAAGCAATACCACTGAGCTTTAGAATATAGTAAGCGAGCCTTTGGAGTGTGTTGTCGCACAGAATGTCTAGGCACCGTGACAACGGCTTAGATCGGGTGCTGTCACCCTGATCCCCAATCTCTCTATCTAAGCTGTCTCCTTTCAAGCTAAGGGAGGTAGACCCTAACAAAAATGAAGGAATAGAATTGGTTGCAAGTCAACCAACCCAGGAGACATAGTTAATTAACCAAGTACTTGATGAGATTAACGAGATTTCACCGATCAATTATATTTAAAACCAGTGCCTTATGGAGTTAAAAGATCTCTTTATACAATTAAAGCCAAGTAATGGATGTATAACTGTTGCTATGAAAACACAAATGACCACAATGATATTCAATAGAAAGCACCATAACCATTCATTAAGATACTTAAGCCAATAGCAAAGCTTATCATGAAATGATCATTTAAATCAAAATGCCAGATGCTTGAAATATTTCCGAATTTATAATGTTCCAATTAACCCAATCCAGAAATTGAAATGCTCCTATATAGTTAAACTTTAGATAGAAATTTTGTGCTCATTTGACTAAAGGACTTAGAATTTTTTATTTTTTTAGATTTTTTTATTTTTTATAATATTTTTTAACAAAATCTACAAAAATTTAAAACTAAAATTTAAAATTTAAAAATTAAACTAAATCAAAATCCTAATTGAAAACTATAGCTACACATTAAAATTTAAATTTAAATCTACAAAAATTAAAACTAAAACTAAACAAACTAAACTAAAATCTAAATCGAATTACAATTTAAAACTAAAGTCTAAAATCTAAAGAAAAACTAAAATTAAAATCTAAATCTAAAGCTAAACTAAACCTACGCTAAAACAAAACAAAACTAAATTAAATCAAAATCGAAAACAAATTAAAACCTAAAGCTAAAACTCCTAACGAAAATTTCAAAACGCATATACGTGACGCTTGAAGTTTTTTTATTATGTGCATTTTGAATTTTTTGTTTGCAGGCCGAGGAGCGAGGGGGACGACGACGGAGGAGAAGTGGAGCTTGGACGACGGGAATGAGATGGGCTAACGCGACGACTAGAATGGAGAAGGGTTGAACGACAAAGAAGAAAGATGTGTGAAGATAAGGGAGGAATGACGGCAGGAGAAAGGTCGACAGCTTGTAGAGGGAAAGCAAGGTCGATGGTTTAAGGGAAATGGGTCTGCGGAAAAGGAAAAGAAAACGAGAAGACAAGTGAACTCGTCGTCAGAGAGCTAGGCAGCAGACAAAGGGTTAACGTGGAGGTAAAGGGCACGTCGAACAACAGACGACTGGTTAGCGGAAAGGCAGAGATGTGAGGGATGGAGGTTTGGACAGCGGGCAGAGAAAAGGGTCAATGCAAGATGGTAAAAAAAAAAAAAAAAACTAACGCAGAGGGGAAATGGGAGCAGTGTAATGAGGGTTGAAGGCAGCAATGAAAGGACGCCGAATGCAGATAAAACTTCAGTAAAACCCAACACTCATTTAAAACGTCCAGCAAACAATTTTTTTCTGTAAAACTCAGATTTTAGATGCTCTTCAAATCGAATATTCAGATTTTTCCCACAGAAGCAATTCTGAGGCCAGATCTTGCCCTCAGGGGTTAGATCTGGCTCAGATCTTTAAAAAATATCTGAGAAAACCCTGCAATCTGCAAAACCAAAACATATCCTGAAAATATATGCACCAAAAAAATTATTAAACCCTTACAGCCCTAAAAAATACAAATTTACAAGCTAATTTACAGATTTGAGGCCCTCATGGCCAAATTTGAACCCATTTCAACACAATTTTTAGAAATTTGAAATTTTAAAGAGAGGCACAAGCCCTAAAAGACCCTGTAGAAAACATAAATTCGTAAGATAGATTCAGGAAATTAGAAACAATGGGCTTTTTCAGATTTACGAATCTGAGAGTCGGCTGGTCCAACTGAAGATTTCCCCAGACGCTCAAATCTGAAATTTTTTTTTTTTCCCTGCACACTTAGATCTGAACTTTAGGCTGATAGAGATTTAAGAAAATAACATGAGATCCTTTAGAAAAAATCAAAATGTCATTTTATGAACCCAGAAAACTGCACAAGATACCTGTATGCAGATTAATCCATGAAGGCCATCAACCATAAAAATGCCAAATAAAGTAGTAGACTTTAGAGACAATATCACCACATAGATCTGGAAAAGGAACACCAAAGTCTTTATGATTTATTCATCAAAAGGAATCACAAGAGCTTTCAAGAACAAGTGCACGATCCTAAGATCGGATGACTCAAGACTAACAAAGACCTCTAATTTATAGGACAAAATCTCCAACGGCTAGTTCGGTTGATCCATGTCAAAATAATCTCGACCGTCGAAAAGATTTGATCATCTTTTAATCTGGACCGTCGAAATTATAGATTTGGGGAAAAAACGAATTTATCATTTAAATCCATTTTAATTAACTCAAAAATACTATTTTTGAGTTAATTACCTCAAAATTTTGACTTTGACTTAACCACCTAGGCCCAAGGGTCCAAAATTTCTTAAAATTTTCAATTTTCCCTTGGCCTGGGGCCTTTAAAAATTTGTTTTTTAAGGACCAACGAATTTTGCCTTTGAAGGATTTATACTCACCTAGGACCTAGAATTAATTAAATTTCTGGCTTAAGATTTTTTAATTAATTTGACTAGAAATTTTAATTAATTGACTGAGAGGGGATTTTAATTATTTTTCCAACCTTCTTTACATAAGATAAATACATTTAGACACATGAAGGGGGGATACCCATTCGTATAGACCCTCAAATAGGTACCCAATTCTGCGACTCAAAACATGATCTAGTAGACCAAGTAGCTTGTAATAAAATAATCTAGCCAAATAGCTAGGATTATTCCCAAACTACTTTTACAAGGACTCGATAGAAAACACTAAGACTCACTTAGCATGCTGATGACAAAATCCACCCTAGCTTTGGGGTGAGGCTGGAGGGGAAAACTTTGCCGATCACTTGTGTCGAAAAACACATGTAAATCAGTGAGACAAAAAACCTTCTAGGATAGAAATCGTCACCAACATACTAGGCTTACCTAGGTTGTTACATACATGACGGTCTTACTTAGATCATTTACATCATAAACATGCAGAATGGGTTTACATCATTTATAAAAAATGTCAGCTGTCGATGAAATCTGGATGACGTGAACCTCGAACATGATAAGCCCCATTTGAAAAAATGGGGGTGTACTGCTATGGGGTCGTTGACAAAGTGTGGTCAACAGAGTGTATAGTGAATTTAGAGATATTGAGTCATAGTGTATATTGAGCATAGTGATAGCGAGCCAACAAAAATCGAGCCATAGATACGAGCCTCCATAGAAAATTTGATTCATACAAAGAAAAGTGAGTCATAATGTGGACCTTCGAGATGTGAATACAATGTGTGCCATTTCAAAATATGATCCACGAAAATATGTCCATGAATTGTCATAGTGAAGAGAATACATGTCATAGAAGATATATGAATCACTGTATATAGATCGAGCCGCAGAAGGGTAAATACGAACGACAACCATTTTGTGGGAATGCAAGCCATTCAGCGTTATCGCATCAATCCAAGGAAACGCATCCTCAAATTTGGTACTTCATTTTGAAATAAAACTTCCACTTGAGTAAGGATTGTATTAGTATCAATTTGAGCCCTTAGAATCTTTAGACGTTTGCGAATATATAGTTCGGATCACAGGATCAAATCTTAGGGTCACCACAAAACACGTTTATTTTTTTATTTTTTTTAGAATTTTGTCCTTCTTTCCCTACTAGACCAAGTGTGTATGATAGTGTATGCATCAATCTTGAGCTTGGGTTTTCAATAGAAGGTATAGATTTCAGATTGTTTTGAATATTGCAAACTTCAGATAAGATGATGATCTTTCTTTCAAATGGAGTGATGATTGCTTACAATGATGGGTCTCCTTCAAGAGCGCCAACAAAGAGTGATCTTCAAAACACCATCCTTCAACCTTAGCTCTAATACCATGTTGAGAAATCAGATTGACTGTACCAAGGTTGCGAGGAAGCTTCACCCCCCCCCCCCCCCCCTCCCCCGGTTCCTGCTCCCGAAAGGCGCTCCGTTCGGGAGCGTTTTGGGAGCGCTCGGAAACGCGCTCCCGAAAACACTTCCTGATAATTCGCTCCCCGACCGCTTCCGGCATTTAAAAAACGCTCCTGAAGCGTTTTTTGAATGCCGGAAGCACTCCTGAAAAGGCAGGGAACGTTTTTACAGGCTCGGAAGCGCGCTTCCGAAAACGCTTTTTGAGGGGAGTGTTTTCGGGAGCGCGCTTCCAATACTGTAAAAACGTTCCCTGCCTTTTCAGGAGCGTTTCAGGGAGCGCTCAGGAGCGAACGCTACCTGAGCGCTTTCGGCATTAAAAAAACGCTTCGGGAGCGTTTTTTAAATGCCGAAAGCAGTCGGGGAGTGTTCGTTCCCGAACACTCCCTGGCGGCGTGATTTTTTTTTTTTTTTTAAATCGTTTTTTTTTGAAGAGGGAGGGAGGAGGGTTGGGTAAATAAAAGCCCACCCTCCCCCTCATTTGTGTTATTGTTTTAGTTGAGTGAGTGAGAACAAGAGGAGAGAAGGACAACTTGGAGAGAAGCAGAGCTTGGAGCAAGAGTTGGAGAGCTCGGAGAGAAGGAGAGCTTGGAGAGAGCAAGGAGCAAGCTGCAAGAGAGCAAGAGGAGGATTGCAAGAAAGAGGTAGGTCTTCTAATCTAGTTTTGTATTTTCTAGGATGAATTTTTAAGTTGTTCAAAGATGAAAACTTGATTTTTTTATTTTTATTTTATTTTATTTATTTATTTATTTATTTATTTTTTTTCTGAATGTTGCATTTTATTGTGTTGAAAATTGAAAAATTGAATTGTTTTTTTCCTGTGTTGCATTTCCTATTTGCATTTGGCATTTCTCCTTTTTTTTTGCAGGCTAGAAACTTGAAACTTGAAACATCATGGCTATATGGCTAGGGATTTTCATCATGCTGGTTCCTTTCTTTGTAATAATGGTGTTGGAGAGTAGAAGAAAGAGGCAGATTAGAGAAGAGGAGGATGAAGAAGTGGGTTATGGTGAATTTGATGAAAATCTTGAAGAGGAGGAGGATTATGCTGAGGAGGAAGGGGGGAGTGGAGAACATGAGGCCACAGATACCCCAGCTAGACAAGACCAAACTCAGACACCTTTGTGGAAATATGTTCAGACGCAGGAAGGAGGGAAAAGTGGTGGAACCACTAAATTTATTTGCCCCCATTGCAATAAAGAATACCGTGGTTCATACACCCGTGCGAGAAGGCACCTTTGTGGGAAAGTGCCAGGGGATGGAGACAAAAATCTAGGAATCAAAATTTATGCTAGTGTGCCAGCAACACAGAGAGAGAAATATAGAAAGGAAGAGGAGGCTGCCCTACAGAGATCTAAAAGATCTAGGGGTTTCGTTGATTCTTATACACCATCAGGTGCATCACATCATGGACAAAGAAGTCCATCAACTTCCACCTATGGCAGTGGTTATGGAGGCAGTGGCACAGCTGGATTAAGGCGTAGAACCATATCTGATTTCCTTGACGAAGGGTGTAGGAATGATGTGGATTCAAAAATTTTCCGTTTTCTATATGCATGTGGGGTGCCATTCAATGTTCTTCGCTCACCTTATTGGCATGAAATGGTTTCTACCATTAATGATGCCCCCAAAGGATACAAAAGCCCTGGGTATGACAAGGCCAGAACTGTGGGTCTTGATCATGAAAAAGCTAAAATAAACCATTCTTTGGCTAGAATGACAAATTCATGGAATGAGCATGGGGTGTCCATTGTCTCTAATGGATGGACCAATGTAAAAGGAAAGCCATTGATAAGTGTTTTGGCTGTGTCGGTTAGTGGTGCAATCTTCCTATCAGCATATGATTATTCAGACAAATACAAGACCGACATTAACATTGCAGAACCATTACTTGCAATAATTGAAAACACTGGGCCATACAATGTCATACAAGTCATCACTGATAATGCTGCTAACTGTAAGGCAGCAGGAGCAATTATTGAGGATAAATACCCCAACATATTTTGGTCTGGGTGTTTGGTTCACACAATGAACCTTTTGATGCATGATATCATAAAAAACAAACAACCTCAATTCAAATGGCTTGGTGATTTGTACATGAGAGGTAAAAAAATGATAAAATTTATTACAAATTATAACAATACCCATGGGCTTTTCCGTACTCACTCCAAATTGGAGTTGTTGAAGATAGCAAAGACTAGATTTGCTAGCTATTACCTCACCTTCAGGCGCCTTTTGAAGGTAAGAGAGTCATGGGCTACAATGGTATCAAGCCCACACTGGCAGGTATTAAAGGACAGGGCAACGACAGTAGTTGACAGGCAAGGTTTTTAACATGTGGAGGAGACCGCCCTTGACCCTTTGTTTTGGGCATGTGTGAGGGAAATTTTGAACTTCACCAAGCCCATTTATCATATGATTCGGTTTGCAGATACAGATAAACCAGTGATTGGGGAGGTTTATGAGCAGATGGATAGCATGTTGGGCGAAATAAAAGATGTTGTTAATGATAATGATCCCAACTTGTATGCAATGATTCACGACTGTGTGTGTGCACAGTGGAATAAACTCAATGTTCCACTACATGCCTTGGCATATATCCTTATGCCAAAATACTACTCTCCATCTTGGTTGTGCCAACCTGCACCTGGAGGTGGGGTTAGGATCAAACCTCAAACAGATCCAGAGGTACAACAGGGATACATAAGGCATTAGACAAGTTGGTACTCGACAGGGAGGAGTGTGCTAGATTGCGCCTTGAATTAGGAAAATACTTCAGTTGCACTGCTAACTTTGGTTCTTTCCATGCAATGGAAGATAGAGACAAATTTGATGCTCTCACATGGTGGGAAGCATATGGCGGCATGGGACTTTTGCCAAAGTTGACAAAAAAAAGTTCTCTCACAGGTTGTGAATACTTCTTCTGCAGAGAGTTGTTGGAGCACCTACAACTTCATACATAATGTGAGAAGAAACAGGCTGAATGAAAACCGAGCTGAAAGCTTGGTTTATGTGCATTACAACTTGAGGTTGTTGAGCCATTACTGTGATCGGGCATATGAGGATCAATCATACAGAGTCTGGGACAACAACCCAGAGGATGATAATTTGGAGGACGACACGGTACATATGGAAGAATTGGAAGCAGAACTTTTTAGGGATGATGATGAAGCATTAGCAGCACCGCCACACACAGGGCCAGTCCCACCATGCAGTAGTAGTGTGGGTGCCAGTGGCAGTGGCAGTGGTAGTGCCAGTCCTCGATATCCAACTATTATTCCGTTGTAGATTCAGCCTCCACCTTCTAGTCATGGTCGTGGACGTGGTACTCCTGAGAGTACTAGAAGACCATCATTTCCTCGTGGCTCGCACAAATTAGACATTTCTCGTGGGTGTGGCAAGGGATCAGCCAATAGATAAAATAGATTTGTTGTTTACTAGTCTTTTCTATTTTCTAGTAGATTTTATCTTTTATAATTGTTGACAGTTGACCGTTGAAGTTTGAACAGTTGAAACTTGACTCTTTCATATATTTAATGACAATTTAAGTTTGAAGTTTGAATTTGAAAGATGAAACTTTGAAGTTGGCATTTATAATTTTACAAGTCATTATGAATTATGAATATGATGCTTCATGAAAGTTATATGGTGATCAATGAATCAATGATGATAAATGTTATATATATCAATGATGATAAATTGTATATATTGAATTTTGAAATCAATGAATCAATGATGATAAATGATATATATCAATGATGATAAATGTTATATATTGAAATTTGAAATCAATGAATTAATGATGATAAATGTTATATATCAATGATGATAAATGTATATTGAATTTTGAAATCAATGAATCAATGATGATAAATGTTATATATTGAATTTTGAAAGCTTGAAACCTTCCGATTGATGATTCACGAGACTCAAGAGTTAATATGTTGTATGCTTCCAACTTGTGGGCGTGGTTGATGAAGATTATAACTTCTAGATGATTGATGTTATATGATTCAATCTATGTTTTTATGTTTTTTATGTCTAATTGATCATTCTACATGCTTTTGTTGACATATATGCATCAATATATATATATATATATATATATATATAAACGCTCCCCGAAACGCTCTGGACCGAGAGCTTTTGAAAATGGCGCCCCCGCTCCCGCTCCTGCTCTCGCTCCCAGCTCCCGCTCCTGCTCCCAAGCAACCATGGACTGTACGTTAGGGTATATTTCTCTTTCTTTGATAATTGCTTGTGAAAGTTGTTGGCTTCTTATTAATGTTTATTATGTTCTCTTCATCAAACAATTACCAAATGTACAAAACCTGAAGATCACAAAAAAAAACAAAGAGCACAGGATATAGGCTCCAAGACAGGGAAAAAACCCCATAAGGGTGAAAACCCAGAAAAATTCTCTTCTTGTAGAATCAGATCAAAGTGAGATATCCAAGCCCCATGACTATAAAAGACTCCAACCCTCAAGATGCCAAGTCAAACCCCCCTTCTACATAGCAAACTCATCAAGGGCGAGAGACCAACAACATGTACACCAACAAGAACAAATCTTCAACAAGAGATGTATCAAGGCAAAACTTCCACAAAACCGAGCTCTAGAAAACCCTTCTTTACTTGTCAATTTTAGAATTCGGCCCTCCTTCCTTTGCTATCTTTTTGTGAGATATTTTAGAACAATCATGCAAACTTGCTTGTGTACAAATGGGCTCAATTCACCCTCTATTTATATTGTCCAAAGGGGTTCAAATAGACATGTCTTTTGGGGATGGACTGACTTGGCATCTAGAGGCAATTTTGACCCAAATTACATATTTGAAAATTCCTTTTCTAGGCTATAAATAAGCCTTTGACTTTGACCAATAAAAATAATAATGAGCATGAAGAACATGCTTAAATAAAATAATAATTTCACTTGAGCATGAAACCCTTGCCTGAAAAATAAAATTCCTTTTTCTTCTTTTTGTTTTTACATAAAATATACAATGACATAAGTACAAAGATAATTATGAGGACTAGACTTAGTTACATTTTCCAACACCTAGATGGTTAGAGGAGGGACACGCAAAACAATAGGAAGAGCAAGAGGAGTTGGAGGAGCGAGTGGAAGATGTAGCAGTATCAACACCATCTTTTAGAGAGACTGGTGAACCTAGTTCTACACTCACCAGTCACCATCAGACACTTGTTTGCAGTGCTAGGGCCTTTTGTTTTAGGGGTAGGCTTGGAAAATATCCCATCATCTTAAAAGGGGGAGAGGGCATGAGCTTGCTGCTATTTTTTTTTTGTTGTCATTGTACATCTACCTCATTATGATGAGACATATTTATATATGTCATGTCATTTTGTATTGGTTCTCTATTTTTAAGTCCTTGATTGGACAACTATTAGATTCAAGGATTCAGTATCGACTATGATAGATCATTTTTTATTTCGCATCTACTATATATATATATGTCAGTGCTTTCTCCATATTTATGTGCCAATGTATTTATTTGATGTTGTTGTTGCTTTATATGTTTTAAAAAACTGAATATAATATGTATTTTTTATGTTTGCTATTTTTTTTTCCTTTCCAATATTTTCGCTAATTTTTCTGAGATGATTTTATTTTTTGCCAATTTCGATCTTTTCAACATTGGTATGAACTTCCTTTGCATTGCCCAAAACACCAATTTAGTTGCATGCATTGATCAAAAATTCCGTGGTATTCTTCTGGGTCCTATTGCCTCAAAATTTAGTAGACCTTGTGCCGCCTCATAACACAAGAGCTAGACTACTAAGATGAAACAACGAGGAAGTTGCCACTATCACCTTTGTGAAATTTCCTTAATTGTAGTAATTGGAAATTTAATCTTCTATCTACTAGAGATTATTTGTCTTCAGAATTTTAATACGATAAATAACAATTAATTCACTACTACAATCTTCACAAATAATTACAGGAACTGAGAAATATTATACACACACAAAATTATCGACACCAATATTTTTTGGACAGATGTCCCTGGAAAAACCTCGAAGGTAAAATCAGTTCTGCAGATGAGGGTTTATATTATTCTTCAACAAAAATTGAGAATACAATATGCTTGCCTCTCACTTGCAAAGCTCTGGAAATTATTTTTCTCTTCACAAAAATAATTTGGAAACACAAATGTCTCCCTCTATAGGTGTAATCGACCTCCATGTGCAACTCATACTCCTCCAGACAACTCGCACGGGATGCTCTATAAATTCGCACTGCCTCTGGGAAAATTCCCCTGCAAGTAAAACTACCTCTAGCACTTCGTATGACCCATTCGCTCTACCTCCGGGTGATAGATATGACACTGCTACACTGAAACGAGCTCCTCTTTATCACTCGCACCGGCTAACTGGCTACTCACACTATTGAATTCGACCTCCTCTTTTGCAGATAAAATCAATCTCCTTCCTCCCACTGGAAACTAGAAATCACTGAGAAAATTCTTCTGGAAATTTTCTCCTCAATCTTCTCTGTTGAAACCGTTTTCCCGGTATCTCCAATGCTCAAACTGCACCATTTCTAATCACTGCAACTGGGTAATTCGAACTCCTCCTTGTGTCTCCAATTGACCCATCAATTTGCTCTTATAATCTCTCGTTTATGAATCAATGACCATCGATGGCTAAGATCATCTTGACCCCATCAAGTGACTTTTCCGGAAGTCTCTAGAGAAAAATCGATTTACCTTAATTAGTCTGATTTAATTAACCAATTTTCCTTAGTTAGACTTGGGAAAATATTTAATAATTGGCTAATTAATCTAATTTAGGTATTTTCTTGGAAAATTTTTTCTGTGTCTTGGAGATAATTATCCTCATGTGTTCCTTAGCCTCATAGACATCATAAAGACTAGAACACTTGTCCACTACTACCAAAAACTAACACTCCCTCTTAGTGAGGAAGGTGTTCTCCACTACTCCCATCTTATCCTTGAAGTAGACAAACTTTGCCTTACCTAAGGCCTTCGTGAGAATATCCACAATCTGCTGATCCGTGGGAACACACTGTAGCTGAACTAACCCATGCTTTACACAACCTTTGATGAAGTTGTATCTGATGTTGATATGCTTCGACCTATCATGAAAGACTAGATTCTTAAAGAGCTTGATGCAACTCTGATTATCACAACAGATAATGGTCAAATCTAACAGCTAACCAAACAATCCCACTAGCAACTTCCGAAGGCAAATAACTTCGCATGTGGCCATGTTTGCTGCCATGTATTCTTCCTTTGTAGAACTTAGTGCCACGAACCTCTGCTTCATGCTGCACCAAGAGACAACCCCTGATCCAATACTGAAGCAACACCCCGAAGTGCTTTTCCGATCGAGTAAACTGCCTTCCCAGTTTGCACTTGTATATCCCATCAAACTGACACATTCACCTTGAGCATATTGCAAACCATACTCGACTGTACCACGTAGATACCTCAATACATGTCTTGCTGCTGCCCAATGTACGCTCTTCGACTCCACCATGAATTGACTGAGAGTGTTGACCGCGAGACAAATGCCTGGCCTTGTGTTGACTAGATACATGAGAGATCTGATGAGCCTCCTATATAAGGTTAGGTCCACATCTGCATCCTTTGATGCGTCTATCTTCCTCTAGTTGATAATCATAGGCGTGGACATGGGTCTACAGTCTCGCATCCTGAATCTCTTTAGATCTCCATAGTATATCTCCCTTGTCCAAGGAATATTTCCCTGTCCGTTTTCCATATCTCTAGTCCTAGGAAGTAATGCATCGGTCCCAAATCCTTCATATCGAATTCAGCTTCCAACTCCCTCGTGTAACCCTCTATGAGCCCTGATGACCTTGTCAAGAATAGATCATCCACATACAATACTAGGATGAGTGGCTCACCTCCTTCCATTAGATAGTAGAGGTTGGAATCTGCATCGCTTTTCACGAAGCCCATTTGCTGCAAGTAGCTGTCAATCCAACAATACCATGCCCTGAGATCTTGTTTGAGTTCGTATAGTGCCCTCTTCAGGCTGTACACATGAGTGTCTCTTTCATGCGTCTCAAATCCGTCTGGATGTTCGATATACACCACCTCCTTTATCACCCCATTCAAGAAAGCTATCTTGATGTCCATCTGGTGAATCTACCATCCCATTTGTGTTGCTAGAGATATCACGACCCTGATGGAAGTGTATCTGGCTACTGGTGCGAAGATATCCTCATAATCTATGCCCTCCTTTTGCGCATACCCCTTGGCCACGAACCTAGCCTTATGCTTCTTCACGCTGCCATCTGCATCATAATTGATCTTATAGATCCATCGAGAGCCTACAACTAACCTTTGCACTGGTCTAGGAATGACCTCCCATACATCATTGATCATGATGGAGTTATACTCAACTGTGGCATCCTGCCGCACTTGATGTTGTGCAACCTCCTCCTAGCTGGAAGGCTCTCTGTCGACAACCTATGTCGCCAATGCCTTGTACCTTTCTGGCTGTCTACGCTCTCTGGTGCTCGCCCTAGGAGCTCCCATGAACTCATGCGCATCTCTCAATGTATGAAGCACCTCTCTACTCCTTCCGCTGGTGGTGGTTGGAGCTTTCTGATCCTCATCCTACCCCTGTTGCTCTGTCTGCGGTGAACTCATCGGACCACCTGCACCTGAGCTAATGCTCATGCTGGTAATTGTACTAGTACTCTGTTGTCCTTGCGACTGCTACTCAACCCTTGGAGCTTCTGCTGGCCCACTTTGATCATCTGTTGGAAACTCGCGAGATCTCATGAAGGCTTTCTCCTCCTGGAACTTCACGTCCTGTCTCACGATGGTCCTCCTACTAATAGGAATATAGATCCTGTACGGCTTGGAGATTTCATTGTAGCCAACGAAATTTCCCTTCCCTGTGGTCTGATCCAGTTTGGTGCATTTATCATCTAGCACATGATAGTAAGCTATGCTGCCAAAGATCCTGAAGCACCTCTCTACGCCTTCCTCTAGTGGTGGTTGGAGCTTTCTGATCCTCATCCTGCCCTTGTTGCTCCGTATGCAGTGAACTCACAGACCTCCTACGCCTGAGCTGTTGAGATTTTGTGTATTTGGGGTAGCATCAGGTGTGCTTTAACTCCCAAATTTTGTGGAGGGACTAGAGTACACTTGATCTACAAGACCCAGAAATGGATTTCGGAAATTTCATCTAGCTTAGGAGATATTAAATTAATTAATTATTTTAATGTATTGCCTAAGTTAAAAGTTAGGGAACTTAAATAATTAAAGTGAATTTAATTAATGTGATGAAATTGTCTCAAGTACACGGATCAAGCTTTCTCTTAATCTTAGCCATTCATTCAAGATCTGATCATGGCCGTTGGTTTCCCAACGAGAAAAGTATAAAGGAAAGGCTTGGGGTCATTTGTAAGACACACAGAGGCAGAGCATTGAAGCTAAGCTGAGATTCTAGGGCGGGTTTGCTAAGAATTCTTAGAAGTGTTTTAGTTGCAGAGAGGGGAATTTAGGCCAAGGGGATGATCTGATCTCGGGGTCTAGAATCAACAAGAGGCAGAGATCAGCTCAGAGAGACAGTGCAGAAGAACAGGGGAGCAACAGTAGCAAGGACAATGCAGTCTCTCAAGGACAGCATGATTTTCAGCAAGAAGCCCTCAGGGGTTACGCATAGACCCTAAGGGGCAGCGTAAGGCTTGCGTCATCTAGTGTGGGGTAACACAACCCTTTCCGGAGCAGCACTGAGGGACACAGAGGCTTCACAGGCTGACACAGAGGCTTTCCGAGACAACACTGGGGTTTCTAGGCCCTAATCTTGGCTGAGTTCTGTAAATCCCGTTTGAGGGTGTGGATAAATCACTATTTTGGCCTTAGAACAGCCAGTGAGCTGTAGATCTATTATTTCTCTGTCGGGTTTTCCAGATCTGGAACCCAAATTTGTTGTATTAAGAAAATTCTTAATAATAAAACCCTCCAACAGCCAGAAGACCAGTTTTCTCGCATTGGGTTTTTTCGGGGACTCTTTGTCCAGAAAATATCTGTGTCACTTTGTCTATGTGTGCATGTACTTGTTCTAGATCTGAATTGGTGAAGATGTGTCATGTGTTTCGCTTCAATTTTAATCTGAATTTATTCAGTTAATAACTTATCTAAGTAGGAGGAGCATAACCAGATTAATAGTAAAGATTTCTGCATAAAGTGTAAGATTTAGAAATTTTCACATGGTTTCAGAGCAATTGCAGATCTAGGAGGGTCACCAACAAGAGACTGAAGGTTCTAGCTGCAGAAAGCAGCTGGAAAAGAAGCAGGAACACAGATTTGAAGGGACAATGCAATTTTCAGAGGCAAATTCACACAGAGGGAAGGGTGACGCAGTCTAACGTTGTCTCCTAGCAAGCCCACGCAATTATTGCACAGAGGCAGCTCAGAAACAACACTGGATTGGTCTGAAGCCAGCCAGTGTGACGCAAATCTGAATTTGTCAGATTCAGAAAAGATTGATGATTAGTTGCAGAATTTAGAAGGTGCTGGTGGGGTTAAAATTTTTGAAGTTTTCAGATTTTAAGCCTAAGCACAAGTGAAAAAGAGTGGGAGGAGATCAACTTCTCAAAGATGTATCATTTTCTAGCCAAAGAAACTTGCAAATTAATTAGAGGATTAAAGAGAGCTGAATCATTGTTGATTTGGAAGATTTCCAAGGAGCAAAATCAGTGGTCAGAGGGAGCAGAAGGTACCTGTTTTGCCAAGGGCCTTAGTTCCAGTTCTCTAGCAAAGAGAAAGGGAAGTTCTGACACACCTCTGAGAAGATGGCTCTTCATGGACTGCATGATCATTACAGATTGGATGGCCTCTCCAACTTTTCAGTTTGGAAGGCAAGGATCCTGATAGTCCTTGAGGCATATAATCTTAGAGACCATGTAGAGCAAACTCTGGCCACGCCGACCGATCTAGATCTCCTTCGGAAGCATAAGGAAGCTGTTGGACATGCCAAGCGGCTGATCATGGATGGAATTAAGGACCATATTGTACCACACTTAGCTGAGAAAAAGACAACTAATGAGATGTGGAAGGCCTTAATCTCCCTTTACGAGGGAAAATCTGTCCAAAGGAATATGCTGTTGGAGACTCAAATGAGTTCATTCATGATGACCAAGGGAGAAGACATAGAGCATTTCCTCTTTAGACTGCAGTCGATCAAAGATCAGTCGACTGCAACGGGTGCTAAGGTGGAAGATGATGTGATGGTCAGGACTGCTCTCAATGCAGTCACAGATGAGTGGGAAACCTTTGTCTAAAGTATCTTGGGCAGAGCAGACCTCCTAGATTGGCACAACTTGTGGGCAATTCTATGTCAAGAAGAACTCCGCAGATTCACCAAGAAGCAGTACAACTCTGGATCAAGCAAAGTGAAGAGGGAAGATGAAGAAGATGCAGCCTTGGCATCAAAAAGGCAGTAGGGAAAGAAGAAGAAGGATATGTCAAAGATCAAGTGCTTCTAGTTTGGTGAAATGGGACATTTTGCCAGCAATTGTCCTCAGAAGAAAAAGGACAAGGAAGGTTCTTCTTCCAAGGCTGCTGTGGCAGATGATGGGTCGGAAGATGATGTAGCCATGAGCGCTCATGAACCACAAAGGTGGGGCGACATGGATATGTAGAGGAGCTACATAGTCTAGGGCGGGATCCTTGAGCAACTCATCTCTTGGATCACATGCGAGCTACGATAGCCTTAAGATAGTAGCGGGACAAGTGGAGCAGTGGGTGCATAGATCACATATGGAGCAGACGCAGATCTGAAGACTGGGAGGAGGAGCGCAGAGCAGAGCAGCAGCAACGTAGAAGCAACAACATCGCAGAGGCTATTGTGACTTCAACAGTGCAGAGCAGAGCTGCTTACGCAGTGCAAAGCTGCAACAACGCAGAAGGCTTCAGAGGGACAATGTAGTGCAGTAGTAGCTTGAGAGATTTCAGCATAAGGCGCTGATGTGACTTCAGTAGTGCAGAGGGTACGCGCAGTGCGGGAATTTCCCGCGCTATGCATCATTTTTCAATTGCCGGCCTGATTTGTAGCCTATGGGCTTGATGATGAGGATGCAACTCATACGGCTTGTTTGTCAAAGAATTGGGCAGGAAATTCGGTTGTTTCTCTCAAAAGCGAAGTTGCGGTATGTGAGATCACGGTGGCATTGCTATGAGCAGCACAAACGGAAACATATTGAGAGGGAGTTGCGGTACGGATGTTGCAGTGGTAGTGGCGAGTGCGCAGAGCGACGATGCGGAATGGCGACGACGGTACGGAGTTGTGTGGCAGCGGAGCCAAGCATCGGCGACCTGAGAACTAGTACCCAAAGTCTTGTAATGCATAAGTGTGATGTATTGCTAGAGCACACCCTTGATGCTAAGAGGGAGTGTTGAGATTTTGTGTATTTGGTAGCTGTAGGTCCCAAATTTTGAGGAAGGACTAGAGTTCACTTGATCTACAAGACCGAGAAATGGATTTGGGAAATTTCATCTAGTTTAGGAGATATTAAATTAATTAATTATTTTTGTATTTCCAAAGTTAAAACTTAGGAAAATAAAATAATTAAAGTGAATTTAATTAAACATGTGATGAAATTGTCTCAAGTCACAGGGATCAAGTTTTCTTTTAATTTTTGCCATTGATTAAAGATTTAATCTGGGCCGTTGATTCGTCAACGAGAAAAGTATAAAGGAAAGGCTTAGGGTCATTTGTAACACACACAAAGGCGAGCATTGAAGTTGATGAAGTTGGTGAGATTCTAGACTGGGTTTGCTAAGAATTCTCGAAGTGTTTCGATTGCGAGGGCTAGGCCAAGGGGATGATGCGATCTCGGGGTTTAGAATCAGCGAGCGGAGATCGGCTCGGAGAGGCCGGTGCGGGCGTGGGGGAGTTGCGACAGGACCTTTAATCCCTCAAGGATAGTGTGATTTTTTCAGAAGGAAGCCCTCAGGGGTTACGCAGAGACCCTAAGGGGCAGTGTAAGGCCTGTGTCACCTAGTCTGGGGTAATGCAGCCCTTTTTGGAGCAGCGCTGAGGGACACAGAGGCTTCAGAGGCTGACGCAGAGACTTTTCAGGATAGCATTGGGGTTTCTAGGCCCTAACCTTGGCTTAGTTCTGTAAATCCCGTTTGAGGATGTGGATCAGTCACTATTTTGGCCTTAGAACAACCAGTGAGCTGTAGATCTATTATTTCTCTGTCGAGTTTTCCAGGTATGGAACCTAGATTTGTTGTATTCAGAAAATTCTTAATAATAAAACCCTCCAGCAGCCAGAAGACCGGTTTTCCCGCATTGGGTTTTTCCGGGGACTATTTGTCTAGAAAATATCTGTCACTTTGTCTGTGTGCATGTACTTGTTCTAGATTTGAATTGGTGAAGATCTGTTATGTGTTTTGCTTCGATTTTAATCTGAATTTATTTAGTTAATAACTTATCTAAGTAGGAGGAGCATAACTAGATTAACAGTAAATATTTCTGCATAAAGTGTAAGATTAAAAAATTTTCACTTGAGCTAGTGCTCATGCTGGTAATTGTACTAGTACTTTGTTGTCCTTGCAACCACAACTCAACCCTTGGAGCTTCTGTTGGCCCACTTTGATCATCTGCTGAAAACTCGCGAGATCTCTTGATGGCTTTCTCCTCCTAGAACTTCACGTCTCGTCTCACGATGATCTCCTGCTACCAGGTGTTTGCGTAAGAAGTCACTCGACTGCTTAAGGAGTAAGCTTTACACATCATAGTTCATTTCAAATTTGAGAGGGGTTGTTTGAGTGGTGGGATGGCTTTCTCAAAGATTTTGAAATGATTTTATCTTCTTTAAGACATTCATGCATTTGGCAAGCTGTGGCAAGTATAAATTGTTTGGGTAAAAGGTAGTATAGGGAGCATAGTACACAAGTGGAAGAAGATGAATAGCTAGTACCTATTTCAGGAAATATTCCTATCCTAAATCAGTCACACATCTATGATTATGGCCTTTAACACAAACTATGTTTATGCAAAGCAAACAACACTTAGAAAATAGATTGCATGTATAAAGTATTCCACAAATCCTTTATGAAATCTTCACTGACATGTTCTATTACACACATATAACTTGTAGAAGACTGAAAGTAGATAATTTACTGTTAAATCCTTTAACAACTTCTCACTCACACTTCACTAGTTGCATCAATTTATATTTTAGAAGAAATTAACAAAGAAAAGATACACACACACATTAGATGTTCCTTGAATCACAAAATCCTCTAGCATGAGGCAAAAAGGTTTTTCTTATTATTTTCAGTCTTTCAGTAGACTAACATCCAACCCTCCCTTTTCTCCTTGTATTATACAATATATATACAAAAAAGGAGTTCTGTAAAAAACCTCCATAAAAAGTGCAAATCTGTTTCTGAGACTTTATTACAACCCTCTACATATAGTAGATTTTATCTGAAACATAAAAAGAAAGCTGAAATAGAAATAAAGACAGATCATGGCAGCATGGAGCTCGAGGTGGCTGAGTAGTCCTCGTTGCTTGGAAAAATCTGCCTCCACAAAAAGTGCAATCTACCGACTGAAAAGAACACCTGTACCCTTATCTGCAAAATTGTAGGAGCAACTAACTGAAAGGAGTAACCAACTGGAAGATAACCACCTTTCAAGTGAGTAACACCTCTTGTTTTAAGAGGTCTTCAATATTCGAGTAACAATAAATACCTTGACCAAGATAAGAGATCTGTCTTTGAGCTTTGAGGAGGTGCTGTTATATTTGCTGATAGATATCAAAATCTTTTAAAACAAGTGTTACCATAAATTCCTGAAAAACCTGTAACTGCCTCTGAAATCCTGCCTATGCTTTCGAAAGCGTGCAGATACTGGCCACGTATTGGGATGAGAGTGGAGGGGAGTCAGGTGAAGCCCGGGAATGGAAAGTAAGCGAAAGGCGTGGGAATGGAACAATAAGCGGGAGGAGTAGTGCATTAAAATATATCACAATCACAATCACAGAGTGGAGCGGAGTGAATACATTATTGAGGCGAAATTGTAATGCGATATATTGTAATCGCAAGATGGAGGGGTTATCGCATATCGAGGATGGGAGGATTATCACATTTCGCAATCAGAGGATCATCGCATTTCACAATCGGAGGGGTCAACATGGATGGTTAGCAATAGGATTTGCGATCTGCGATAAGCAAAGTGACGTGGCGGAAGGTGGGTCATACCGAGGTGGTTACAAGGTGGCGGGATTGCGACGCGATATATCGCATTATCGCATCGGGGTTTAGGATCCGACACATAAATGGTGAGTGATGTGCGGGCGATAATGCGATGTGGGCAATAATGCGATCTGCGATATATAGCATCGGGGTATCGCAATCGCAAGAGACAGCGGAAAACATAAGGCGGGGACAAGAAATTTGCGATTTTGCGATGTGAGAAAGGATAAAGGGCAGATTTTTTTGAAGTTTTGGATGGTTTTTTAACTTAGAGCAAGGGAAGATGCAAAACAACAAAAATGAATGTTATTGGTGATAACAGAATGGACTCATGACTTAGTAGGAAATTGTGCTAACACCAGGAATATAAATCCTATACACCTTGGATGTTTCATTGTAGCAAAAGAAATAGCCATTCTCCTGCTACCAGGAATATAGATCCTGTACACCTTGGATGTTTCACTGTAGCCAAAGAAATAGCCCTTCTCTGCGGTTTGATCCAGTTTGGTGCGTTTATCATCCAACACATGACAGTAAGCTATGTTGCCAAAGATCTTGAAGTGCGCGACCTTTGGCTTTTTCCCTGTGAAGACCTCCTCTAGTGTTATATTCCCCAATGCTTTGTGAGGAACCCTGTTGTGTGTGTACATTGTTGTGCTACATATCTCTGCCCATAGAAACTTAAGCATATCCTGGTCATACAACATAGCCCTTGTTGCTCCAACTATTGTTCTGTTCTTCTTCTCCATAACCCCATTCTGTTGCGGGCTGTATGGAATTGTCCACTCTCTCCTGATGCCCTCCTTTGCACAAAACCCCATGAAGGCTTTATCAGTGTACTCACCTCCATTATCCGTACGAAGCACCTTGATGTTTTTTCCTGTTGTGTTCTTCACAAGAGCCTTGAACTCTTGGAGCGACTGAAGACCTCGTCCTTTGTCTTCAAAAAATAGATCAAGGTTTTCTTGGAGAAGTCATTGATGAAGGTTACGAAATATTCATATCCCTTGAGAGATCTGGTAAACAATGAGCCACAAATATCTGAGTGTATCAATTGAGGCACACCACTGGCTCTACTGTCACTCCTTAGGAATGCCCCCTTCGCGAATTTCCCAAGTACGCACCCTATGCACACATCTGTTTGACTTTCTTTCAACTCTAGTGTCTGATATACACCTTCTTCCCCACGAAATAAACATCGTACCCCTTATCCTGTAGTGCAAAAACTGAAATTAGGTTCATGCCCAAAACTAGCATGCAACACATTTGTAACACTTTTGGTCTTGCCTGACTCCCTCTGAATGTTGATGGTACCTCTCCCAACTAGAGTACACTTCGTTTTGTTTCCCATCTATATCTGGAAGTCCATTTCCTCTTCCTTGTAACTGGAGAAATAGTCTCTAACCCCCTTCATATGTGCCGACGTCCTTGTAACTGGAGAAATAGTCTCTAACCCCCTTCATATGTGCCGACGCTCCATTGTCAATATACTAGACACCTGTGGATGTGGAGCTAGAGAGGCAAACTATGAGAGCGAATTCATCTTCCAACCTAGAAGACAAACTCTCAATATCCCCTGAAGCTGTTGTCTTCTTCCCCTTCTTTTCCTTCTTTCGGTTAGGACATTGGTTGACATAGTTTCCATGTTGACTGCAACCAAAACACTTGACCTTACTTATGTCTTTCTTCTTCTTATCTCCTTTTGACCCTTGTCTCTTATTGGAACACTTCTTCGCCTTCCCTTTTCTTGGTAGGGCTACATTTTATTTCTCCTTCTCCACCTTTGGTGCTTTGTCGCTACTATTGGTGCTATTGACCAAGCTGAATCTAAGCTCCTCCCGAGTGAAGTCATTCCATAGGCGATCCCACCCTGGAAGAGTATCTCGCCCAAAAATTACTTGGACGAACATGCTCCATTCCTTGGAAAACCCATTCAGTGCAATTCACACTAGCTCATCATCACTTGGCTTATTTCCTACTAAAGCCAATTCATCTCTTGCAAGTCGAACTATGGTGAGGTGGGATGTAACGTCTTCACCCTTATGCATCTTGATGGTCCTCAACTTCTCTCGGAGAATCAACTTCCTGTTCTTGGTAGGATTCTGGTACAGATTAATAATTGCATCCCACATCTGCTTCGTTGTGTCCTTCTCTGTGATATGTGAAACAATATGGTCCGTGAATCCATTAAGAATAATCCTCTTTCCTTTGGCATTCTCCTTTTTGTAGGTGGCCAACTGCTGTGGATCTGTGGGTACAGTAATGGTGTTCTCCGCATACTCCTTTAGTCCAAACTCGTCCAATAAAAACAACATTCTGGCTTTCCACACGCCAAATTTGGAGGCTCCATCTAATCTGTCCTGATCTCTCAAACTTGTTGTGGCCATCTCTGCAAATATAGTGAAACTCAGACAAACTGGAGAATAAACTGAAGAATTCGAATTGGGTTAAAATCCTCGACTTTTCTCTTCTTGTGCCTTGCGTTGATTTACTCCTGCAAACCCTCTGCGCTTAGATCTGCTTTGATACCATGTGAAATTTCCTTAATTTGAGTAACTGGAAATTTAATCTTCTCTCTACTAGAGATTATTTGTCTTCAAAATTTTAATACAATAAATGATGATTAATTCACCACTGTAGCTGTCACAAATAAATACAGGAACTGAAAAATAATACATAGACACAAAATTATTGACACTAGTATTTTTGGGCAAATGTCCCTGGAAAACCCTTGAAAGGAAAACCAGTTCTACAGATGAGTGTTAATATTATTCTTCAACAAAAATTGAAAAGACAATCTGCTTGCCTCTCATTAGCAAAGCTTCGACAAATATTTTTCTCTTCACGAAAATAATTTGGAAACACAAATGTCTCCCTCTGCAGGTGTAGTTGGCCTCCTTGTACATCTCGTTCTCCTCGCGATAACTCGCACTGGCTGCTCTATAAATTCACACTGCCTCTGGGAAAATTCCTCTGCAAGTAAAACTGCCTCTAGCACTTCGTCTGACCCACTTGATCTGCCTTCAGGTGATAGAGCTAACACTGGCACACTGAAACGAGCTCCTCTCTGTCACTCACACTAGCTAACTGGCTACTCACACTGTTGAATTCGACCTCCTCTTTTGTAGATAAAATCTATCTCCTTCCTCCCACTAGAAACTAGAAATCACTGAGAAAATTTGTCCGAAAATTTTCTTGTCAATCTTCTCTGCTGAAACCCTTCTGTCGATGCCTCCCTTGCTCAAACTATGCCCTTGCTAATCATTGCAACTGGGTAATTCCAGCGCCTTGATGTGTCTCCAACTAACCCATCAATTTGCTCTTATAATATCTCGTTGACGAGTCAACGACCACGATCTAATCTCATCAATGGCTAAGATCATCTTGACCCCATCAAGTGATTTTTTCGGAAATCTCTAGAGCAAAATTGATTTACCTCAAATTAATCTGATTTCTTTAACCCATTTTCCTATGTTAGGAAAATATTTAATAATTGGCTAATTAATCTAATTAAGAATTTTCTTTGGAAACCTTTTATGGGTCTTGAGATAATTATCCTCGTGTTCCTGAGCCTCATAGACGCCATAGAGATTAGAACACTTGTCTGCTGCTACCAAAAACTAACAACGTTAGCACTCAAGCTCCTGCTCTTTACTGGAACTTCACCACACGAAAGTCTTTCTAGTGTATATCACCTAAAAGATGTTCTAAGTCAATTGGTTCAAGGTGATGTATGTGAAGTGCTTAGCAAGGTACTTCTTAGTTGGATTAGGGCACAATTCTTAATGTCAAGGAGAAACGTACGATAAACTAAGCCTTGAAAAGAGTGTTTGATACCTAGGGTTTCAATATGTAGTTTAGCAAGAATATATCTAGGGATGCAAGCACAAAGAAAAGGTTTACTCAAAGGTATGATCAACAATAGGTGATGGTAAACCTTCAACAAGCTTGAAGTTGAAGCCTTGTATAGAACTAGGGTTTATTAGGGCACCAAATTACCTAGGGTTGATGACATCAACCTTAATGAGGCACTTTTAACTATGAACAAAGATAGATTTTGAGTGTGTGAGGCCAGTCAAGGTGAGAGCTAGCCAAATCATCTCCAATGTTTCAATGACTAAAGCCCTAGTTGAATTTAGCCCTTGGCCAAGCCCTAGTGGCTTGCCATAAAGGGCCGAATGATCCGGATCTTGGGAGGAGGCCCCCAAGATCTAAAAAATTGAAATGGATCTGACAAGATCTACAAAATCAGAATGCCAGAAAAAAGGGAGAACACAAAGCAAATAAAACCACAAAGAAACTTGTTTTATTAAAACAAAGAATAACTGTAGAAGCTACATTGTGGTGGAAAATCTGTTCTTTTACAAAATGTGACTTGTTACTTATAGCCTTTTTTTGTTACAATACCACAGGTAAATTCCATGGGTGGGTAAATACCATGGGTGGATCTCACTTACATTACCATGGGTAGATGCCACTTACAATACCATGGGTGGATAAATACCATGGGTGGATGAATACCATGGGTCGATGCCATTTACAATACCATGGGTAAATTCTATGAGTGGATGGATAACATGGGTGGATGAATACCATGGGTGGATGTCATTTTCCATTCGGATCATTCCTCCCTCGTCAAGAAGCAATGGTCCCCATTGCATGAAGTTCCCTCTTGAGAAGCCTTTGTTGAATATGAAGAGCCACTAAAGAGAAGGGTTCTGTGTGGTTAACCCATAACCGTGATGAACGAAGATCCGAGGATAGAGATACCCTGTAATGCTTGTGACCAACTGTGATATTGACAGTGTGTGGTCTAGCATATGGACTTTGATGAAGTGTGGATTTGTGGTGACCCAAAACCATGAAAAACGAAGATTCGAGGATAGAGATACCTTGTAATGCTTGTGACCAACTGTGTTACTAACAGTGTGCAGCGTAACAAATGGACTTCGATGAGAAGGATTTTGTGCGGTTGACCCATAACCGTGATGTTGATTGTTGATGAAGTAGCAGGTGCCTACATAGCTTGGGGTGGGAGGGCACGTCTCCAAATAACCCAAGCCGAACGCTGCTATGCTGAAACTGATGAATGTGAAGCAAGTGCCTACTAAAGCGGGGTGGGAGGGCACGTCTCCAAAGGGAACCCGCTCCAAATGCTGCTCCAGATTTAAAATGGGCATAACACGGTCAATATAACTCAGCGTATTTATTATAACCTGTTTTTGGAAATAGAATGATCATTCTGCATCTTCCCATGCGTTTGAAATCACTATTTGGAGACTCTAGACTCTCAGATTTGCGTTGGAACTGTTCCGTCGTCACAAAAATTCTCAAAAAAAATAGCAGATATTAAATCAGTGATAACTCCCACGTCCGGACTTCGATTTGACTGATTTTTTTTTAAATCGGGTGATTTTTGAAGGGGAGCTCAAATCTATAACCATTTCTTTGAAATTTTGCACTAAAAACTACAAAAAGTGTTAGGAGAGCCGCCGTCCACAAATTGTTGTCAGAAAAATTTCTGCAACATTGCTGATTTTGAATCAGCGATATCTCCCTCATCCGAACTCCAATTCGGTTGATTTGTTTTTTGAATTTGGGTATTTTTTCGCAAGGAATCCAGATCCGATCTTTGTTTTTGTAAATTTTCACCAAAAGTGTCGGATCTGATCTGCAAAATCGCAGCCCAAAAAATTCATGGAGTTTGCTGAAGATTGCTGCAAAACATTGAAACTGAAATATGATTCAAACCCTCATTCCCATGGATTCGTAACCTGAATCTGATACCACTGATCCGGATCTTGGGAGGAGGCCCCCAAGATCTAAAAAGTTGAAATGGATCTGACAAGATCTGCAAAATTAGAATGCCAAAAAAAAGAGAGAACACAAAGCAAATAAAACCACAAAGAAACTTGTTTTTTTAAAACAGAGAATAACTGTAGAAGCTACATTGTGGTGGACAATCTATCCTTTTACAAAATGTGACTTGTTACTTATAGCCTTTTTTTATTACAATACTATAGGTAAATTCCATGGGTGGATCTCACTTACATTACCATGGGTAAATACTAAATACCATGGGTGGATGCCACTTACAAGACCATGGGTGGATGAATACCATGGGTCGATGCCATTTACAATACCATGGGTAAATTCCACAGGTGGATGGATAACATGGGTAGATGAATATCATGGGTGGATGTCATTTTCCATTCGGATCACCGAAAAAGTTAGACAAGGAGGAAAGGCAAAAGTTTCAATGAGTTTTGATCATCAATAGGATCACAGTGCCTTTCCCTACTTGGATGATGGAGCCTTAGGGCTTTAAACTATAGAGATATCAAACTCATGCATGGAGCAAGGGGAAAAACCCTAGTTTTCATTTAAAACCCTAGATATCTTTTTATGAGGGGAGAAATTACCTAGAAGAAAAGCTCTCTAGGAGGTCTTCTAGGTATTTCAAGGAAAATAGATTAAACATACAATAATTCACCAAGACTTTCCAATAAAGAATTGCATTTAGATAAGGAACAATAGAAAACCTTAGCAGTATTTCATTACATGTAAAACCATTAACGATATGCAATAAATACTCACAAATTTTCCAAAAATTTCCTTCTTTCTATCCCCAAAATATGTCTCCAATATGCAAACTAGTCTCCAAAAGCAAAACTCCACAAAAGATCACATCTCCACAAGCAGAAAAATATAAGAGGTTAAGTCGAGCTCTTTTAAAGAAGCCATAATCCACAAGAATGATGTTGAAAAATTAAATAGAATGATCCTCCTTTTATAGGAGGTCTATCACTTCGATTAATTCAATTGAAAGCCCTTAAACAAGTTTAATTTTGAGTAGAGACAAAGTAAATGGGTTACAAGCCATACTAATAGCTCAGCGAAACAAAATATGCCAACATTTGCCTACACGTGTGAGCCGCAAGCCCTCTCTAAGCATGACATCATGCTCTTTTAGGGCTCAAAATGCCCCAAAGTGCAATGGAAGGACTGGATGTGTCTCTAAGTGTTATGATCAACCTCAATTTGAGGAAGGGTCCTCAAATCAAGCCTCAAAGCATCTTTATGTGTCCAAAAGCCAGCTCTAGCTCCACTTGCAATGGATGGTACACGTGCAGAGATTGATGAACTTGAAGGCAGGTTGGGAGCAAGGGGCGGGGGGTTGGGGGGCGCGGTGGGATATGGACATGGGTCCCCTATAGGACGTGTCCTGTTTCTCAAGTGTGTGTGTGTGTGTATTCGAACCTGCACATGGGATATGGACATAGGTCCCCTCTAGGTCATGTCTTGTTTCTCAAGTGTGTGTGTATTTGAACCTCTTTTGTTTGCTGATAGTGGTTGATCCTTAAGCGCAACCTTCAAAGTCTTCAATGGTGAACTTTTGAAAGAGTTTTTTACATATTATGAGATAAACATGCTTGATGTTGCTTTGATACCATGTTAAAGTGAATGCAAGAGGAATACTAGTAGAAACTGATAGCTGTATGATATGAAAATGCCAAATTTATAGTACGTGATTGGCTAAAAATCAACAGTAGTCATGTAACAGTGTAACTCAGTTATCTCCACACTCACCAAGTCTTGTTCATTCACTCCCTCATTATTGTTGTCCTTACCACGTGGATAATCTTGGTACTATTACTTATACAAACTTATACAAAATAGACATAAAATATATTACCAAAATGAGCACATATTGAAAACATGGAAAATCCATGCTGGTAGGTGTAAAGGCAAACATGTTGACTCTATTGGCCAATGTTGGAAGAGGGAGTCAATAGGAGAATCATGTCTCCAAATTTTGGTCTTGCTAAAATTATCATATATTTTTAATGTAACATACGATGAAAAGCTCTAACCTAAACACTAGTAACTATGACTGAAATAACCATGCTTAAGATAATATCCATATCTGATTTAATCTTCCAATGTTTGTTGCACCATGTCTGATTTGATATTATCTTCCAAGTCCCATTTTCCCTTAACAAGAAACCAATTGAGAGTTTTTTCGGGGGATGTTCTCCCATATTTTTCATTTTCTATGCAATTTTACCAATTCTTCCAACATCGATAATAGTGAATCTACATTTTGTTCTTGCTTGCTCATGATCCCCTGTTTAAAATTTACTTGGGGAGAGGTTACTTCCCTTTGAAGATCCATGTTCCTTGTGTAGTTCTTTCTTGAATGTTCGACGTGTACTTCCTTCCTCCAATTCCCTCTTTTTCCCTCAAGTTCATGACATCTTACTAGTTTGATACTGTCTTCTTTGTATAATATTTTATGCTATCTCCCTCTTACAAAGAATCATGTTTGATTATAAATTAGATATTTGTCTTTTCTATAAAGAGGACATAATAGCCTAACCCATTAGAGATATTTATTAATTTTCTCAATGTGCAATGAAAACCCTAATAGCTTTTGATCTCATACCGACAATGCGTTTAAACTTTACTTTTGTAGTTCTAGAGATAGTATTTTTTAATAACTACAATTGGACTAAAGGACCTAGGTATTGTCTATTTGATTTGCATGAGGCAGGGGAAACTTCAAACATGAGCACTATGATCAGGTCTTCAATGTTCTTTCAAGTAATGCCACTGAGTATCTACTTAATGCACTTAAGCCAAGGTGAGTTATGCAACTTATACTTTTCAATGGTGTATTAATCTATCTTTTCTTGTTGGTTGCTGTAAAGAAGAGAAAAAATCTCCAATGGGATGAGTATTTATTCTCTGTTCTTTGTGAAGAGTAGAAAGTAATAGCTAGGAACTTTGTTTGGTTTCAAATGGTTGTTTCTATGTTGATTGTTTAAAAAGGAAGTTTAGGCTACATGTTTGTGGTAATCTACTTTCATTACCTTTATCCTGATATTTTTATTTATCCGTGTACAGACATGAGAATACGAGATTTTCACCAAAAAAATTTCACAATTTGGATTGCTTATTAGTACATATTTATAAGCAAAATTTGTCCCAAAAATGGACATCTAGGAGGAGTATCACCCTCAAGTCAAAAATGTTGAGCAGTCTAGGGCATTAGCATTAGGTGATTTCTCTTCTATTAGTGACTGCTTGTGAATGATTTTTACTTCTTTAGATCAGGATCTTCTTCTTTTTAGTTCATCAAACAGTGACCAATGCATGAACATAAATAGACAAGAGACATAGCATGGAGGCTTATGAGCCAGGGCCAAAACCTCCCACTCTTTGACAGAAAAACCCACACAAATTCTTCTTATAGAGATTCCAATTGACGAATACCAAGACGAAGACCCTTGACCTAGTAGCCTCTCCAAGACCAAGACACACGTCCTCTTCCATCTTCTCGTTCACTCTTTCTTGGTTCCTTCATCTTCAGATTTCGCATTAATGATTATATGTGATGAAACCCACTTGTGATCACTATGTTTGTCAAGGATATCGAACTTCTCCTCCAGCAGTAACACCAAATCCTTAAGACATATTGCTTCCCTTTGAGACACCACCGAGTCCTTCTTCCTTGTAACAATGATGAGATCTTGTTACACACATGTGACCTTCCTCTTGAGCAACACCGAACATAAAACACCCTTGTCACTGTAATCCGAACTTCTGTTCCTTTTTCTCATCACTGTAACATCTATCCGAACTTAGACAGGGATCCGAACTACTGTTGACTAAGATCATCCCCAAACATAACGTCACAGTCCCTTCTCCTTCCTGTGATCACATCGAACTTATCATTGCTATTGTTTACCCAGAATCACAGAGATATCCGAATTATATTCTTCCACTGTCCATGCGAACTTCTGTCTCTATCACCGAAAAACTCAGAGAAAGATATCCGAAAACTCTGACTGTGGAATGGGCCGAGGTTGCTATATATAGTGGTCTGTCCGTATATATAAGCTGCCATGAGTTTATGAACCGATGTGTCTCTATAATGAGAAGCCGACATGAGTTAGTTGCTTTGATATGAAGCCGACATGAAGAGGTAGACTTTGTGCTTGTTGTTGGAGGGCTATTATAGACTCATATACATTTGACATATCCCAAGAAGGGTTCTTCATACATGACATTGACTCTTTGACTCTAATGATAAATCCTAAGGCTCTCATTGGGAGCCAACTAGATAAAAACTCTTGCTCATGTAACCCATGAAGCAAGGCATTACAAAAATAATTTTATTCTCTTCTTTTCTATCATTTACAAAGATCATAATTACATGTCATCATGAAGACCGAACCTAGTTACATTTTACAACAAAAAATGGTCAAGCTGAAAATAGATTGTCCTCTCTGAATTTGTCAAGCACTCCTAAACTTGACTGTACCTCTAAATATAGGAAAAAGGGAACCCTATGAGAATGAGAATCACATCTTTAGCACCTTTGTTTACTAGCATTTCATGTTCTTTTACACATCTCCATAAAGTTTTGAATGTTAACCCGTTCAATATATTTGTGAAGAGGTATGCAAGTTGATCTGTAGTAGACAACTTCAACCTCTTTGTTTTGCACTAGTTATTTGATGAAATAATGGTGTATCTCATTGTGCTTGGCACTTTTTGTGCTGAACCATATCTTGGTTTCCATAGTGTAGGTGTGTGTCTTAAATGTATTTAAGATTCATATCAACTACAATCTTGCCTAGCCATATTGCTCCACCTATTGCATTGCCTGCAAGTTTGTATTTTGCTTTGTTGCAAAAATTCATGGAATGTGGGTATGGGTGTCTGAAATAGACAAAAGCTCTGCCTAAGATTGCAGGAAATATCATATTAAGGTGATAATAATATATATTAAAAAAAAAGAAAAAAAGAAAAAATTAGGAATAAAGGGGAAAATTACAAAAAATGAAAAGAAGATAACGGAACCATAATACGTAGTAGCTAATACATCTGTTGTTGATTTTTGGGGTAGCATCAGATGTGCTCTAACTCCAAAACTTTGTGGAGGGGCTAGAACACATGAGATCTCCAAGACCCATAAATCATTTGGAGAAATTCCACCCGGAGCTTAAGTTATTCAAATAATTAATTATATTAATGGGGACCCTAAGTCTAAACTTAGGGAAATTAAATAATTAAACTGAATCAATTTAACATGTGGGTGAGAATGTTCTAAGTGATGAAGATCAATTCTTTTCTAATCTTAGCCGTCGATTAGAGATTAGATCACAACCATTGATTCATCAAAATGAAAAGTATAAAGGAAAGGCTTGGGGTCATTTGGAGAACACACACAAGGACTGAATTTAGAGATTGAATTCTTCTGACGGAGCAGTGCCCGGATGGAGATCAGATCTGAGTAATTCAGTGCAGTGAGGGGCAGTTCGGCAGCGGGATTTTCATCCAAGGCCGAGAATACAATTGCAGAGAGGCAGATCAACACTAGGAGGGACAACGAAACTTAGAGAGGGTGACACAGAGCCAACAAGGCTCACGCAGGAGTGACGCAGAGCCAGAGAGGGTGACACAATCACTTGAGCAGCTGTGCTGGGCTTTCTGTGGGGAAGATCGGGCAGCCATCTAGCAGATCGATTTCTGAGCTAGGAAGGCTCATGGAGACGGTGACGCAGCCAGTAGGAGACGTGACATAGTCTTAGCATAGAGCTAGATGTAGCCATTCACATGTGGGGTTTCTTCATTCTGCCGCTGGATCTGCCAAAATATCTATCTCTGGATAGAGGTACTTCTGCCGAGGATTTTCTTTGTTGGGTGAGATAGATTTGGCACCCTAGATTGTATTTAGAAATCTGCTTAATAATATAAACCCTCATAACTGTTGCAACGATTTTCCTACATTGGGTTTTCCAGGGATATTTGTCTGAAAAATTTGTGTGTCCTTTGTCTGAATGTTCTACTTATTTTTCAGTACTTGATCTGTATAATTGTGTAGGCTGCAATGTGTTTGCATTAGTATTTTTACTGAATATTTAGAAAAATAACTTGTAATTTAAATAAGGCAAGTAGGTAATGCAAATCATATTTACAACAGTGGGATTTCTCGTGTAGATTCAGAAATTTTCACATGGTATTAGAGCCAAGTTGCAGATCAAGTAGAGTTGAAGCCATTAGCGAAGAGACAAAGGGAAAATTTTGCTGCAGGAAAGCTACTATCTCGAGTGACAATGCAGTTCCAGAAGAGGAAAGGAAGGGTGACACAGTCACCAGAGGGGCTCACGCATAGCCTGCATCAGCCAGCTAGGGTGACGCTATAGTTGCGTAGAGGCAGTGAAGTGTTTGCTGGACCAGCACAGAGGTTTTGAGCCTCCGTCTTTCTGGTTGCCGTAGCTGGAAGAGCAATTCGTTTTTCTTCAAGAGTTGCTGGTGGGGCATTGTTTTTGTTGGTGTAGAATAGTGTTTAGTGGGGTTGTGGCAAAGTAGAGGGAATCAGTTCCTCAGAAGACTTCTTGCCAAGAAGTCTAGATCTAGTGTTGATCGGAGAGGAATGATTCGACATTAGTTGGTAGAAGGGATTTCAGTGAGGGAAATCGAGTCTCAAAGGGAGCTTGTTCCTTAGAGGGTTTCTAGCACCAAAGAAACCCAAATCCAAGTTTTTGTTGGGGCTGCATCAAAAGAGGGAGAAGAGAACTAGTTCGACATTTTTGAGTAGAGATGGTTGCACATGGACTGAGGGATTAGGACAGGTTGGATGTAGCTTCCAAATTTGTCATTTGGAAGACCAGGATCCTGTCAGTTTTGGATGATCATCGCATCAAGGATCATGTCTTGCATGCAGTTGTTGTTCTTGTTGATGTTGATCCACTCAAGAAGTACGAGGAGGCTCAAGTGAAGGAAAAACAATTGATCATGGATGGAGTCAAGGATCATGTGATCCCACATATTGCCGAGAAGAACACGGCAAGGGAAATGTAGACTTTCTTGACCTCGATGTACCAGGGAACCTCCATCCAAAGGAGGATCTTGCTTCAGAATCAGTTGAGGCTGTTTCAGATGCAGAAGGGAGAAGAAATTGACCCCTTCCTTATTAGATTGCGAGAGATCCGAGATCAACTAGCTTCTGTAGGGGCTACACCAGATGATGGATTTATGGTCAAGACTGCCCTGAATGCAGTCACGAAAGACTGGGAAACCTTTTTCCAAGGTATTTTGGGCATAGAAGTTCTTCCAAACTGGGAGGATATGTGGGCAACTCTTCGATAAGAAGAAATCAAGGGGTTGACCAAGGCGGGAAGCAGCAATATGATGGAAAGTGTAACTAGGATCGGTCTTCATATTGACTATGTAATTATGTATTTATGTAATGAAGAAGACAAAGATAATAAAATATATTTTTGGTATGCTTGCTTCATGGGTTTCATGAGCAAGGTTTTATTATAGGTCAAAAGACTTCTTCTTGATGTCTTTTCAGATTTGTCTTCTGGTCATAAATTGTACTAATTAAGGAGTCATGTTTATGAAGAGTCAAGTCACACTTGTATGCCTCAAGACTGTGTCACATAAACCTTGAAGTCATGGCACAAATATCTGCGTTAAATATCCTCCACCAGTTGGCTGGAAGAAATAGTAGTGAAGTCGGCTCAAAAGCAGGCACTCACATCGGCCCAAAAGAGGGTTTGTTCATGTGTATATATAGGACATGTCTGCAACTCATTTAGCGACAGAACTTCGGTGATCTACAAGAAACAGTGCCGATGAGTATCACAAGAAAAGCGAAGTACATCAAATGAAGAATCAGGTGTAGAATCACGTGGATAATATTACTTTTTTGGGCTTCAATATATATAAATACAGTCTTGGATAACTCTATGTCTAGACTGTAATATCAAGTAAAGATTAGATGTAAATTGCGTAAACTCAGGAACAGTTCTGTGATTAATGCGAAGTGAAGGAAAAAGATACTAGTGTGGAATTAGAAGAGGAACAACAAATTATTCAAGGGCGATTCATATCTGTAACAAGTGCGAGAAACAAGTCTGATTTCAATGTGAAGAAAATGATTGCGTTGAGTAAGAAGAAGGGACTGTGTTAGTGCGGAATTGTTGGATTAGTTCAAAGTATAATAAGTATGATCAGGAAGCAATATTAAGTGAAGGGGCAAGGTGTGCACAATATAGGTCTTCTACAAGGTGATGATCTGACAAGTAAGAATCACATACAGTCGAAGAAGGAAGAATACAAGTACAGACCAAGTTCTCTAGTCTTGGTGCAGGACGGTGCAGATAAGAAGGATTAGTTCAAGGAGTCAATGAATAAGAAGTGACAAAGTCTTGGAGGCATACAAGGGTCAAGGGTCTGTGTCATGGTCATGGTACTTGTCATCTGAAAGTGTATAAGAATAATTTCTTGTGGGTTTTCCTCTCTAAGAGGGAGAGGTTTTGGCCCTGGCTCGAAGAGCTTAAATTTGTGTCTCTTGTGTTTTGGTAATTAACTTGATGAAAGACATAATAAGCTAAGAAGAGAAGACATAACTAAAAGAAGTAAGCCCACAAGTAATTATCAAGAAGAGAATTTGAATTAATACTTGCCCTACCAAATTGTCAACATGGTATCAGAGCTAAGGTGCTGAAGTCAAGGGCTACTTGATAAAGAGACACTCAAGGAAGCAAGAATCAAAGTCAAGGTCAAAGTTTGTGTTGAAAAGTCAAATCAATTTGCAAGGAAGACTCTTAAGTCATCTCAAGAAGACCTTCAATCTCATTCAAAAGATTCACTTATCAAGGAGATACTCTTTGCCATCAAAGATTTATATTGAAGGCATTGTTAGAAGTGACATCATCTCCTTGAAGATATCCTTTATCATTAAGAATCCAACATCTACATTGGAGAATTCAATCTAAGAGGGAGTTCCTACCTTCATCTTCATCATCATCAAGGAAGCTGCTAGAAGGAGGAAGTCACCCTATTCAAGTAAGTATCTATTGTTGAAAAATGTAACTAGGTCGGTCTTCATGTTGACTATGTAATTATGTACTTATGAAAAGAAGAAGTGAAAATAATAAAATGTATTTTTGTTGAGCAAGATTTATTAAGTAGATAGACTTCTTCTTGATGTCTATTAGGTTTGAGTCTTCTAGGCATAGAATATAATTAAAGTGTCATGTATATATATGAAGGAACTAGTCATTAGTGTATGCTCCAGATCTTGTCATTAGCCTTGTCACATGTCCAAGAATTTGTGGCTTGTAATAGCACTCACCAACACTAGAAAAACAAGCACTTATGATATGCTGCAAGTCGGCCTTTAATTTGCTAGATGAGTTGGCCTAAAAACTATAAGTATGGTCGGCTTCAAGATAGAAAATATGTATCTATATTTATACATATGCTTGTGGCTCATTCACACAAGTTAAGCAGATAAGACACAACATACAGTGCAGATAAAATACAGTGCGGTCAACACAATACATCATATACAGTGCGGTCATCCTAGAGACAATTTTGCGGATTAAGAAAGGGTGTTTCAGTGTGGATTTCTGGGAAAGTTTTTCGGTAAAAGGGTTGAAGAACTTCAGTGCAAATCACTTGATATATATAACATTGATGATGTGAGGATTGATATGAGCCTGAATCATATTTACGAATACCTGAAGTTTACTTGGAATATATTTGCGGATACCTGAAACATAACTGAAGTGCAAACACCTAAAGTTTATTTGTGGATTTTAGGAAACAATTACAGGGTGTCTTTTGCAGAGGTATCACAACCGACATTTCGGATACTAGTGCAAGAAGTAGGGGTAAATATTATACTGTTGTTTCATGTTTCCTGAGTTAAGAAAAGATCCTGAGATATAAAGTTTAAGGACAATTTGATTGAAGGCTACGGTTCAATACAATGAAGAAGGTGACTATAAGTAGAAAGCATCCTTAAAGAAGAATAAGAGTAAGGAAGATAAATCTGTGATTTATCTTCCTAACTATAATTTAGTAAGAGAATCTTGGTAACTGAGCAGATCGTTGAAGAAGAGAAGAAAGGGCAGTGACAAGATATTGGAGACATTTCTAAGTCTAGGGTTTGAGTCTGGGTCATGGTTCTTGTCATTTGAAGATCTATAAGAATAATTCTTTGTGGGTTTTCCTCTCCAAGAGGGAGAGGTTTTGCCTTGGCTCTAGGAGCCTAATTTTGTGTCTCGTGTATTTTGATAATTGACTTGATGAAATACTAACTAAGCTAAAGAAAGAAAGACATAAGTAACTCAAGCAAGTTCATAAGTAGTAATCAAGAAGAGAATTTTTATTAATCTCTAGCCCTCCAAATTCTCAACATGGTTTCAGAGCTAAGGTGCTGAACTCAAGGTCTGCTTGACAATGGAGACACTCCAGGAAGCAAAGATCAAAAGTTTGGGTTGGAAAATCAAATCAATTTGAAAAGGAAGATTCTCTAGCTACTTCAAGAAAGATCTCCTATCTCTTTTAAAGGATCAACTCAATCAAGAAAGTAGTCTTTGCCATCAAAGTATCACATTCAAGACTTTGTTAAAAGGAGAACCTCAACTTCTGAAGATATCCTTCATCAAGGATCCAAGATCTCCTACTTTTCCATCTTAAAGGAATCCCTTGTCTTCATCTTCAAACATCATCAAAGAAGCTGCAAGCCACTCTACTCAAGTAAGTGTCTATGACCCTACTTAAATCTGTCAAAATGACTCATTGTAAAGAGAGCAACAAGCTAGTTGGGTCATCGAACTTTAGTGCATGGAAGAAGAGGACAGATTTGAGTTTTATTGAAGACGAAGTTATGGAATATATCAAAGGTTCTACAATCCAACCTACGAAAGAAGATGCTCCAGCTCATGCCAAGTACATGGAGGGAGAAATTAGAGCCTAGAGGATTATCATAGAATCCATTAAGGGCTCACTCATTCCTTATGTATCAAAACTAAAGTTTGCAAAAGAAATATATAAGAAATCGGTGGAGCTGTTTTTTGTGAGTACTGCAGGAGAAGCAATCTCTCTGAGACAAGAACTATACAAAATGAAATTATCAAGGGAGGAAGGAATCACCCCATACTTTATGAGGATTTCTGAAATAAGAGATCAACTGCAGGAACTGGGAGAAGTAATGTCTGACACTGAGATGACTACAGTGGTGCTGAATTCTCTACCAGAGGAATGGGGAAACTTCACTTCTAGTTTATACAGGAAGAAAGAAGCCACCCCATTCCATGATTTATGGTCTCTATGTAAAATAGAGGAAACAAGACTAAAGGCCAAAGCCGATACATGACCAAGTGAAGAGAATCATGCCTTTGCAGCCACATACAGGAAGAAAGGAAGATTCAGAAAATTTGGCCCTCAGAATAAAAGAAGGAATATGGACAACGTACGATGCTTTGGATGTAATGAACTTGGGTATTATAAAAGAGATTGTCCTAAATTTGACAAGGACAAGAGGAAAAGGGAAGAAGCCCATATCTCAGATGTGAGGGAAAACCCTGATGCAAAGAAATCTAAGAAAGAAGAAGTAAGGGATATCTACTATGATTGAGATCATCTTCTCCTTTAAGTGATTTCTGTTAGTTGTAAAATAGTATGATAGGAAGCAATGTATATTATAGCATCATGATAAAAAGCATGTTAGGAGCTCTTGGTGAATCAACTCCGGGAACACCTCTCTGATAACATTACTAAAGTAAAGCAGTCATCAAGATCAAGAGTCATCATGGAAACAGAATTCTGGGATGTGATGACATATTGATGGAGAAGGCCAAAGGAATGAAGCTCTTCATTCTAGAGAAATTTCTACAGGATGACTCAAGAGAAAAAGGTATGAGGTATATATATATATGCTGACACTGGATGCTGTGAAGTCATGCCATATGGTTGCAGGTAATAGACTTCCATATTTAGAAGTATGATCTATGAAGGAGGATCTCTCAATGCACTGACAGATGAAATCAACATAATATGAGGTGGTTGTATATGAACGAGAAACTGGAAAATTTGTAAGTTCCTGGGAATGGAGAATGTGCAGAAAGGAAGAGATCATGAAATGCAACCATATCACGAGACAGTTATCATCCGGAAGCCAAGAAGATGTGACTAAGAGATCTCCTGGGAAGATATGTAGACTCTGACGGAAGTTTGGTAAGAAGAAGACCCTTGGCAAAACATATCATTAGGAGATGTGTCAATCTGAATAAAGGATGTCGATGCCTACAGGAAGATGTCATGGTGAAAAATCATCACTAAGTGCTGTTGATCATGAGAAATGATGTATGATCCAATGTTGCGAACATCGGCATCGGGATAAAATCGGCAAGGGTCCGGAAAACTAAAAAATCATAAAAATTGGGAAAATATTGGTAAAAATCGGCAAACATTGGCAAAATTAAGATACCATAATTTTTTTTTTTTTAAAATTGGCAAACATCGGCTAGGCCAAAAAATCGTGATTTTGAGATAAAATTGGGATGTTATCGAGATGTTCGCAACACTGGTATGATCCTTGGAGATGATTCGAAGGAAAGCAGCATGGCATAATGGTGAACCATATGAGAAATACATATGAATCACTTTTTGGTAGATGATACGACTCATGAATGAAAGTGATGGATGATCTGTACCCTATGGAGCTAAAAGTTGAAGATTCTTCGATATCAAAATCCATGACATCGAGGGGAGGAACTCTTCATGTGCAGCTAGGTGTCTCACCATTGCTTTTGCAGGTCCCTAATTAAGAGGGAGCCTGGTGATCAGTTCCTTACTTGGAAGAAACTGGGTAATTCCTAAGAATGAGCTTAGGTACATTCCTTACACAGGATTGAGTACATTCCCTTGTGGAATAGATCCTCCCTAGCTGAGAGGGAGAGATAGACACATCATTCTAGTCTTCACTTGGGAAGACAGAATGGAGGATTGGGTAATTATCTGGCATTCGATACTCTTTGAGAATGTGTTAGGGCATTCAAGATAAGAGTAGTCGGGGACCGATATTCTTTGAGGGCCAGCTACCCAAGAGAAGAATAGTCCAAGAAGGTCATACTTTGGGAACACCCGGGTGGAGTATGTACCTTGGAGAGACAATGACTATGGTGTCTACAAGTCACGTGTCTCGCCAACATTGTAGCCCATTGTCTCGTTGAGAGATGGGGCTGTTAGTCAAGGCCTTGCACTAGGACAATGCTGGTTGATATGATGCTATACAGATGCAATTACCAATCCGATTTTTCTTATGAGATTTTTCAGTTTGAAAGTAACCATGTACCTGTATGAATACCTCCCTAGTTAAGAGGGAGTGTTGAAAAATGTAACTAGGTCGGTCTTCATGTTGTCTATGTAATTATGTACTTATGAAAAGAAGTCAAAATAATAAAATATATTTTTGTTGAGCAAGATTTATTAAGTAGATAGACTTCTTCTTGATGTCTATTAGGTTTGAGTCTTCTAGGCATAGAATATAATTAAAGTGTCATGTATATATATGAAGGAACTAGTCATCAGTGTATGCTCTAGATCTTGTCATTAGCCTTGTCACACGTCCAAGAATTTGTGGCTTGTAATAGCCCTCACCAACACTGGAAAAACAAGCACTTATGATATGCCACAAGTCGGCCTTTAATTTGCTAGATGAGTCGGCCTAAAAACTATAAGTATCGTCGGCTTCAAGATAGAAAATATGTATCTATATATATACATATGCTTGTGGCTCATTCACACAAGTTAATCGGATAACACACAACATACAATGCAGATAAAATACAGTGCGGTCAACACAATACATCATATATAGTGCGGTCATCCTAGAGGCAATTTTGTGGATTAAGAAAGGGTGTTTCAGTGCGGATTTCTGGGAAAGTTCAGTGCAAATCACTTGATATATATAACATTAAAAGATGAACTTAAATATGTCCTCATATGGAATATGAGGTGGTTGTATACAAACAAGGAACTAGATATTGGAAGTTCTTGGGGATGAAGTTGTGTGGAGAAAGAATGGAAGAGATCATGAAGTGCAACCATGTAAAGAGGCGATTATCATCCGAAAGCCAAGAAGATGTGACTAGGAGATCTCCAGGGAAGATATGTGGACTTTGATAGAAGTATGGTAAAGAAGAAGACACTTGACAATACATATCTTTAGGAGATGTGTCAATCTGAATAAAGGATGCCGATGCCTACAAGAAGATGTCATGGTGAAAGATCATCGCTAAGATAACTTTTGATTTAAAAGTTCTTATGTCTATGTTTATCTGGATAAGTTTATGCAGGGCTGCCAATCATGTGGAAGGATGTAAGATCCTTGGGAGATGGTTCGAAGGAAAGTAGCATGGCATAAAGGTGGACTAGATGAGAAAGAATGATGAATCACTTTCTGGTGGATGACATGACTCATGGGTGAAAGTGATGGATGATCTGTGCCCTATGGAGACAAAAGTTGAAGATTCCTCTATCAAAATCCATGACATCGAGGGGAGGAATTCTTCATGAGCAGCTAGGTGTCTCACCATTGCTGCTGCAGGTCCCCGGTTAAGAGGGAGCCTGGTGGTAAGTTTCTTACTTGGAAGAAACTTGAGGTATGTCCTTCCTGAGTTAAGAGGGAGTGACATATATGATTCTCTAATTCATGTGTCATGCACTAGACCAGGACTAACAACCGTAAGTCTTAAGTGAAGGCCATGAGGAGAGAATGGAGAGGCACATGATTCTGGTCTTCACCTGGAAGACATAATGGAGGATTGGGTAATAATTTGACATCCAATACTATTTGAGAATGAGATAGGACATTCAAGATAAGAGTAGTCAGGAATCGATATTCTTTGAGGGCTGGCTACCCAAGAGAAGAATAGTCCAAGAAGGTCATACTTTGGGAACACCTGGGTGGAGTATGTACCTTGGAGAGACAATGACTATGGTGTTTATAAGTCACGCGTCTCACCAGCATTGTAGCCCATTGTCTCGTTGAGGGATGGCGCTGTTAGTCAAGGCCTTGCACTAGGACAATGCTGGTTGATATGATGCTATACAAATGCGATTACCAATCCGATTCTTCTTATGGGATTCTTTAGATTGAAAGTGACCATGTACTGTTATGAATACCTCCCTAGTTAAGAGGGAGTGTTGGAAAGTGTAACAAGGATTAGCCTTCATATTGACTATGTAATTATGTATTTATGTAATGAAGAAGACAAAGATAATAAAATATATTTTTGATATGCTTGCCTCATGGGTTTCATGAGCAAGGTTTTATTATAGGTCAAAATACTTCTTCTTGATGTCTTTTAGGATTTGTCTTCTGGTCATAAATTGTATTAATTAAAGAGTCATGTTTATGAAGAGTCAAGTCACACTTGTATGCCTCAAGACTGTGTCACATAAACCTTGAAGTCATGGCACAAAGATCTGCGTTAATACCCTCCACAATTCGGTTGGAAGAAATAGTAGTTAAATCGGCTCAAAATCAGGCCCTCACATCTGTCTAGAAGAGGGTTTGTCCATGTGTATATATAGGACATGTCTGTGGTTCATTCAGAGAAAACTTTGGTGATCTACAAGAAACAGTGCAGATGAGTATCACAAGAAAAACGAAGTACATCAACTAAAGAATCAGGTGTAGAATCACGTGGATAGTATTACTTTGTTTGGGCTTCAATATATATAAATACAGTCTCGAATAACTCCGTGTCTGGACTGTAATATCAAGTAAAGATTAGATGTAAATTGCGGTAAACTCAGGAACAGTTCGATGATTAATGCGAAGTGAAGGACAACGATACTTGTGCGGAATTAGAAAAGGAACAACAAAGTATTCAAGGGTGATTCATATCTGCAATAAGTGCGAGAAACATGTCTGGTTTCAATGTGAAGAAAATGAATGCTTTGAGTAAGAAGAAAGCACTGTGTTAGTGCGGAATTTTTGGACTAGTTCAAAGTATAATAAGTATGATCAGCCAGCAATATTAAGTTAAGGTGCAAGGTGTGCACAATATAAGTCTTCTACAAGGTGATGATATCACAAGTAAGAATCACATACATTCGAAGAAGGAAGAATATAAGTAGAGACCAAGTTCTCTAGTCCTGGTGTAAGATGGTGCAGAACAATGCAGATAAGAAGGATCCATTCAAGGAGTCAATGAATAAGTAGTGACGAAGTCTTGGAGGCATACAAGGGTTAAGGGTGTGTGTCATGGTCATGGTACTTGTCATTTGAAAGTCTATAAGAAGAATTTCTTGAGCCTATATTTGTGTCTCTTGTATTTTGGTAATTAAATTGATGAAAGACATAATAAGCTAAGAAGAGAAGACTTAAGTAAAGGAAATAAGCTCACAAGTAATTATAAAGAAGAGAATTTGAATTAATCACTGCCCTACCAAATTCTCAACACAGTATGGGTATCAAGATCAAGAAGGAGGAATGTAAGATTCCCAATTAGCCTTGCTAATTGGAATATCTCATTTTTGTTTAATTTTGCCGCTTTAGTTGGAAGTAATAAATAAAGTGAGAAATAAGAGGGGTCACCTCACTTTAGTCACCTCACTTTATAAAATAAAGTGTTTTCCTAGTTGATTAACGTTATAACTTAAAGAGGGGGCCTTGGGGGTCCACACGTATATGAGGGGAGGCCTCACGCTGACCCAAGGTAAACTGCGCAGGTCAAAGGAGAGTTAAGTTTTGGAGGGAGTTTTGGCATTATAAAAGGAGAGGTTCTCACCTCATTTGGATCATGCATATTTTGATATTGATATTGAGAGCTAGACTTTTGTCTGCTTCAGCACGCCGGTTGTTTAGTCGGTCTGCAGCACTGTTTAGGGCACGAGTGTCTCCGGTCGGAGATCTCACCCTTAGCCTCGGGGGACTTCGAGTGCCTGCCCTGGTAAGGTTATTTCTGGTTTCACCCTTAGCTTCGAGGACAGTGCAGCCTAGTAAATTTTGTTACGGGATTCTACACCTTTCGGTTTGATGTGAGCTAAGCGGCGGTTGGTGCGGTTTGGAGAAGGAGCCCTCTTGTGGGCGCGCGATTCGAGAGGAGGAAGGACGTTTGTTTCGGGGACGAGGAAACGGTGAGATTAACACAGGAAGTGAGAATGACTGTCAGTTCGAAGAGACGGTCACAAGGGGTTACAGTGATAGATCCAGCCTTGGTGATGATAGATCTGAGCAGATAATTGCAGATCTAGTTTGGTATGGTGCAGATCTGGAAGTATAGCATTAGATCCAGCTTGGGAGATTGCAGATCTGAGGAGATATTGGCAGATCTAGCATAGATCTGAGGAGATAGCAGTAGATCTGATATAGGAGGACGCAGATCTGGATTGGAGGCTTCAGATCCAGCAGATCTGAGCATATGGGACGCTGATTCATCTAGGAGGACGCTGATCTGATGAGCAGGAGCATGTGTGTGGGTTTTGGCAGCGTTTTTCAGTGTTTTCAGCCCTGAGGAGTTTGGTTATCTTATTTGGAGGATTTGCAGGAGGATTCAGCCCCTTTTCTCAGCATATTTCTTGAGCTTCTGTGCCTTTCCTGGAGGCCCAGCGTTTTTGTAGGAGGAGGGTTTCTGGGGGCGATTTTCGGAGGTGGTCCGTTTGGTAAATGGTTTCTGGGTTTTGTCCGGAGCAGTGAGTATAGGTGATCTGTAGATTTTTAGCTCATTCCGGCAAGGGGATCAGCCCCTAGCTTCAGTGTCTTCCAGCAACTGGGATGCAGTTTCTGGAGCAGCCATTTCCTATTTTTCTGAGAGGATTCTGTACTTGCCTTGAGCAAGGATAGGTGCACTCATTCTGATTTTCTTGTACTCCTCTCTATGTACTTCAGATTAATAAAATGGCTCAGTTTTCTGGCATTCTATGTGTATTGGTTCCATGATCTGGTTCAGCATTATATTTTCTATATCTGTCTAGCATATTTCTGTTTATTACTGGTTATTTCCCTTTGGGGATATTACGAGGACGCAGTCACTGCGGCTCTCGCATCTAAGGGATGGCATGGGCAACAAAGAAGGAAGAAGAAGGACCTCTCGAAGGTCAAATACTTTAGGTGTGCTGAATTGAGACATTTTGCCACTCAATGCCTCAGAATAAGAAGGGAAAAGAAGGTTCTGATTCAAAGGCTGCTGCAGCAAAGGACGATGATGACGATATTGGCATGAGTACTCATGTGCCTCGAGAGAAGAGGTGGGGCGACATTGATCTGTAGTTCTTTCGAACTGCAGTGGGGGGCAGGATCTTTGAGGTGCCCAAACTCTTGGATCACATACGAGCTACGGAAGCCCTTAATGACAGTAGCAGGATGAGTGGAGTTAGTTGTGTGAGGAGGATGAAGCAACAATAGCAGAGCTAGGACGCTGAAGACTGAAGCAACGCAGAGAAAAGGCAGCAGCAGCAACACAGTGGTTGATGAACTTCAACAACACAGTGTAGAGTAGCAACAATGCAGAGCATCAGAGGGTCAGCGCAGAATTAATAGCAGAGGGAGCTTCACCATCAAGATACATTCAGACTGACTTGTATGTCAAGTCTTTGGGTGGATTTTTCAGTTGCTTACCTCTCAACAATTGAGTTGCAGTGCGACAGTTACTAGTGGCTGTGCTATGGGCAACATGATGCAACATTTGAGAGGGAGCTGCAATACATATAAGGCATTGACAAGTTGCAGTGTCATGGGCATCAATACAGAAGGCAACAACGAGTGGATGAGGGCCAGCAGCTGAGCATCAACAGTGCAGAGGACCGATGTCGTGTTTCAGGGTAACACTTCAGGAATTGAAGTATTGCTAGAGCACATTCCTCGCTAAGAGGGAGTGTTGATTTTTGGGGTAGCATCAGATGTGCTCTAGCTTTGAAACTTTGTGGAGGGGCTAGAACACATGAGATCTCCAAGACCCAGAAATCATTTGGAGAAATTCCACCCAGAGCTTAAGTTATTCAAATAATTAATTATTTTAATGGGGACCTTAAGTGTAAACTTAGGGAAATTAAATAATTAAAGTGAATTAATGTAACATGTGGGTGAGAATGTTCTGAGTGACGAAGATCAAGTCTTTTCTAATCTTAGCCGTCGATTAGAGATTAAATCACGACCGTTGATTCATCAACAAGAAAAGTATAAAGGAAAGGCTTGCGGTCAGTTGGAGAACACACACAAAGACTGAATTTAGAGATTGAATTATTCTAACGGAGCAGTGCTCGGACGAAGATGAGATCTGAGTAATTTAGTGCAGTGAGGGCTAGTTCGGCAACGGGATTTTCATCCAAGGCCGAGAATACAATTGCAGAGAGGTAGATCAGCACTAGGAGGGACATCGCAACTCAAAGAGGGTGACACAGAGCCAGCAGGGCTCACGCAGGAGTGACGCAGAGCCAGAGAGGGTGACGCAGTCACTTGAGCAGTGGCGTTGGGGTTTCTGTGGGGCAGATCGGGCAGCCATCTAGCAGATCGATTTCTGAGCCGGGAAGGCTCACGGAGAGGGTGACGTAGCTAGTAGGAGAGGTGACACAGTCTTAGTGCAGAGCCAGTTGCAGCCATTGTTGCGCAACACTAGGGACTGCGTAGTCACCTGTGGGGTTACTTCATTCTGTTGCTGGATCCGCCAAAATATCTGTCTCCGGGTAGAGGTACTTTTGCCGAGGATTTTCTTTGTTAAGTGAGTCGGATTTGGCACCCTAGATTGTTTTCAGAAATCTGCTTAATAATATAAACCCTCAGAACTGCTGCACCGGTTTTCCTGCATTGGGTTTTTCCAGGGACATTTGTCCGAAAAAATTATGTTCTTTCTCCAATTGTTCTACTTATTTTTCAGTACTTGATCTGTATAATTGTGTAGGCTACAGTGTGTTTGCATTAGTATTTTTACTGAATATTTAGAAAAGTAACTTGTAATTTAAATAAGGCAAGTAGGTAATGCAAATCAGATTTACTGCAGTAGGATTTCTGGTGTAGATTCAGAAATTTTCACATCTGTGTGCGCGATCAATGAGTGTTTGAATTCCAAAAATCCATCTTGAGCCAAAATTTTATCAGCACACCTTAGAGGGAGCCCAAGCTGAACCCTAGAATATCCAGATCCTTAAACTACTTGCTGAAAATCTTTTTGGTATGGACAAGGTTGTTCTAGAGTCTTTGTCATATGATTCCAAAAAGCTGTTTATAGAAATTTAGAAAATGCAGATGCAGGTTGTGTAGAAATTTCTGAATCTTAATTCTTATGCAGAAATTATTTCTATTAATTCGGTTAAGCTTCTCCTACTTATACAAGTTATCAACTGAATAAATTCAAGTTAACATCAAAGCATAACACATAACAGATCTCTACCAATTTAGATCTAGAATAAGCACATGCACACATAGACAAAGTGACAGTTATTTCTGGACAAACTATCCCCGGAAAAACCCAATGTGGGAAAACCGGTCTCTGGCTGCTGGAGGGCTCTATTATTAAGAATATTCTGATTACACAACTTTGGGTTCCAGATTTGGAAAACCCTACAGAGAAAACTCTAGATCTGCAGCTCCTAGCTGATCTAAGACCAAAAATACTGACTGATCCACACCCTCAAACAGGATTTACAGAACTTAGCCAGATCTAGGCCTAGAAACCCCAACGCTGCCCCTGAAAGACACTGCTGCTGTTGCTGCTACCGTCTGTTGCTGCCACTGCTGCTGCTGCCGTCTGCTGCTACTGCTGCTGCCTTTCTCTGCGCTGTCCTTGTTGATCTCTTCTCTGCTTCTTGTGTATTCTAGACCCCGAGATCAGATCATCCCCTTGGTCTAAATTCCCCTCTTTGCAACTGAAACACTTCTGAGAATTCTTAGATACTCCGCCCTAGAATCTCAACTTAGCTTCAGTGCTCTGCCTCTGTGTGTCTTACAAATGACCCCAAGCCTTTCTTTTATACTTTTCTCGTTGACAAATCAACGACCAAGATTAAATCTTTAATCAATGGCTAAGATTAAAAGAAAGCTTGATCTGTGTGACTTAAGACAATTTCATCACATGTTTAATTAAATTCACTCTAATTGTTTTATTTTCCTAAGTTTTAACTTAGGAAATACATTAAAATAATTAATTAATTTAATATCTCCTAAACTAGATGAAATTTCTCAAATCCATTTCTGGGTCTTGTAGATCAGGTGAACTCTAGTCCTTCCTCAAAATTTGGGACCTAGAGCACAACTGATGCTACCCAAATACACAAAATCTCAACAGGTTGGGGGGGGGGGGGCAGTTCGGAATCTAAATGGATTGGAGATGGTGAAGTAAGAAACCTATTTATATCTGTAAGACGAAATCTATTTATGTGTTGATGCAGTGTTCCTTTGGCATAGGGTTCCTCTTGACTAAAGGTGGGGGCTTGGAGGTTTGGTGGAGAGATGGTTGTAGCAGTGTCAATCCATTTGAAAGTCTCATATCTCCTTTAAAAGTAAGTTTGGGGTTGGTTGTTACTTAATCAGAGATTAGCTATCAAGAGTAGGGTGCACAAAGTTGGCCTTATGAATTCAACTTGTGTACTATTTGTAGTAGTGCCAATCCATTTGGAAGTATTGTGCCTCCTTTAAACATAAAGTTTGGGGTTGGTTGTTGCTTCATCACAGATTTGCTGCCAAGAGTAGGTTGCACAAAGTTGGCATCACTAGTTTAGTTTGTGTAGTGTGCAGTAAGGAGGAAACTATATGTTGAAATTTCAATCTAAACAATCAATGCAAAATTGAAATCTCAGCTCTCTTACTCAAGGTTTCTTAGATCTAATCTCTGTGAATTTCAGCGTTAGGGCAGATTTGAAATATTAATTTACAATAGAAAATAACAAACAATATTTCACTTAAGTTCTACCTAACACAGTAGGCACCCTAAGAGAAAAGATACCAAACAAATTCTAATTTTCATCTTGTTGCACAATTTTTGTCAAAGTTGTAAGGAAGTAGTGGTACATATTTTTCTTCGAAGATTGAGATCATCAACCATCCACCATTGAGTCATTGCAAACCCATTCTGCAAATTTGTAAATGTAAATGATGCTAGTAAGACCTTGTGTCTATGTAACAACCTAGGTAAGCTTATTATTTTGGTGAGAGTTTCATCCTAGAAAGTTTTTTGTCTCATTGATTCATTTGTGTTTCTAAACACGGATGGTCGGCAATGTTTTTCCCTCCAATTTCACCCCAAAGCTAGGGTGGAATTCTTTGTAAAAGTCTTAGGTGAGTCCTAGTGTCCCAGTTGAGTCTTATGTAAAAGTGATTTGTGAATAATTTAAGCTAGTGGACTAACTTATTTCATTACAAATCACTCGTTCTACTAGATCATGTTGTGTCGCAGATTGAGTATGTATTTTGAGGGTCTAAGCCGAATGGGTATCCCCCCTTTGAGGGTTGAAATTGTAAATCTTATGTAAAAAATATTTTAATGCATGGCCCTCATACTTCGACACCATGGTTAAAATATTAGAGGGTGGAAAAAATATTAAATCCCCTCAAGTGTCTATTAATTAATTTTTTTGGCAAAAAATTAAATAAATCCTAAGTCAGAAAATTAATTAATTTAGAGTCAAAATTAAATTTATAAGAAAATTAAAATCTCCAAGTTGAAAATTCGTGGGTCTTAAAAGAATTAATTTTTGAAGGTCCTCCACCAAGGTAATATTGGATATTTCAAGAAATATTGGACCCTTGGACCTTGGTGGTTAAGTCAGAGTCAATTTTTTGAGGAAATTAGCTCAAAATAATTAATTTTGAGCTAATAAAAATGGAATTAAATGAGAAATTCGAAAATTCCTCAAAAATAAAAAGTCAACGACTAAGATTAAAAGATGATCAACTATTTTTCGACGACCGAGATTATTTTGACAAGGATCAAGCTAACTAGCCGATATTTTTCTACTTAGAGGATTTATCTATAAATTAGAGTCATTTGAGTCTCTTGCCATTTGATGTCTGGCTAAGAAATTGCTGCTGAAGCATTGATGTAACACTATTGTTCAGCTGGAAACTTTTATTTGAATCATAATAGATACTTTGGGGTGCAATTCAAGGTGTTCAGTGTGTCGACCACTCAGTGTCAACGACCCCATAGCAGTGCACCCCCATTTTTGCAAATGGGATTTATCATGTTCAAGGTTCACGCCATTCAGATTTCATCATCAGTCGACAATTTTGTAAAAGATGTAAACCCATTCTATATGTTTATAATGTAAATGATCTTAGTAAGACCATCATGTATGTAACAACCTAGGTAAGCCTAGTATTTTGATGACGATTTCTATCATAGGAGGTTTTTCATCTCACTGATTCATCTGTGTTTCTCGACACAAATGATCAACAAAGTTTTTCCCTCCAACCTCACCCCAAAGCTAGGGTGGATTTTATTGTCAAGATACTAAGTAAGTCCGAGTGCTTTCTATCGAGTCTTTGTAAAAGTAATTTGGGAATAATCCTAGCTAATTGGCTAGGTTATTTTATTACAAATTACTTGGTCTACTAGATCATATATTGGGTGTAGAATTGAGTAGTTTTTGAGGGTCTATTCTGATTGGGTTTTCCCCCTTCATGTGTCAAATTGTAGTATCATGATGTAAAATATTTTAGTGCATGGTCCCTCATAGTTAGACACCATGGCTAAAGTATTAGCGGGTTGGAAAAATAATTAATCTCCTCGTGAGTCAATTATTTAATTTTTTTGGAAAAATTAAATTAAAATTATAAGCCAAAAATTTAATTAATTTGAGGTACTAGGAAAAATTAATTCTCCAAATTAAAAAATCGCCAGTTCTAGAAGTTTTATTTTTTGGAGGTCCCCGACCAAGGGAATATTAAAAATTTCAAGAGATTTTGGACCCTTAGGCCTTGGTAGTTAAGTCAAAGTCAAATTTTTTAGGTGATTAACTCAAAATTATAATTAAAAAGAAATTAAATGAAAAATTCGAAATTTCTAAAAAACTAAAAAAATAAAAATAAATAATTTCAACGGACGAGATTAAAAGATAATTAAATCTTTTTCGATAGTCGAGATTACTTTGACGGGGATCAAGCCAGCTAGTTGTTGGAGAATAAATCTATAAATTAGAGGTCTCTCTCCATCATTTTCATCCGATCATTGAATCGTGCACTTGCTCTGAAAATTTCTTATAACTTTTGCTGATTAATAAAACGCGAAGACTTTGGGGTTTCAGACTATGGTGTTCCTTTTTCTGACTTATTGGTAATATTGCTCCTAAAACTCTACTACTTTTATTCGCATTTACTGGTTAATAGCCTTTGAGGATTGATCTGTGCACAAGTATCTTGTACAGATTTCTAGATTTTTTAAATATTGTTTTGATTTGATAGAACTATTAGGTATCTATATTTCTTGATGATCTTATGGTTATTTTTGAATCTCTATTAATCTAACAATCTGATCTGAGTGTGCTGAAGTTACTATTCAGGATTTGGGCGTTTGGGGAAATCCTCAGCTGGATCAACCGACTCTCAGATTTCAAAGTCTAAAATGGCCATTGTTTTTTTTTTTAATTCTTGAAGCCATCTTACGAAATATTTTATTTGCAGGGTTTTTCTTAGGCTTGTGTCTCTTTAAATTTCTAGTTTATTTTTAAGTTGTGAAAAATGGTTTAAATCTAACTAATAGAGGGCTTTGATCCGCTAGATCTGTAGAATATTATTGTAAATTTGTAAGTATCATTATTTTTTCATTGGCGTTTTGGGTATTCATATATATTCATGTGTTGGGTATTTGGGTTTTCCTTGTTTCTTGTTTTGTGCAGGTGATTTTGGAAGGTTTTCAGATATTTTTTTTTTGATTTGAGCCAAATCTAGGTCCTGGAGGGTAAGATTTTGTCTCAAGATCAAATTGCTTGCAGATCTGAGCAAGACCTAATCCCCGGAGGGTAGGATCTTGCCTCAAAGTTTAAATTTTTGCAGGAGCATTCATTTTAAACAAATTTTAAAATTTGAATTTATTGGTTAAAATTTTGGGCAAGGAGAGATTTCAAAAAAATTTCTATGCATAAGTGTGTCTGCTGATCCGCTTTTCCTTCTCCCTGCCGACTCCTCAAATATTCTGCTGCATTTTTCTTTCTCTCCTGCGTTTTCTATGTTTTTCATTTTCGTAGTCACTTTCCTTGCTGCCATTCCTGCACTCTTTGCTCTCATTCCCTGCGTTTCTTCCTAGCTGCTGCCATCCCTCATTTTCTACTCGCCCTCCTCCTCTGCGTGCCCTTCTTCCACTTCCCGGCGTTTCCCTTCCTCCCGTGAATTTCTTTCCATCACTGCGTGAACCCTCTCCTCTCTGCGTGAACTCACTCCCGCATCTGCATTCTGCTCTTAACCTGTCTGCTTCACTGTTGTTACATCCGTGTTCCTTCCTTGCTGGTTGCTCCGCAGCTTCATCTCATCTCTCTGTAGGCTGCTTCACACTTTCCTCTTCGAACTGCACTTAGGCACAACAAACGCATAGCAAACATAACACATTTTTTTTTTAAATTTTTTGAAGTTAGTTTAGGTTAGTCATAACGTTTTACCTTTTTTCATTTGTTTAGGTTACGCATAACACAACATTGCTTTTCATTTTTTTTTTTTTAATTTGTATAAAGTTTGTTTCTGATTTAAGTTTTTAATATAACATTTCAATTTTTATTTTTATTTTTCAAGGTTTAGGTTAGTTTTAACATTTCATTTTCATTTTTTTTAGGTTTTAATACTTCAAATTTTTGTAGAAAAGAAACTTAAAAAAAACAAAAAAAGGGTTTTAATTTTTATAATCAGGGTTTAGCTTAAAAAATAAAATCAAAACTTAAAAAATATTTTCTTTAGCCTTAGTGAAAACTTCAAAAATTTTTAAATTTTATTTTATTTTTTGGGTCGTCTCAAAAATATTTCTTTTTGAGATCTTAGGCTTTCGAGGATCATCATTGAGGTATAAAGGTCTTAAGCATCAAGAAAAAAATTCTTAGTCAAAGGGAAATTTAATTTTTAAACATCTCTAAAGTTTGACTATAGAGAATTTTTTAAATTTTTCAGTACTTGAAACTTTTTTAGAAAATCATCTGAATTTGGAAGTTCTAAGCTTTTTAATTCCTTTCTCTTTCATGGTATCATTTTTCAGAATTTAAAGTTCTTAAGTTGCGCATTGGGTTTTGAGTATTTCGTGCTTAATATCTATTGAGATCATCATCATTTATTTCACTATAGTGTGAAATTTTCACTATGAAAATTAATACTGCAGTAATAGATTTATTTTGCCTACTTATTTGATAAGTTATTTACAGATGCTTCAGTAAATTTTGAAATAAATACAGCTGCAGTACTTCACTCTAATCAAAAGCAAAGGAACAAAAATAACACATATAGCACAATAGAAACAACCACATGACAGTTATTTTTGGACAATTGTCCCTGGAAAAACCCAATGTGGGAAAACCGACGCAACAGATGAGGGTTTGTATTTATCTTCAACAGTCAAAAGATCATTTACAGAAGTCCCGACGAGCAAAATAAAATAGCATACACCTGATGTGAATTTTCCGGACAATCCAGAAGAATTCCCGACACATGGGATGACCTCTTGCACCCTCTGCGTCAATCTGCATAGCCCCTCTGTGTTGTCCCTCCCTGGACTGTGTAAGCTTGCGCGGAGGGCTAGTGCTGCTGCTCAACACTGCCTTCCCTGCATCCTTCTGCCTTTATTCTTCTCCGTCTCTGTTGACTTCTCCCTCCTCCTTTTGTCTCTGCAACCCCGCCTCTACAGACTCACCCACTGAAACCGAATTCTCTTGCTTCAGAATCGATTTCCTTCGGGTACTGAGAATGTGCCCGACTTTATTCCCAAATGACCCTCAAGCCTTCTCTTATAGTCTTCTCGCTGATGAATCAACAACTCAGATTATATCCTTAATCAATGTCTCAGATTAAAAGATGACTTGATCTTCGTTTTCTAGAAGATTCACACTCTGCTTTATTAATACCCTTTAATTATTTAATTTCCCTAAGTTTAAACTTAGGGATCATATTAAAATAATTAATTATTTTAATAAAGCAAAATCCGAGTGGAATTTCCACAAACCATTTATGGGTTCTCTGGAATACTGCTGTGCAAGCCTCTCCACAAAATTTGAGACCTGGAATACTTTCCGATGCTATAAAAATCAACTCTCCCTCTTTGCGAGGAAAGTGTTCAAGCAAGGTACCAATTGTATTGCTCTGATTCTAAAGCATCTGCTGCGCTGCTGATGTCCTGGTTGCTACCTCTCAACTTTGCGCTGCTGCCCTTTGTACTACTGCCTGTGACACTGTCTCTGCCACTGCCTCATCTGTACTGCAGCTCCCTCTGTATCTGTAGACTACCCGTTCCTTTATTGGAAAGGGTTCTCGACCATCCCCATCTTTTCTCTGAAGTAAGTAAATTTAATCTTACTTAGAGCCTTGGTGAGGATATCTGCCACCAGTTCTCCTGTAGGAGTGTACCTCAATTGCATAGCTCCTCGTTGGACGTAGTCTTTGATGAAGTGGCACCGAATGTCAATGTGCTTCGACTGGTCATGAAACACAGGATTCTCAAAGAGCTTGATGCAACTCTGATTATCTCACATGATTCTGGTCGGTTCCATCCTCTTCTTGAGTAAGTTCAAGAGCAGTTTACGAAGCCATGTGGCCTTGAATGAAGCTGTGCTTGCTGCCATATACTCTGCCTCGGCTGAGCTCAGTGCGAAGGACTTCTGTTTCCTACTGCACCAAGAAGTCATTCTTGATCCGAGACTGAAACAGTACCCACTAGTACTTTTCCGATCCACTGTGCTTCCAGCCCAATCTGTGTTTATAAACCCACTCAACTGGACTTCATTGCCCTTGGTGTACTTCAACCCATACTCAACTGTCCCATTCAAATATCTGAGAACATGTTTGGCTGCTGCCCAGTGAGCCCTCCTTGGTTCCACCATGAACTGACTGAGGGTATTCACCGCATAACAAATGTCTGGTCTAGTGTTGACTAGGCACATCAATGATTCGATGAGCTACCTATACAGGGTGGGATCAGCCTCATCATCCTCCGTCGTGTCTATTTTCTTCCAGTTTATAATGATTATTGGCGTGGCCATGGGTCTATAGTCTTCCATCTGAAACCTCTTCAGGATTTCTGTAGTGTATCTTGCTTGCCCAAGGAATATTTCTCCCTTCTGTTGCCAGACCTCCAAACCAAGAAAATAGTGCATCTGCCCCAGATCCTTCATGTCGAATTCGGTAGCCAGATTTTCCTAGCAATCTTAGATGAGCTTAGATGATCTAGTAAGGAACAGATCATTTACAAATAATACCAAGATTAGCGGCTCATCCTCTACTCTCAGATAGTAGAGGTTGGGATCTGCGTCACTCTTGACTAATCCCATCTTCTGCAAGTAGCTATCAATTCGCCCATACCATGCTCTGGGGGCTTGTTTTAGACCGTATAGGGCTTTCTTAAGCCTGCAAACATGAGTCTTCTGCTCATGTGTCTCAAAGCCCTGTGGTTGTTCTATGTAAACTTCCTCTTCTATCACCCCATTCAAGAATGCTGTCTTGACATCCATCTGGTGAATCTCCCATCCCATCTGCGCTGCTAGAGAGATGTCGGATCTGATTGAAGTGTACTGTGCTATAGGGGTGAAGGTTTCCTCATTGTCGATCCCTTTTTTCTGTGCATACCCCTTAGCCACAAATCTGTCTTTGAATTTCTCTATGCTGCTGTCTGCAACATACTTGATCTTGTAGATCCACCTTGATCCTACAACTGATCTGTCTTGTGGTCTAGGGACTACTTCCCATACATCGTTTGTCATGATGGAGCTATACTCCTCCACCATGGCATATACCCACACCTGATGCTAAGCAGCCTCCCGAAAGTTAGAGGGTTCTCCAACCTGTGCTACCAGTGCCTCGTATCTGTCAGGTTGCCTCCGTACCCTCTTCCTGTCTCTAGGGGCTCCAACAAATTCTTCTACATCCCTCAAAATTTGTTGGAGTTCTCTGCTCGATCTTCTACTGGTGGTGGGTGGTCTTACCTGCTCTCCTGCCTGCTCTTCTTCGGAGGAACTCTCCTCAGAATCCTTGTGCCGTGGAGAGGCACTCAACCCATCCTCTGTAGGCCGTTGAGGCTATACTAGTGGATCCTCCTCAATCTGCGTATTTGTAGCCATTTCCCGAGATCTTCTGAAGGGTCTCTCCTCCATGAATTTTATGTCCCGCCTTACTACGATCTTCCTGTTTTCTGGAATGTAGATGTGATATGCCTTCGCATTTTCACTATAGCCCACAAGATACCCCTTCTTCGCAGTCTGATCCAACTTCTTCCTCTTGTCATCTGGTACGTGGAAATACACCATACTACCAAATATCCTGATATGGCTCACCTCAGGCTTGTTGCCTGTGAACACACTCTCAGGAGTTACGTCCCCAATGCTCTATGGGGCACCCTGTTCTGCACATACACAACTGTATTGCAGGCTTCTGCCCACAAAAAATTGGGCATGTCTTGGTCATATAGCATTGCCCTTGCAGTTTCTACAATGGTCCTGTTCTTCCTTTCTACAACTCTATTCTGCTTTGGATTGTATGGAGCTGTCCATTCTCTCTTGATGCCTTCCTTTGCGCAGAAACTGGTGAAGTCTTTATCGATATACTCTCCACCATTATTTGATTGCAACTTCTTGATCTTCTTTCTAGTTGAGTTTTCTATCAGCGCCTTGAATTCTTTGAAACGCTCAAAGACTTCATCTTTGGTTTTGAGAAAGTAGAGAAAGTAGATCCAAGTGTTCCTGGAATGGTAATCAATGAAGTTAGCAAAATACTTTGCACCACTGAGAGAAGTCGTGGACATTGGACTGCAGATGTCTGAGTGTATCAACTCCAATACACTCTTGGCCCTACTGCTGCTTCTTGGAAATGCTGCCTTGGCATACTTCCCCAGTACGCACCCCCTGCAGACCTCATCTTTCCTTGTGCTGAGTTCTGGAGCTCCTATGACAGCCTTCTTGAGAATCTTCAAGGCTCCATGTGTTGAGAATTTGCAGGGTTGGTGATTAATTCAAATTCTCTTCTTGATAAATTACTTGTGAGCTTACTTGGATTACTTATGTCTTCTCTTCTTTATCTTATTTAATCTTTCATCAAGTCAATTATCAAAATACACGTGACACACTAGTTAGGCTCCTAGATCCAGGGCAAAACCTCACCCTCTTGGAGAGGAAAACCCATGAGAAATCCTTCTTATAGATCTTCAAATGACAAGTACCATGACCCAGTCTTAGACCATTGACCTATGAATGTTTCCAAGACCTTGATACTGCTGCTGAACCTTCTTTTCCTACATTATCCAGTACTGACCTTTCTTCTATGAATTATGAGAGAGAAGGTAAATCATAGATTTACCCTCCTCTCTTTTCTTATCCAGCAATGATCCTTTCGCATCCATCTAAGGCCTTCATATTATAGACCTGATTCCGTCATTAATGATCCGCATCATAATGATTCGCTTTTATATTAGACTCCACCATATCTTAGATCATTCACATTACTTCAAATAGGTCCTCATGATGATATACTTCCACTTTACTTGAACTTCATATTGATAGACATATCCACACTTGAAGTTGTATCCTTTCTAAGAACGCAGAGATGTTCGCACTGTGATCTTATCTCAGAAATCCGCACTTGCTGGCATAGAACAGTCCACATTGTTTTCTTATCTTCAGAAATCCGCACTTGCTGGGATATAACAGTCCGCACTGTTATCTTATCTTCAGAAATCCGCACTTGCTGGGATATAACATTCCGCATACAATCATTGACTATACCCTAAGGAAAAACCACATTTTCTTCGTGAACTTTAATACTATCTTTCCGTAGAGAGGATTGCACTTCTTTACTGCACTTCTTCACATAGAAATCTGCACTTGTTTTCCTCTTTAAACCTGCACTGTATTTTCTCTTTTAAACCACAGAAGAATCCGTAATCTATTTCGCACTTCTACTTTAGAGAGATCCGCAGAAAACTTGGTGTGTAATTGACTGCAGAGACTGTGTATATATAGTGGCAGTCTTCTTGTATTTAGGCCGACCATCCACTAGCTTGTAGGCCGATTTAACTTTGAGAGTGAAGGTCGACTTCATCATATATTTTCAGCATTGATATAAGAACTATTTCAATCCATTCTTCCACAAATTTTAGGACAAGGTCTTAGAGCATTCAATGACGACTAGGTTCTTCATATACATGGCACTGAATACATTTATAAACAGAAGACAAACCCTAAATAGACATCAAGAAGAAGTCTATTAACCTAAGATAAAATCTTGCTCATGAAACCCATGAAGCAAGTACAACCAATATACATTTTATTATCTTTGTCTTCTTCTTTACATAAAATACATAATTACATAGTCAATATGAAGACCGACCTAGTTACACTTTTCAACACTCCCTTTTAACTAGGGAGGTATTCATACAGGTACATGGTTACTTTCAAACTGAAGGATCTCATAAGAAGAATCGGATTGGTAATCGCATCTGTATAGCATCATATCAACTAGCATTGTTCGAGTGCAAGGCCTTGACTAACAGCCCCATCTCTCAACGAGACAATGGGCTACAATGTTGGTGAGACGCATGACTAATAGCCACCATAGTCATTGTCTCTCCAAGGTACATACTCCACCTAGGTGTTCCTAGAGTATGACCTTCTTGGACTGTTCTTCTCTTGGGTAGCCAACCCTCAAAGAATATCGGTCCACGACTACTCTTATCTTGAATGCCCTATCTCGTTCTCAAAGAGTATCGAATGCTAGATGATTAAACAATCCTCCATTCTGTCTTCCAGGTGAAGACTATAATGATGTGTCAATCCATTCTCTTCACATGGCCTTCACTAAGACTTACGACTGTTAGTCCTGGTCTAGTGCATGACACATGTAATAGAGAATCACATATGTCACTCCCTCTCAACACGGGAAGGACAAACTTCAAGTTTCTTCCAAGTAAGAAACTTACCACTAGGATCCCTCTCAATCAGGGTCCTGCAACAGCAATCCAGCGAATCATGAAGAATTCCTCCCCTCGATGTCATGGATTTCGATATTGAGGAATCTTCAACTTCTGGCTTCATAGGGCACAGATCATCCATCACTTTCAATCACGGGTCATGTCCACTATTAGAAAGTGATTCATCAGTCCTTCTCAGCTGGTTCACCGTTATCATAGTTATCAAAACCGACCGGTTTGAACCGGTAACCGGTCAAACCGGCCGGTCAGCTAAGGTGCCGGTATAAACTGCTCAAGCAACTGGGTTAAGGGAGGCCTCTCACCTAAAATGACCGGTTAATCGGACCTAACCGGCCGGTTAGGTACGGAACCGATCGATTAATGCATAAACTGGCTGGTTCCGTACCTAACCGGCCGGTTCCGTACCTAACCGGCCGGTTAGGTGTCCCATGTTCAAGTTTGTGCTACCATTTCAGGAGGGCAAGGGGGGCTTCACTTGACTTTGCCTACCCTCTCATTTTCCTGACACATCCTCTTGGCAATTAATGGTAATGTTAAATTCTTCAAGTAAAAGTGATATTTCCTTTATTTTTCATTTTCATCCTTTTACTTAAATTTTTAACATTACCATGAAATGACTCAGGATGTTTAAGAGTGGTTTCGTCCTCATTGGATTTCATATGGAGAAACTAGAATTTTAGATTTCACTCAAAATTTAGTAGACTTAATGGTTTTCAGGGTTTCATGGTTTGGGGGTTTGCAATGTTTCCATTTGTTTCTATCATGTGTAAGGGTACGAGATTGGCATTTGATCAAGAGCATGAAGTCATTTAAGAACCTTGATGTTGGTGGCATTGATTGTTGAACTTTGTTGATGTTGGTGGTATTGATTGTTGAACTCCCCTACCGTGGCCTTAACAAGAATGTACCCTTCACTCGAAGGAAAACAACTGGTTAGGCATGCTAATCTTTTTCTACCGCATTTTAAGGTTGAGGAGATGAACCCTTCACTCAAACCAAAATCACTAGTTAGACATGTTAAACTTTTTCAATTTCTATCATGTTATAAGGTTGAGCAATCCAAGTCTGAAGACTTTGAGCTAGATGATGTTTATGTATCTCTTGTTGATGATCCCATTTCTAGTAGCGATGAATGAATGATGAGTTTCATGAGAGACCATGTTGCTCAGTGATTTGTAGTTTTGATGTCTATTTTTGCTACTACTACTACTACTAAAGTTGTAGAGGAGTTTTAGGAGTCCTCAAACTTTGAGCCATATTATTTATGTAACTCATGTTGATGATCCCTTGTCTAGTAGTGGTGATGATTTTGATCATGATGAGGAGTGATCATGTTGTTGATCACTAATATGTAGTCTTGTATTAGGCCAATGGCCTCATGGCTTGTAGCATTGTTTTTGGACTTTATGGGCCATTTGGAGCCTCATTGCTTATGTATTTTTCGATGATATGTATTGCACTCGGTGCCATTTTGATATATTCACCTTTGCATGGTATATAAATGAGAAAAATTTGCATATTTTGTCTCTATTGGCTTGGAATCATGGTTGCAAATCTTAAAAATAGTTTTTTTATTAAAAATAATTATTTAATGTATTTTTTTTTAAAACCGGTTCATTGAGATCTGACCGCTCCCGGTTAGACCGGTTCCGGTTAGAAACCCGGTTCATTAGGTCCACCGGTCCGGTCACCGGTTCCGGCTTTATGCCATGCTTTTTTTCTTCGAATCATCTCCAAGGATCATACATCCTTTCTCATGAATAGCAACCCTACACAAATTCATCCAGATAAACATATACATATGAACTTTTAAAACAAAAGTTACCTCAGTGATGATCTTTCCTGTAGGCATCGATATCCTCTATTTAGATTGACACATCTCCTAATGATATGTTTTGTCAAGGGTCTTCTAATTTACCAGACTTCTGTCAGAATCCACATTTCCTCCTCGGAGATCTCCTAGTCACATCTTCTTGGCTTTCGGATGATAATTGCCTCTTGACATGGTTGCATTTCATGATCTCTTCCTTTCCGCACATTCTCCATTCCCAGGAACTTACAACCTTTCAAGTTTCTTGTTCATATACAACCACCTCATATTCCATGAGGACATATTATGTTGATTTCATCTATCCGTGCTCCGAGAGATACTACTCCATAGATCATACTTTTAAATACAGAAATCCATTACCTGCAACCATATGACATGACTTCACAACATCCAATGTTAACATATAAATATATACATACCTCATACCTTTTTCCCTTGAGTCATCCTGTAGCAATTTCTCAAGAATGAAGAGCTTCATTCCCTTGGCCTGCTCCATCAATATGTCATCACATCCTAGAAATCTGTTTCCATGATGACCCTTGCTCTTGATGACTGCTTTCCTAGTAATGTTATTAGAGAGGTTTTCCCGGAGCTAATTCACTAGGAGCTCCTACCATGCTTTGATCAGGATGCTACACTGCTTCCTATCATACAACCAACAGAAATCACCTAAAGGAGAAGATGATCTCAATCGTAGTGGAGATCCCTCGCTTCTTCTTTCTTATCAGGTTCTTTCCTCATTTTAGAGACATGGGCTTCTTCCCTATTTCTCTTGTCCTTTTTCATATTAAGCACAATTTCTATTTTAATGCCCAAGTTCATCATATCCAAGGCATTGTGCTTCATCCATATTTCTTCTTTTACTCTGAGGACCAAAACTTACCGAATCTTCCTTTCTTCTTGGACATGGTTGCAAAGGCTTGATTCCCTTCACTTGATCCTATAACAGCTTTGGCTTTCAATTTTGTTTCCTCTATTTTACATAGAGACCCTAATTCATGGAATGGTGTGGCTTCTATCTTCCCGTATAATCTTGAAGTGAAGTTTCCCCATTCTTCTGGTAGAGCATTCAACACCACTGTAATCATCTCAGAGTCAAACATTACTTCTCCTAGTTCCTGCAGTTGATTAGAGAGATTGCTTCTCCTGCAGTACTCATAGAGAATAGCTCCACCAATTTCTAATATATTCCTTTTGATGATTTGGTACATCGGAGATGATAGAGTCTTTTATGGATTCTGTAAGAATCCTTTGGGCTCTTATATCTCCCTTCATGAATTTGGCATGACTTCATTGTCCTTGTCTTCTATGCAGGAAAGTTTGAAACCCTAACCAGTTTGTTTCTTTCTTTGCAAAGAAGACATTTTAATAGATTCATATGAAGTCATAAAGATACTTACTTGAGTAGATGCTTTTCTTCTTCTATCAGCTTTCTTGTTGAAGATGATGGCAGGAACTCCCTCTTAAACAGATTTCAAGGTAGGTGATCTTGAATCTTTGATGATCAAGGATTACTTCAGAAAGAAGATGTCTTCAATAGTGTTGGGTGGTGCTTAATGATTTGTTTTCCACCAATGTCAATAATCTTTGATGTCAAAGATTACCTTCTCGATGTGTGGATTCTTTGAATAAGGTTGAAAGTCTTCTTGAGATGGCTTGAGGATTTCCTTGCAAACTGATTTGACTTTTCAATGTAGACTTTGACTTTTGCTTTGATGCTTTCTAGAAAACTGAATTTTGATCCTCGAGTGTCTTCTTGTCAAATATTCCTTTGACTTTAGCACCTTAGCTCTGATACCATGTTGAGAATTTGCAGGGCTGGTGATTAATTCAAGTTCTCTTCTTGATAAATTACTTGTGAGCTTACTTGGATTACTTATGTCTTCTCTTCTTTATCTTATTTAATCTTTCATCAAGTCAATTATCAAAAATTCAAAATACACGTGACACACAAGTTAGGCTCCTAGAGCCAGGGAAAAACCTCACCCTCTTGGAGAGGAAAACCCATGAGAAATCCTTCTTATAGATCTTCAAATGACAAGTACCATGACCTAGACTTAGACCCTTGACCTATGAATGTTTCCAAGATCTTGATACTGCTGCTGATCCTTCTTTTACTTCATTATCCTGTACTGACCTTTCTTCTATGAATTATAAGAGAGAATGTATATCATAGATTTACCTTCCTCTCTTTTCTTATCCAACAATGATCCTTTCGCATCCATCTAAGGCCTTCATATTATAGACCTGATTCCATCATTAGTGATCCACATCATAATGATTCGCTTTTATATTAGACTCCACCATATCTCAGATCATTCACATTACTTCAAATAGGTCCTCATGATGACATACTTCCATGTTACCTGAACTTCATATTGACAGACATATCCGCACTTGAAGTTGTATCCTTTCTGAGAACGCAGAGATGTCCGCACTGTGATCTTATCTCAGAAATCCACACTTGCTGGCATAGAACAGTCTGCATTGTTTTCTTATCTTCAGAAATCCGCACTTGCTGGGATATAATAGTCCGCACTATTATCTTATCTTCAGAAATTTGCACTTGCTGGGATATAACATTCCGCATACAATCATTGATTATACCCTGAGGAAAACTGCATTTTCTTCCTGAACTTTAATATTGTCTTTCCATAGAGAGGACAACACTTCTTTACTGTACTTCTTCACATAGAAATCTGCACTTGTTTTCCTCTTTAAACACGCACTGTATTTTCTCTTTTAAACCACAAAAGAATCCGTAATCTATTTCGCACTTCTACTTTAGAGAGATCCGCAGAAAACTTGGTGTGTAATTGACCGCAGAGACTATGTATATATAGTGGAAGTCTTCTTGTTTATAGGCCGGCCATCCACTAGCTTGTAGACCAACTTAACTGTGAGAATGAAGGTCGATTTCATCATATATTTCCAACGTTGATATAAGAGCTATTTCAATCCATTCTTCCACAAATTTTAGGACAAGGTCTTGGAGCATTCAATGACGACTAGGTTCTTCATATACATGACACTGAATACATTTATAACAGAAGACAAACCCTAAATAGACATCAAGAAGAAGTCTATTAACCTAAGATAAAATCTTGTTCATGAAACCCATGAAGCAAGTACAACCTACATTTTATTATCTTTGTCTTCTTCTTTACATAAAATACATAATTACATAGTCAATATGAAGACCGACCTAGTTACACTTTTCAACACCATGATGTAAATGCCCCATCCTTCTGTGCCATAATTTATTCAGATCTCTTTCATCAGTATTGCCGATTAGTGCCATTGGGGACTCGAGCTTAACTTATGGCTCCTTACTCCAATTTGTGCCTTCCTTTTCTAGCTAGGGTGTTTGACATAAACTTTATTTCCAATAAAGTATACGTCATAATCTTTGTTCTAGAGCTGAGACACCAAGAGTAAATTCATTCCCAAAGCCGGTACATGCAGAACGTTTGTAGCCCGAATCTTGTTGCCAGCTTCTGTCTGAAATATTATGGTACCTCTTCCAACGGGGGTACACTTGGCCTTGTTTCCCATTGTGATTTGAAAATTCATGTGCTCTTATTGGTAGCTCGAAAAACATTCTTGAACTCCCGTCATATGAGCAGATGCTCCACTGTCAACGTACCAAACTCCTGGAGAGGCCTTGCTTGACACACAAGCAAAATCCTCCTCTAGTCTGGATGCCAGAACAGAGATGTCATGCTCCCTCTGTTTCTCTATGTGCTCTGAGGAACTGCGTGAGTCCTTCTGAGCTATGTCACTGCCAGATAGTTGTTCCATTGCAGAACGCCCTTTTCTGTATTTTGTCTTTTGCGCTGATACCATATGAAATTTTCACTATGAAAATTATTACTGCAGTAATTGATTTATTTCACCTACTTATTTGATGAGTTATTTACAGATGCTTCAACAAATTTTGAAATAAGTACAGCTGTAGTACTTCACTCTAATCAAAAGTAGAAGAACAAAAATAACACATATAGCACAATAGAAACAACCACATGAACACAGTTATTTTTGGACAACTGTCCTCGGAAAAACCCAATGTTGGAAAACCAGTGCGGTAGATGAGCGTTTGTATTTATCTTCAACAGTGAAAATATCATTTACAGAAGTCCTAACAAGTAAAATAAAATAACATACAACTGATATGAATTTTCCGGACAATCCAAAAGAATTCTCGACACACGAGATGACCTCCTGCACCCTTTGCGTCAATCTACGTAGCCCCTCTGCGCAGTCCCTGCTTGGATTGCGTAAGCCTGCGTGGAGGGGTAGTGCTACTGCTCAGCGGGGCCTTCCTTGCATCCTTCTGCCTTTCTTCTTCTCTGTATCTGCTGACTTCTCCCTCCTCCTTCTGTCTTTGCAACCTTGCCTCTACAGACTCACCCACTGAATTCGAATTCTCTTGCTTCAGAATCAATTTCCTTTAGGTACTGAGAATGTGCCTAGCTTTATTTCCAAATGACCCTCAAGCCTTCTCTTATAGTCTTCTTGCTGATGAATCAACATCCCAGATTATATCCTTAATCAATGGCGCAGATTAAAAGATGACTTGTTCTTCGTTTTCTAGAAGATTCACACTCTACTTTTTTAATACTCTTTAATTATTTAACTTCCCTAAGTTTAGACTCGGGGATGACATTAAAATAATTAATTATTTTAATAAAGAAAAATCCGAGTGAAATTTCCACTAACGATTTCTGGGTTCTCTGGAATACTGCTGTCCAAGTCTCTCCACAAAATGTGAGACCTGGAATACTTTCCGATGATATAAAAATCAACATATAGTTGTAGTTTAAATTTACTTGAATTAATATTGCATGATAAACATTGAGAAATTTTTCAAGTAATTGTTACATGTCTCTCATTTCCTGAATTGAATGTCTTTAATGCATTATCTTGAAGGTGATATTGAAAAATTGTGAAGATACTTTTGTTCTCTTTGAGCTATAATTGCATTGGAATAATAAGCTTATGATTTGATTGGAAATTATATTGTAATATTTCTTGAATACATTGTTGAAAAGCTTATCTTTCAGTTTGGTGAAGTTAACATCAATTTGAGCAATTAAAAGACTATGGTGTACATCTCATAGATAATTGTGGCATAAGCGTTTTTGTCCCTGAATCTAGCTTCACCTCCCTCCATTCTCTAATCATCTCGTGCATTTGCATTTTAAGTTAGATCTGCATTATTAAAATTTACTTCCAAGCATAAGCTTGGTTGATAGAGAGATAGGTACTCATTTGTCCTTGCTTGATAAGCCTAGTTCTAATAGCACTTAACACGGTAAGCTTGCAGTTGTCAGAGCCACAACTCTCTGCAGCGCCGGAAGCACCGGGTATGTTAGATTTTCAGGAGAGGTGTCGTTAATCACACCCTAGTGTGCTTCACCTTAACGTCTCTCTACTACTTACTACGGAATCAAGCTCAATACAGTAAGGGTTGAAAGGTTTGAACTTAGATAGGAATTTAACTAAAATTTATCCAAGACTCCTTGCATCTCACATTAGTCTTACGATCTGCATTTCATATATGATAGATGTTCATTCTACCAGCAGTTGTCTATGAATTACTTGGTCTTAATTTCATAGCGAGATAGTTGATTCCATAAGGCACTGGTATCAAACATTTAATTTAATCAAATATGTTAAATCTCGTTAAATCTAAAACAAGTACTTGGTTGCTTGACTGTGTCTCCCGAACTGGTTGGTTTCCAACTAGTTCTCTTTCATTGCATTTCCATAGGGCCTACCCCCTTAGTCTGCAGGGAGACAACTTAAACAGAGAGATCGGGGATCAGGGTGAGCAACCCCAATTTGAGCCGTTGTCGCGGTGCTTAGACATTCTGTGCGACAAAACAATGTTCGTTGATTTGTGGTAAGTGTTGGCTATGGGCTTTCCTATATTGTGTTGGTAAATGATAAAAATTGTTTTTCATTTGATGGGGATAAAGTCATTCTATTGATAGTTTTGGGCTAACCTTAGATGATTTGATTCGTCATATGATTAACAAATTCTCTTCAGATATATATATATATATATATATATATATATATATATATATAGTGTTTGTAGGTACCCCAGTCCTTGGTCTCCAAGTTTACAAACTGTGGGCATGAATTGACTTTGTTTGGATCCCAAATACTTATGTGGTTGATTTAAACTTTGCTAAGGCTATAATGTGCATTGATTTTTCTAAAGCGTTTTTAGCCATTTATCAAAGAAAATTTCCATAAAAATTATTTCTCAAAAATTATTTTCAAAACCCTTGTATATTTGTAAATTTTGTAAATGTCCTTGTAAATTAAATTTATAAATTATTTTTTCTAATTGGGGTTTTGAGATTTTGTATATATTTGGGGTTTTGGGTATTTTATCTACATTTTTTGCAGGTGAAGTCAAGAGAAGAAGCTGGAATAGAGCTAGATCTAGGCCCTTGAGGGCAAGATCTAGTCTATGAATTTTTTTTGCAGGGCCAACCATTGGAAAATTTGCAGCAAAATTCAGATCTGAAGCAAGTGAAACTTTTAGAAGTTGGGTTTTCAAGTTTTAGCTCTCCTGGGCTCGGATCCAGCCATCCTAAGGCTAGCATCATCCTCCAGGGTCCTTGCGTCACCCTTCCAGCCCTCTGCATCTTCTTTTAGGGCCTCTAGAAGGCCAATGTCAGCCCTTTAGAGCATCATCCCCTTCTTTTTGGCCATGCATCAGGGTTTTTAGGCCTTTATAGGCCTAGCCGTGGGCCCTAGGCCGCTCGGCTGCTCTCCAAGGCCTTGGACGACTGCCCTTAGGGCTAGCCGTGGGCTTTTTAGCCCTAAAACCCTAGCTGTAGCCCTAAGAGGGCTTCCTCCTCCCTGCGTCAAGCCTTCTAGGGTTTCTCTTGCCCTCTCCTCCCTAGTCGTTGACCTTTCAGCCATTGTTTTGGCCTCCTTCCTCCTTCTGTCATCCTCTTTGGCCTTCGCCTAGCCCTAGTTTACCCTAAACCCATCTCTGAAATTTTTTGGACTGAACACTTGGTGGTTTTGCAGGTCTTGGGCCTCAAAAAGTTTGATTTTTAGGTGGCAACCTCATTCAAAATTTTGGCAAGTTTGGACCAAGGAATCTTTAAGGCCTTGGGCCTAGGGTTTTCTCTCCAAACCCTAGTTTTTTCACTGTTTTGCTACTGCTATAATTTCATCATTATATCAATGATACATAAGCCCTAAAATCACATTAAGTTGGTCAAAATACTCTTAAATTGCAAAATCTAAATTTTCCTAAAATTTGGCCACTTGGGCATTCATCATCTAGCCTATATATGATTTCTTGCTTGTTGGAATTTACTGCATAATTGAGTTTATCAGATTTGAAATTTTCTGAAGGACATACCTAAGAAGCTATGTTGTAGGAAACACCAAATTTAGTGGCGTACCGTACTGGGGACGGCCTGAAACGCCACCTCCCGTACCGTACGATGTTTTGCAATTTCGAAATGCCGGAAGGTACAACTGATGACGTTTCAGCCGCAACAGGCCAAGTTTTAGCAGTCGAGAAGCAAAAATTAATTTTTTTTGGGCCTTTTTGGGCCATCTCAAGGAGTGGAGAGAGGGTGTGGGCCCCATCCAACACCAAAACACACTAATAAACCAATTTTTATGTGGCTGTTAGCTAAATTTAATAAAAAGATTTACAAATGGAATTATCTAGAAGATGAGAAGAATAGAATTCTCTAGAAACCCTATTTGCCTCTTCCTTTCTTTAATAAGGCACTTCATTCGCTCATTTCTCACACATTGTTTTGCAAGAAGAGCTTCCTATAGCAGCAACAAGGAGTTTATGTGTTTTTGAGCGCGGGCAGCAAGAGGAAGGGTGTGGATAGCAAGAGGAAGAGCGTGGGAAACAACTAGTTCTGTGAGTTTTTCATTTCCTAATTTTGCATCATTCATGGCTTCTCAAAGTAGTGTTTCAAGTGCCCCTAAATTGGGTGAGTTTTTCATTTTGTGTTATTGTAATTTTGCAACATTCATGGCTTCTCAAAGTTGTGTTTCAAGTGCCCCTAAATCCACTGAAGCAAGTAGGCAACAAGAATATTATCATCTATGGAAGTATGTTACCAAATTGAAGCAGATGGGTTCCAGTGGTACATGGGAATGGAAGTGCAATTTATGCAAAAATGAAAAGACCTTCAAGGGCTCTTACACAAGAGTAAAGGCTCACATTTTACATGAAGAGATAAAGGGTATTGATGTGTGTGCTCATACCAAAAATGCAGAGGTGAGGGCTAAATTCAAGAAAGAGAGTGATGATGATCAAAGGTTGAAGGATCAAAGAAGCAAAATGGGCATGGGCACTACCAATCCTCACGTGTCTGATAACATTGAGCCAAGGATTGTTTAGGAAGCAAGAAAGAGGAGGACACTAGAAGTAGAAGCAAAGTTATCAAAGCCATTGACTCCAATTCAACATAGAAGATTGTTGAAAATGCTTGATAGTCGAGAGAGAAGAAGCCGACTCAAGAGTGGCAAGGGCCATCTTTGGTTGTGGCATCCCCTTTAATGTGGTTCGATCCCCATATTGGCACAATTTAGTGAGAACGATTAACAAAGCTCCTCAAGGTTACAAGGGCCCAAACTATGAAAAAGTCAGAACAGTTTTGTTGAAGAAAGAGAGGCAACTTCTTTATGATGTTCTAAAACCAATTCGTAGCTCATGGGGTAGTACAGGGGTTTCTATTATCTCAGATGGTGGAACGATACAAGACACAGGTCTTTGATTAATGTCATTGCATCATCACCAAAAGGAGCCATGTTCATCAAAGAAGAAGATTGTTCAGGTGAGATAAAGGATAATAAGTTCATTGCTGATATTTTAATTTATGCTATTGAACAAGTAGGGTCAGAAAATGTGGTGTAAGTTATCACAGATAATGCACCTGTTTGCAAAGCTGTAGGCTTGATTGTTGAGAGTAGATACAATCACATATTTTGGACTCCTTGCATTGTCCAAAATTTGAATATGATTTTAGAAGAGCTTGAGGCAAAAACATAATGGATTAAGAAGCTTTCTTTTTGGACAAGTGAAGCATCATACAGTGAAGAATATTCAATGATCAAGTTGGAAGTTCAGGATAGATTTGTGAGGCAATTTATGTAAGTCACTTATTCATTTTTATATAAACAGTTGAAGGGTTCGTGCCCTAGGGGTTGGAGCCTCTAATTATCAAGGTTGGCGCCTTGACGAGGATAGAGTTGGAGCCTCATAAAAGTCCAAGTTGGAGCTTGGCAACAGGTTGGAGCCTGGTAGACTGAAGGGTTGGTGCCCTCAAGCAACATTGTACTCAAATTTTTGTAAAAGAGGATCCTCACTTGTTTATAATGAAACCCTTATTACTTAATTTTTTTGATTATAATTGTGAAGAATCTTAACTAGTAAACATAACAATTGAAAAGAAATATTGAGTCACCCCCCTCTCAGTATTTCCAATAGACACTTGTAGACAATTTCAGATGGAGCCAAGGCATGCTCATTGGATAACAACCAAACATATTTTGAGATATCTTCATAGGACCATACCATAGTATTAAAAACCGGAACCGGTGGACCTAATGAACTGGGTTTCGAACCGGAACCGGTGGACCTAATGAACTGGGTTTCGAACCGGAACCGGTCAAATCAGTATTGGTCAGATCTCAATGAATCGGTTTTTAAAAAAATACATTAAATAATTATTTTTTAATAAAAAAATTATTTTTAAGATTTGCAACCTTGATTCCAAGCCAATAGAGACAAAGTATGCAGATCTTTCTCATTTATATACCATGTAAAGGTGAATATATCAAAATGGCACCGAGTGCAATACATATCTTCGAAAAAATACATAAGCAATGAGGCTGCAAATAGCCTATAAAGTCCAAAAAGAATGCTACAAGCTATGAGGCCAATGGCCTAGTACAAGACTATAAGTGTAGAGTCTAGACTCTACAATGTACACATGATCAATCATCAAATTCATCACCACTACTAGACATAGGATCATCATCGGGAGCTGCATAGACATTATCTGGATCAGAGTCTAAGGATGCCTCAGCCTCATTTGCAACCTCAATACCACTGCCACCAATAATAATAGAAGTGGACTTAATGGAAGCACGAGTTACTTGAGTTGCATGACTAGTGCCTTCCATTGGTTGTTTGCCTTTCCTTGATGCAGCTACCAAGCCTAGGTCTCATGGCGCCACCAAATTTGCTTCATCTCTTGCTAATGCTGCATCAATATCAAAATTAGCCTCAAACATTGGATCTTCAGTCTCCTCCACCCATTCTGATGTTGGATCAATATCGTCCAACACAATGGGATCTAGATCAGGTGTTTTGTTCGTCATTTGGTTCCGCCTCAAGCGAAGGTTGTATTGCACGAACACAAGATCATTTAATCGTTTCTATTCCAAACGGTTTCTCTTCTTTGTGTGTATGCGCTCAAAAATAGACTAATTGCGCTCACAACCTGAAGCACTGCAGGTTTGGCTGTGGACTCTAATTGCAAACTTTTGCAATTGAGGACATTGGCCGCTAAATGACTCCCACCAATGTGCTGCAAATAAAAAGACATTAATTAGTAACATAGTTCATTTCGTTAGTTATTTACAAACAATTTAACTTGAAAAGAAAAAAAATTGGAATTTCTTACCTAGTTGATCCACATCTCTTGCCATTTTTGCCAAGTTTTCTCCAAAGGTACCAGCTGCCATACTGAAAGAGTAGGTTGTTTATGTATTTCCAACTGGTCTGCATGGATAGGGACCATGCACTCCAATCAATCAATCAATCCAGCTCTGACCTCCCCATCCCGCAGATCTCCTAGCCGAGCTTTATAATGATACTTTGGGTTCAAAAATACCCAGCTGCATGTATAGGACGATGGAGTTGATTGTTCCATCTGTTATCAACGATCTCCCATATACCGTTGAGAATTTGGTAGGGCGATGATTAATTCAAATTCTCTACTTGATAGTTACTTGTGAGCTTACTTCTTTCACTTATGTCTTTTCTTCTTAGCTTATTATATCTTTCATCAAGTCAATTATCAAAAACAAAAGAGACACAAATTTAGGCTCTTCAAGCCAGGGCCAAAATCTCTCCCTCTTGGAGAGGAAAACCCACAAGAAATTCTTCTTATAGACTTTCAAATGACAAGTACCATGACCATGACACAGACCCTTGACCTTTATATGCCTCCAAGACCTTGTTAATGCTCCTTTAATAAGTCCTTTCCTGCACCTTCTTGCACTGAGCTGCACCCTTCAGCACCATCCTTAGAGAGCTTTACACCAGCACTAGGAAAGCTCGGTTCCTAGCCCTAAACAGTGAGCTCCTTCTTCTGCCCTTCCTTGATATAGCCTCGGCCTTCTTTTCAGTACCCTTGATGCCCAGGACTGAGATCTTCTCTTGCTGAGATGCCTCTTCTTCATGCTGTGTATATCTTCTATGAAGACTGAGTCTCCTTTGCACACCTTGCAATCTTCCCTTCTTTGTTTCCTAGTTACCTTCTTCAGCACTGTATAGTCTTCCTCTTCCGCATTGTATAGGATACCTGTTTCTCACTTAGGATGCCCTTCAGCCTTCCAATTACAGTCTTTTACTTCACACTCTTTCACAAAATTTAACTGAGATACTTACACCAAAAAAACTTTTCTATCTTCATTGAACAGATTCTCTACTTTGTACCAAACCGCAGACCTATACTCGCATATCTTCTTCAGACTTTTCAGAATTTTGTCCCCTCAAATGAGCCGCAGACAATCCTTTATATAGAGTGCTTCTTTCAGGATTTAGGCCGACCTTACTGACTGAGTGTAGGCCGACATGATCACAGCTCATAGGCCGACTTGAAGGGCTTGTCTTCCAGCATTAAGGAGGTTGTCTTGAGGGCTGTTTTGAGCATCATACTTGAGCCATTTTCTTCACGGTTATATGACAAGGTCTTGAGGCATATTTCTTTGACTAGAATCTCCATATACATGACTCTTAATTAGTACATTTATGACAATATGACAAATCCCTAAAAGACATCGAGAAGAAGTCTTTTGACCTATGATAAAAACCTTGCTCATGAAACCCATGAAGCAAGCATAACAAAAATACATTTTATTAGTTTTGTCTTCTTCTTTTCATAAATACATAATTACATAGTCAATATGAAGACTGATCCTAGTTACACTTTCCAACATTTACGACCATATTTAGCTAACCTGCCCTTGTAAACTGCTCGTATCCGCTCCTTTTCCTGATCCATAGCCTCATAAATGTATCCCATTGCCAACATTTCCCCATCCACCATCCTTAGCACCTTAACAAGGTGCTTAGTAATTTTTACAAGCTCTGTAGACCTTTTCCAAAATAATTTTCAAAGACTTTCTTTTTGGTGTCTTTTCCATCTTGTCTACAAGCCCACTGAGATTTAGTCTATTCATCAGAAGAATACATTTTCTTCAGGTTTTTCTGTTGAGAATTGAGACATTGCAACGTGAGGAAGTGAGTTGCAAATCTCGTAATTGCAGGCCTAACAAGCTCTTTGCCCCCAATGTTTTTCCTCATTAGGCTCAATACCCATGAGTGGTTGTAAATTTATTTTGTAATGCACTTGCCATGCTCTACAATTTGTTTTACCCACTCCACTTTGCTTATGTCCTCAAGTATGAGGTCTATGCAATGTGTAGCACATGGAGTCAAAAATATGGTCCTATATTTGGACTCAAGCATCTTTCTAGAAAAAACATAGTTTGAGGCATTATCTGTGATGACCTGCACAACATTCTGCTCCCCCAGTTCTTGAATAATCTCATCCAAAAGCTCAAATAGAAGGGTTGCATCCTTCACCTTATCATATGCATCAACTGATCTCAAAAACATTGTTCCTTGAGGGCAAGAAACAAGGAAATTAATGATAGTGCTGTTCTTTCCATTAGTCCATCCATTTGACATGATGGAACAACCTGTTTTGAGCCATGACTCTCTATACTCAGCCAAATACTCGTCAATGGAAGAAATCTCTTTTTGCAAAAGAGATCCCCTCAAGTCATGCACACTAGGGCCTTTGAAGCCCTTTCCTGCAGCTATAACAAAGTCCCACATAGCTTGGTAATAAGGCGAGTGAGCAACATTAAATGGGATATTTACATCATAACACCATCTAGCAATGTATTGATAAGAAGTTTCTTTGCATTGTTTTTTCCAATGTTGATCCAAAGTGGGTTGACGGCTTGGTTGGGAGGAAGTGGTTGCAGGATTAGCAGTGAATGAGAAATAACTCTGGATGTTTGGTCTCTTTGTTGATTTGATTTTTGGCCAAGAGTAGGAACATAGTGAAAGGGGTCATTGGTGGAAGGGATAGAAGTGGAGTCTTGAATCTCATAATCATCATACCCATTCTCTTTCATGGCTTCTATTAATTCCCTCTTCCTTGCAATTTCATCTTGGATGGCCTTCTCCCTAGCCTTAGTCTCCTCAAACGTTTCAAAATTGGAAAGGTATTCTACCCTAATAGGACCTAACACTTCATTTGGTGTATCACATGGCTTTACTTGGCCTCTTATCCCAGCCAAGTGTTGTTTCAATCTGAGAATACCCCCACCTCCAATAGACTTTTCACAAAATTTGCATATCATTTTTCCATCAACCACATCACAATGGGTCCATGCACTGTCCTTCACTTTTGGAGCCATCTTGACTTGAAATAATTAAAATTTGCAAAGAAATTTGCCATTTAAAAAAAATTCCAACTAAGATAAATGGAAAACTAAGGCTAAATTTAGGAAAAAAAATGCATATTGTAACCTACAAAAGTTGGTAGCATAGGACTAGAGATTTGATAGCAATAGCATAGTTGAACACAAAAAAAAAAAATACATGGACAACAGTGAAATGAGGGATTTTTCAAGTAAAAATCCTTACCTGGAAATGCAAACTAGCTTCCTTAGCCTCCTCTTGAAGATGCCAACTCTACCGATAGCTCCAAACTATCTCCAAAATAGCTCCAACTCCAACTCCAAGCCTCCAAGATCACTGCTCCAGCAAAAACTCAACACCCTCCAAGATCTCAATCAAACTCACAAAAGCTCCAAATGAGATGTGTGAGACAAATGAGAGGATGCCCTTGCTTATAAAGGATTGGGGAGGGTGTTTTTGGAGGGAAACAACCCTCCTCTTCCCTCCAAAACAATCCCAAGTTGCTCAAAAATCCGTGCATAGGTCCCTTTAGTGGCCTGGCAGCTAACCATCCGGTTAAGGACGGAACTGGCTAGTTTAGGGATAAACCGACCTATTCTGTCCTTTACCTATTGGTTATCACCGGTCAGACTAAAAATTTGGGCGAAATGGGGGCATTAAACTCGGTTTTTTGGCCGGTTTATCCTGGCTGGGCTTCTAACCGGCCGGTTTATCCTGGCTGGGCTTCTGACCGGCTGGTTTGATCGGTTACATGTTCAAACCGACCGATTTTGAATACTATGGACCATACATCATTATTTGAGATATGCTGCAGGTAATGAGATTCAGTAATCGGGCTATGCAAATTCAGATTGGGCAGATAGTAATGCAAATGGAAAAATTACTACTAGTGGATGTTTTTGTTTGGGATCCTCTATGATTTCATGGATGAGCAAGAAACAAGACTCAATTGCATTGAGTAGTGTAGAAGTTGAATATATAATAACGAGTGAAGTTAGTTGAGAAGCAGTTTGGCTTTGGAAGTTACTTTCAGATTTGTTTGAAGGACCTTTGGATTCTACCATCATACGCTGTGACAACCAGAGCTGCATAAGGTTGACAGAGGACCTAATTTTCCATGCTAGAACGAAGCTCATCAATATCAAGTATCACTACATTCGAAGCCTAGTGCAAGATGGGGTCGTGAAGCTACAATACATCTCCACTGACAAATAGGTAGCTGATATATTGGCGAAGTCTCTTCCTAATAGGAAGCTTGAGTATTTGAGCGACAAGCTTGGGCTTGTGGACATTTTCTCCTTGCTTGAGAGGGAGTGCAGATGGACACTGTATTCTCCAAGTGTCATGCACTATGGCCAAGACTAACAACAATAAGCCTAGTGAAGGCATTGGTAGGGAGAATGGTGGATTGGATGAGCATCCGGGACCGATATTCTTTGAGGATTTGGATCCAAGATAAGAATAGTCCCAAGGACTAATATTCTTTAATGATAGGGTATCCAAGATAAGAATAGTCCTGTGAGGACATACTTGGTGAACATCCAGATGGGATATGTGCCTAGAGAGGCGGTGGTGTCCAAATTGATGCCTCCCAAAATTGTGCTATGATCTAGAGGAGAGCTACAACTTGTTAGTCAAGGCCTTTCTATTGTTGAAAATGCCGGTTATGATGATGCTTATCAATCTTAATCCATTCTTATGAGAATGTTTCAATATGAGAGTATCCTGTTGTGTCATTATGAATACCTCCCTAGTTAAGAGGGAGTGTTGAAAATGTAATTAATGTCGGTCTTCATAATGTAACTCTAATGTACTATTGATGTATTTATTATTATTATTTTTACCTCTAGTCAAAGCATGTTGTTCATGCTTTTAGGGTTTATTGAGTAAAAAGAAAATCTGGTTATGAGTTAAAGGAATGTATTTTAGTCAAAGTCCTATTTGGACTCCTTGTAAGAAAAAGAAAAATTATTTTATTTGAGTCAAAATTCAATTGTCATCCACAAGACGAAGTCAGTCCTGCTTGGACAAGTTAGCCTAGAAGAGGCATCTATTTGACCTCTTGGATAGGTATAAATAGAAGACACTTCGACCTCATTCATCCACTCATCTCATACATCGATTTTTGTGCAAAATAGAAGAAATATAGTGAAGTCAAAGGAGAGAAGAAAAGTGAAATGAGAGAGAATTTGGTTGTTTTTGGCTTGTTTCTATTCACATGTGTGAAGGTGCTGGGCTACTCTGTGAAATTACAGGTTCAAAATTTTGTGTTTTGACTAGTTTTGACAAGGTTTGACCATTGTTGAATTCCGTTGACTTTGAGTTGGTTGGAGAAGATTTGAAGGAGGGTTGACTTAGGTCTTTGTGGCAGTCTTGGTCTTGGTCTTGGTCTTGGGTCTTGGATATCTCACTTTGATCTGATTCTATAAGAAGAGGAATTTTGGGTTTTCCCCCTTGTGGGGTTTTGCCCTGCCTTGGAGCCTAATTTCTTGTGTTCTTTGTCTCTTTGTGATCTTTATGATTTTGGTAATTGTTTGATGAAGAGAACATAATATCAATAAGAAGCTAACAAATATTCACAAGTAATTATCAAGTTAAGAGAAATCATCGTTATCTACTTGCTTTTGGTTTCTCAACATTATGAATGCATTTTGATATTTGGAGCTACTTGTTTCTCTTTGGAGCTATTGTCTTGGATCAATTGATGGAATTTCATGCATGTTATCTTGTAAGTGAGCATTTTGTCATATAAATCTTTTCTTTATGTATAATGTATGGAATATATTGAGTATAAGATTTTCTATTGTGACCTAGTTTATTGAAAATCTATTGGATATAATCTAGATATCATTATTGCGTGCATTACTAATAACATGTAAATGATAATCCTAGTGGTGAAATTTGATTAGCTCTCCCAAGAAACCTCTTGATCCATTGCATAGGTAATCACATAGGGTTTTTGGTGTTAGGGCATCAATTATCCTTCCTCCTTAGCAACTTTTAGCTATCTAATCAACTCATAGACTCCATCCTCCCAAGGAATCGGGCATTGACCATCCTTTGTTGGTGATCAAATCACTTTTCATCCATAAATTTTCTCTTTTTCCTCTTGACCTAATTCGGTGCCTTTAAGGCCAAGCGTCCAAGCTAGGGCTTGGTGCAAATTTCTAGGAAGGAAGCATTCTCGAGATTGGAGAGCCTAAACATCAAGATGATAGTATTTTTGTTACATTTTAGTGAACATGTTCTTTGCTTAGGTCAGTTACTTCAATGTTCCATGATAGTCCAATTTTATATTTCCATTTCTTTCATTTGCAATCACATAAACCATTATTACATTGAAGGTAACTGAAGAAAGAACATAAACCATAAATGCAGAGGACAAGCCAAGACAAGAGAACACAAAATTTGCTCAAGCCAAGGAAAAACCCCAAGATGGGGAAAACCCTTGATCAAATGTTTAGCAGAGAGAGAGAGAGTACAATGATTAAAAATTGAGATTGACTTGCCAATTTGAACATACAATAGCACAACCCTTAGATAAATAGATGGCCCAATCACAATTGAAATTCTGAAGCAGTCAAGTTGTTCCTGATGTTATACAGTTGAAGAGGCTTAGGGTTGCTTGCAGTTCCTATCCAATCACATAATCTCTGCACATGCCTTTGTTGTTCTTGGTTAGGGTTTGTGACATATTGCAACAACCCTCACAAACACATTCAAAACATCCTTCTACTATTGCAATATCTCTCCAAGATAATTTAACCTCCCTCTGGTACAAGTCTGCACTCAATTCAGCCCTCAAACATACCTTCATGCCAATCTAACTTTATCAAGATGGGTCTGCGACCAACTTGCGCAAATATTTATCCTCTCGCCCCACTATTCAACAAGATAATGCCTGCGACTAGCATGAGGTAGGATCCTTGATGATGCGGCCCACAAAGAGAGAGTTTTCACACCACAAACTCACACCCAAACCCTCCTTATGCGTGCAGTTAGCCTCCATGATAACTCAGCTTGCAATAGGAGATAGAAAAACCCAGAACAATCCTCAAACAAACCCAATCTTTCTTTTAACAGGCTCGACCTCCTGCCTAAGGAACTCGGTCCATTAGGCAGCCCAACCAAGACATCAATCTATAAGATGCATCATGTTAGGAGATGGCATCATAGAAGCATATGATTGAAAGTAAGAGCTCGTCATAAAGAAGCATTAAAGATAGTTGAAATAGAAAGTCTATAGCTGTCACCTATAGAAGGATATAGCTCTTGGTAACCTCATTAGAAGCATAAGTAGTGCTTATGGGAAAAATGAAAGTCATCTAGTATAGAGCTTATCATACATCATTCAAAGGAGCATTTGCAGGGTGAGAATGATCAAGATCCTCCGTTGGAATCTTCATTGGAAGGTTCACCTACTAAAAGAAGCAAGTATCTCACTGGGAATTCCAAATTGTATGGAATTCATGGGATGATGGTATGATGTCAAAAGAAGTGAAGCAGGACAAGGTATTGAATTTCTTTCAATCAAGGAAGCTGTTGAAGGAAGTCTAAATGATCTAAAAGAAGAGATGAGGTATGTATGCATATATTTGGATAAAAATCGAGTCATGTCATATGGTTGCAAGAATAAATGCTCTACCTCGAGAGCATGATCAAAAGAGAGGATCTCCTCATTTGGAAAAGATGCAGGAAGGCATGGGTCACACATTGACTAGATGAAATCAACATAATATGTCCTCATATGAAGTATGCGGTGGTTGACTAAACTACGATTAAAAGTTCTTAGGAGGAAATGTGTGAATAAAGAAAGGAAGAGATCATAAAAATGCAACTATGGAGAAGGAAATCAACATCCAAGGACTAAAACATTTGACTATGATATCTCCATGGGAAAGATATGAAGATTCTGGTGAAGTTTGAATAAGAAAGAGACCTTGACATCGTATATTTTTTGGAGATGTGTGAATATGTATGCAGGATGTTGATGCAAACAAGAAGATGTCATGATGAAAAGACCATCACAATGGTAATCTTGATTTAATGATTCATTTTTTTAATTTGTTTGAACAATATCTGGATGGGCTATTGCAGGGCTGCCAAGGGAAGAGCTATAGATGTCCTTCTACAACTAATGATCATGTGGTAGGATGAAAGGACCTTAAGGAAACATGACATTAAAAAGGCAACAAGGCATGAAGGAAGGTCAGATATGGACTAATGGATCAATTTCCAATGAAAAAGAAGAATGGCATGACTGGCATGATTCATAAATGAAAGTGATGGATGGTCTGTGCCCTATCAAGTGTGAAAATTTCTGAACACAGAAACCCTACTGTAGAATATTGATTTACTTCTCCTACTTGTTTTATTATACACAAGTTATTTAACTGAAATATTCAGAAAAAAATCAAAGTAAACACAATCAACAACCTACACATATACATATCATTTACTGAAACATAGCGCACATATGACAAAGGACACACATGATTTTTCGGACAAATGTCCTCAGAAAAACCCAATGCGGGAAAACCGGTTTTATTATTAAGCAGATTCTGAATACATCAAGGGCACCAGTAGTGGTTTGCCCGAAAGAGAATTTCGCGGTAGTTGTACCTTGTCACTCGGAAACTGAAAATATGGCTGATTCAAACCCTTAAGGAATTACTAAATATGAGCCCTTTCTGGCCCACTGGAACCCCAACGCTGTCCCTCCAGCCTCTGCGTCATCCTTTATTGCCCAACATAGCCTTTGCGCAGCATAGGCTGCCCTTGTGTCACCCTTCTGGGCTTTGCGCTGTCTCTGCATCACCCTGAAGCCTCTGCGTCAGCCCCTACACTTCCTCTATGTCAACCTAGCTAGGCTGCATCCCTCTTGCTGGCCTTTGCGCTGCCTGGTACGGATCTGCCACTCTGATTTATGTATTCTCAGCCTCGGATCAGAACATCCCTTGCTGATCTGCCCCTCACTAGCACAACAAGCTCACTCGAAAATTCTTAGCAAACCGTGCCCCAAAATTTTGACTTAGCTCAAGTGTTGCTACTCTGTGTGTCCCCTCCAACTGACCCCAAGCCTTCCTTTAATACTTATCTCATTGAGAAATCAACGGCTGTGATCTAAGCACTAATCAACGGCTAAGATTAGAGAAAGCTTGATCCACGTCACTTAAAACATTCTCACCACATGTGTAAATTAATTCACTTTAATTTTTCAATTTCCCTAAGTTAGACTTAGGGTCCCCATTAAAAAATTTAATTATTTGAATAACTTTTACACTGGGTGGAATTTCTCCAAACGATTTTTGGGTCTTGGAGATCTCATGTGTTCTGGCCCTTCCATAAATTTTTAGAGTTAGAGCACATCCGATGCTACCCAAAATCTCAACACTCCCTCTTAGCCAGGAATATGCTCTAACAACACTTCACCACTGAAGCATCACCCTGATCTCTGGCATCGGTCTCCGCGTTGCTGATGCTTGGCTTGCTGCCCTCCATCCACTGCGCTGCTGCTTTCTGTAATGCTGCCCATGTCACTGCCACTAACACTGCCACATCTGTACTGCAACTCCCTCTCAAATTGCTGCATCATGCTGCCTATATCACTGCCACTGCTAACTGTTGCACTGCAACTCAGTTGCTGAGAAGTAAGCAGCTGAAGGACAAACACCCAATCACTGACAGACAAGTCAGTCTGGCTGCATTTCATCACTAAAGCACACTCTGCTGCTTCTCTGCGCTGTCTCTCTGAAGCTCTGCGCTGTCTGTTGCACTGCACTGCGTAAGCACTGCCTCTACGCTGTCTGTTGCACTGCACTGCGTAAGCACTGCCTCTGCGCTGTTGAAATCCCATCATCCTTTGCGTTGTTGCTTCCATGTTGCTGCTGCCTCTCCTTTGCGCTGCTCTAGTCTTCAACGTCCCAGCTCTGCCTTTGCTTCTCCATGATCTTCTGCACCCACTGACTCCAGTCATCCTACTACTGTCTTTAGGTTCCTGTAGCTCGTATGTGATCCAAGAGTTTGGGCACCTCAAGGATCCCGCCAACCATCTCTAGCTCAATCTATGGATCTATGTCACCGCACCTCTTCTCTCAAGTTACATGAGCACTCATGGCCACATCATCTTCGCTACCATCATCCCCTTTCGCTGCTGCTCTCTTGGAATCCAAATCTTCCTTGTCCTTCCTCTTAGGACAAGTGCTGGCGAAGTGTCCCAATTCGCCACATTTTAAGCACCGGACCTTGGATAGGTCCTTCTTCTTCTTCCCTTGCTGACGCTGTCCCTTAGATGCTAGGGACGCATCTTCCTCTTCCTCAATCTTTACCTTGAGTCCTCCTCTGCTGAATTCCCTCTTGGTTATTCTCTAGATCTCCTCCTATCGAAGGATTGTCCAGACGTCTCCCCAAATTGGGAGTTGTGCTCTGCCCAAGATACTTTGGACAAAGGTCTCCCACTCATCGGTGACCGCATTCAGGGTAGTCCTCACCATGAGTCCATCATCCGGAGATGCCCCCATGGCAATCAGCTGGTCTTGGATAGTCTATAATCTGAAGAGGAAGGGATCAATCTCCTCTCCCTTGTGCATCTGGAACATCTGCATCTGATTCTCCATAAGCATCTTCCTCTGGACGGAGCTACCTTGATACAACGTGGTTAGTGCTGTCCACACCTCATTTGCCGTCTTCTTCTCGGAAATATGTGGAACCACGTGATCTTTCACTCCATCCATGATCAAGCGCTTTGCCCGCGCCTGATTTTCATTAAATTTCTTCAGAGCATCAACATTGGTCGACACAACTAGGACGTTCTGCGTGGTCTCTGATACTGTACTCCTCCAGGATTGTCAGGATTCTGGCTTTCCAGATAACAAAGTTATACACACTGTATAACCAATCCTGATCTCTCAGTCCGTACAGGGCCATCTTTGCTCAAACAGTCGAAGCAGGTGCTCTTCTCCCTTCTACTGCTGCTGCCCTCAACAAAAGACCGGATCTGGGTTTCTTGGCGATAGAAACTCTCTAGAGAATCTGCTCCCTCTGACAAATGATTTCCCTCCTGGAAATCCTCTGCCAATTCTGTCGAATCAGTCCTCTACGATCACCCTCCTGATAGAATCTCAAATTTCTTGGCAAGAAAATCTACTGAGTGATTGTTTCCCCTTACTTTGTCAACTTTGCTAGGCACTATTTTGCATCGACAGAACTTATGCCCCACCAACAACTTTGAAGATCAGAAGCTGCACTTCTAGCCCTGGCAACTGGCACAATGTTTCTCCAACCTGGATTGCGTCACCCTCTAGGGCCTGCGTCAGCCACTGTGTCAGCCCAGCATGAGCCTGACAAGCTTTGCGTCACCCACTAGGACATGCGTCGGCTCTGCGTCACCCTTCAGTTGGGTTTGCACTGTCCCTCTAGTGTTGCGCTGCCTCTTCCTGGATCTATCAACTTCAGCTGCCCTCCTGCAGCAAAAATTCTTCAGCCTCTTGTTGATGGCTTCATCTTGATATGCAATCGCTCTGATACCATGTGAACATTTCTGAACACAAAAACCCTACTGTAGAATATTGATTTACTTCTCCTTCTTGTTTTATTATACACGAGTTATTTAACTGAAATATTCAGAACAAAATCAAAGTAAACACAATCTATAGCCTTCACATATACATATCATTTGCTGAACATAGCACACATATTACAAAGGACACACATGATTTTTCAGACAAATGTCCTCGAAAAAACCCAATGCAGGAAAACCGGTGCAACAACTTTTTGAAGGTTTTATTATTAAGCAGATTTTGAATACATCAAGGGCACCAGTAGTGGTTTACCCGACAGAGAATTTCACGGTAGTTGTACCTTATCACTTGGAGACCGAAAATATGGTTGATTCAAACTCTTAAGGAATTATTGAATATGAGCCCTTTCTAGGCTATTGGAACCCCAACGCTAGCCCTCCAGTGTTTGCGTCAACCTTTCTTGCCCAGCGTAGCCTCTGCGCAACACAACCTGCCCCTCCGTCAACCTTTTGGGCTCTGTGCTGTTTCTACGTCACCCTGAAGCCTTTGCGTCAGCCCCTGCGCTGCCTCTGTGTTAGCCTGCCTGGGCTGCATCCCTCCTGCTAGCCTCTGCGCTGCCTGGTATGGATCTGCCACTCTGATTTATGTATTCTCGGCCTCGGATCAGAACATCCCTTACCGATCTATCCCTCACTAGCACTGCAAGCTCACTCTAAAATTCTCAGCAAACCGCGCCCCAAAATTTTGACTTAGCTCATGTGCTGCTACTTTGTGTGTCCCCTCCAACTGACCCCAAGCCTTCCTTTAATACTTTTCTCGTTGAGAAATCAACGGCTAAGATTAGAGAAAGCTTGAACCACGTCACTTAGAACATTCTCACCACATGTGTGTTGATTTTTGTAGCATCAGAAAGTATTTCTTGTCTCAAACTTTGTAAGGAGGTTGTTGTAAAATGTAACTAGGTCGGTCTTCATGTTGACTATGAAAAGGAGACAAAGATAAACAACCTATAAACAATGGACAAGATGCTGGAGATAAACCCTGTAAAGTCGGCTTGAAAAACGCTGGAAAGGTCGGCTCAATTATGTCCCAATAGTTCACTTAATAGGTCGGCTAATTATAGGGTCGAATAACTATAAATAGGCCAGAAAAATCTGCATAAATGACAGGAACAGAATTTAGACATGTCTGAGATTTTCGGTAAAAATCTCGGGGATAAGGGATGCGGATTGCAGTGTACAGATTGCGGAAGGTACAGGAGAAGAACAGTCTGCAGAAGGTATAGTAGAAGTACAGTTTGCGGAAGGTACAGGAAAGGACAGTTTGTGGATAAGTATAGCAAGGTACAGGATTGTGGAATGGTGTAGCAAGATTTCGGAACGGTGCAGCAAAATTGTGGATAGGTGCAGGAAGGGTACAGTGAGGACATTTCTGAGTTTGAAGAAAAGAATTTGCCAAAGTCAAAGACAGTGATCATAAGAAGAAAGGTTGATCTAAATGTGTGAGAAAGTAAGGAAGGTAAATCAGAGATTTACCTTCCTAACTACACTTCAAGAAATTCAGTTACAAGTGAAAACTAATTCTGTCGCTACATTTGAATGAATACTTTGATAATTGACTTGATGAAAGATTAACTAAGTTAAAGAAGAAAATACATAAGTAAGCTCACAAGTAATTATCAAGAAGAGAATTTTTGTATTAATCTCAAGCCCTACAAATTTTCAACATGTTATTAGAGCTAAGGTGACAGTTAAGGAAGGGCATCTCATTCTCTGATATTTCGAGAGGCAATTGCAGTCCGAATGTCACAGTTTACAATTCAGATCATCCTCAGAAAATCTCGAGCTAATTTCAGAAGTGTTTTCAGATCGGTGGAATCACAGCAATGCTCCTGGCATACCTAGTGCAGATCACAGTGAAAATACTAAACAGGTTTTCGGTGATATGTTACAGCTTGGTTCTATGCTACTTTAGCTCCAATCAACAGTGAAAGAATAATGATGCTACCTCAGTAACATTCCATAACAGTCACACGTTTTGATGTTATATTTTGGTGCTGTCACATATAGTATCGGTGCTATCTTAAAGGAAAGATTTCAGTGACATAATAATACCTCGGTATTATGACAAGAAGTAAAAAGTGATCCCATTGCTCTCACAAAATAAGGTCTTGGCAATATAACTGCAAGGAGGCTAACCACAAAGAAAATCTTGATACAATCTCAGTTATGTCATAAAGGAAGAAGGCTAGAAGACTAAAAGTGGAGTGTAAAAACTCTGGTAAACTTTATAATTATATATTATTATTGATAAAAGATGAGATGATTACAAGTGAGGATGACTAAGGCTTTAAATACAGTCTTATGGTGTCCCTTGGAGAAGAGGCATGATCGTTGATCATGCCCTTCCACCTTAATAAACCTAAGATAACTATATCTAACTAATAACTAATAAAATATACGTAACATTTAACTATATCTAACTAATAATTAATAAAATATACATAACATTGCCCCTCTCTTAAAGATGCTTTGTCCTCAAAACATACGTAATGGATGGACAACGTTGACGAATGCCTGGGTTTCTCGAGCGACGAGCTCTTGCTTCCCACATTTTAAAAAGATCGTGGAGCATCTTCTCGAGTTCAATCTTTCGGTGATGTGGATCGCAACAAGATTTGATATTGACAGGGTCAGGTCCTTTTTTGACTTCTATTGGATGTTCATGTTCCTTATTAGGAGGTATTTTTATTGGCAGGTCTTGGAAGACTTTTTCGTGTTTCCGAACCATTCCTTGTTCTTCTGGTGATTTTTTGTGATTTCTTTCTAGATTTAGAGGTAAGTTACCAACAATTATCGTTCGATGCAACTTCTTCTCATCATCAAACGCTTCCTTCTTAACAACCATATGTGCTTCATCATCGAAGGCCTCAACAACTTCTAGCGCTGTATAAGTGGCTTCGTCTGTGTTTGTCCCTTCACATTTTTCTTTCAATTCTGGGGATGAAATATTTTGCTGTTTATAAGCATCTGTATTTTCATGGTTTCTTTCATTTTCAATGACTATGTCTGTTGTTGCATCTGTGATAGCAGTCACGTTAAATTCTTTATGTGGCTCTTTCACCGACCTTGTTTCTTTTTCTGCCATTGAATTTTCATTTATATAAAAGTTCTTAATAACTTTTGTTGCTGCATCACTGGCTTTATTAGTGGAATGAGTTGCATTTTCTTCTCTTGGTTTCTCAGCTCTATAACTTTCATGGTTGATTCAGTCCTTGCTTCTAGGTATTTCAACACTATAGTTTTCATGTGAGCTGATTTCCAATTCAACCTCATTCAATTGCTCTTTTTCAAACATGTTATATTCATGATTATGATTTGAATTAGCTATATTGTTCAGTTGATTATGTTCAACATTCGGGAATATTGGTTTTTGCATTAGATTTAACTTGTCCATAATGGCATTAAATTTCTGCATCATTTTGTTCTGATTGTCCTTGGCCTCCATACGTTTTAGCCATATTTGCCTTTTTATCTAATCGACCATCGTCATTGATGAAGACATACTCCTCATACTCCTTGTAATTAGGGCTTATCCCCTTTTCCTTAAGAGCTTTGACCTCGAAGCTGTACTTTTTTGACAATTTTCTTCACTCAAGATTTATCTTCTTTGGCATATGTCATTCACCACTAGTACCTTCTCTTGTAATGTTGTCTTTGAAAATAGGAATTTTTATTTTATTTTAATTTTTTTATTTTTTAAATAATAATAATAATAATTCTTATTATTATTATTTTATTATTTGAATTATATATATATATATATATATATATATATATATATATATATATATAATTATGGGGAAAAAAATTTGTAACTTTGAAAAGTCACGTTGTTTTGAAAAGTCACGCTATTTTGAAGAGGGGGAATGGTTTTTAATACCATGGGCTCCCAAAACCACGAGTAATTATTCTTCCTTATTTATTTTTCTTTTTTAATTTTTATTTGTCTTGGTATGCACGTATATGTACTTCTTTATATATCTTTTTTTTCTTTTGGAACTATTTTTTTTTAAATATTTTTTTTCTTTTTAATTTATTTCCCCCTTTATGTTAACTTTCCTTCTCTCTTTTATTTTATATATATATATATATATATTTCTTCCTTCTTCTTTTTTTAAAACAAATGTTGCTGCCCAAAGCACTTGGTTTAAAAAAAAATCTGCAATTCTGGAATTTTCTTTTAATTCCTTAATTCTTAGTGATCACACAGATCCTGAAGAGCGACTGCTCCGATACCAATGGAGTGTAAAAACTCTGGTAAACTTTATAAGTATATACTATTATTGATAAAAGATGAGATGATTACAAGTGAGGATCACCAAAGCTTTAAATATAGCCTTATGGTGTCCCTTGGAGAAGAGGCATGATAGTTGATCATGCCCTTCCACATTAATAAACCTAAGATAACTATATCTAACTAATAATTAATAAAATATACATAACATTTAACTATATCTAACTAATAATTAATAAAATATACATAACAAAAAGGAATTGCCATTAAGGCAAGATTACCTCTCATTAAAGCAAGGATCCTCTCCTTGTCCTCAAAGAAGATCATCCAAAGAGAAAGCACTAACACATTTCTTCTCCACCGCCATCGAAGAAATCAAGCTGAAGACTTTATCTTCACTTATCAAGTAAGTATTTTTCATTCTATAATCAAATTTGGTTAAATGAATTTGTTATTGCAGGGAGATCTATGAGCTGGTTGGGCTACCAAGAATCCTTGCATAAGGAGGATAGTCACAGTCCTCGAAGAAAGTAAAGTCATGGAAAGTCTATAAAGTTCAAGATTTATCTGAATACATGGAAAGGGATGGAAGGGCTCAAAGGATTCTTATGGAATCAGTCAAAGTCCTTACATCCCTTTGTCTATGAAGAATTGGAGACATCAAGAAAATACATGATAAGTTGAAAGAACTATTCTATGCAATAAATAAGGTTATGTCACTTAGACTCGATTTTCACAAAATTGAGGTATCAAAGAATGAAGGGATATCTTCATAAGATCTCAACTGTGAGATTTGGAAAAGATGATAGACAAGAAAATTACCTCGTTCAACTTGTGGTCTCTATGCTAGATGGAAAAAGACAAATCTAGGGCAAAAATGTTGTAGGATGAAAGACTCAAACATTTGTTGAGGAAATGTGGAAAGACTTATGGACATTACAAGAAAGATGGTCCTAAAGGGACAATCCCAATAGGAGAAAGAAAGGAAGCCCATATCATCGAAAAGAATGGAGGAAGTTGAAGAAAAGAAGTTCAAGGAAAATCATTCAAACTTATGAATAAGGAATTGATTTCTGTTGGACATATGATAGGAAGCAATGTAGCATCCTGATCTAAGCATGGCAGGAACTCTTGAATCAGCTTCGGGAAAACCTCTTTGACAAACTTTAAGAAAGTAGTCATCAAAGAGCAAGGGTCATCATAGAAACATACTTCTGGGATGTGATGACATATTGATGAAACAGGCCAGGGGAATAAAGCTATTCATTCCTAAAAATTGCTAGAGGATGACTCAAGGGAAAAAGGGTAAAGAGGTATGTATATATTTATATACTAACACTGGATGCTGTGAAGTCGTGTCATATGGTTGCAGGTAATGAACTTCTGTATTTAGAAGTATGATCTATGGAGGAGTATCTCTCAGTACATGGACAAATGAAATCAACATAATATGTCCTCATGAAATATGAGGTGGTTGTATATGAACAAGAAACTAGAAAGGTGATAAGTCCCTAGAATGTGTAGAGAGGAAGAGATCGTGAAATGCAACCATGTCAAGATGTGACTAAGAGATCTCCTGGAAAGATATGTAGACTCTGACAGAAGTTTGCAAAAGAAGAAGACCTTTGGCAAAAAGCATATCATTAGGAGATGTGTCAATCTGTATGAAGAAAGCCGATGCCTACAAGAAGATGTCATGGTGAAAGATCATCACTAAGGTAACTTTCGTTCTAAAAGTTAATATGAATATGTTTAATTGGATGAACCTGTGCAAGGTTGCTAATCATGAGAAAGGATGTATGATCCCTGGAAATGATTCGAAGGAACGCAGCATGACATAACAATGGACTAGATAAAGGAAGTCCGATGAATCACTCTGATAGCTGACATGACTCAGGATGGAAGTGATGGATGATCTGTGCCCTATGAAGCTAAAAGTTGGAGATTCCTCAATATCGAAATCCATGACATCGAGAACAGGAATTCTTCATGAGCAGCTGGGTGTCTCACCATTGCTGCTGGAGGTCTCTGATTAAGAGGGAGCCTGATGGTAAGTTTCTTCCTTGGAAGAAACTTGGTAATTCCTAAGGATGAGCTTAGGTACATTCTTTGTATAAGAATGAGTACGAATAAGGTCCTCCCTGGGAGGGAGAGATAGACACATCATTTTGGTCTTGGGAAGACAGAATGGAGGATTGGGTAATCATCTAGCATTCGATACTCTTTGAGAATGTGATAGGGCATTCAAGATAAGAGTAGTCGGGGACCGATATTCTTTTAGGGCTAGCTACCCAAGATAAGAATAGTCCAGGAAGGTCATACTTTGGGAACACCCGGGTGGAGTATGTACCTTGGAGAAACAATGACGAAGGTGTCTATAAGTCATGTGTCTCGCCAGCATTGAAGCCCATTGTTTCGTTGAAGAGATGGGGCTGTTAGTCAAGGCCTTGCACTAGTACAATGCTGGTTGAAATGATGCTATACAGATACGATTACCAATCCAATTTTTCTTATGAGATTCTTTAGTTTGAAAGTGATCATGTTACTATATGAATACCTCCCTAGTTAAGAGGGAGTGTTGTAAAATGTAACTAGGTTGGTCTTCATGTTGACTATATAATTATGAAAAGAAGGGGACAAAAATAAACAACCTATAAATAGTGGACAAGATGCTAGAGATAAACCTTGTAAAGTCGGCTTGAAAAATGCTGGAAAGGCCGGCTCAAATTATGTCCCAACAGTTCACTTAATAGGTCGGTTAATTATAGGGTCGAATAACTATAAATAGGCCAAAAAACTTTGCATAAATGACAGGAACAGAATTTAGACAGGTCTGAGATTTTCGATAAAGATCTCAGGGATAAGGAATGCGGATTGCAGTGTACAGATTACGGAAGGTACAGGAGAAGAACAGTCTGTGGAAGGTAAAGGAGAAGAATAGTCTGCAGAAGGTACAGTAGAAGTACAGTATGCGGAAGGTACAGTACAGGACAGTTTGTGGACAAGTACAACAAGGTACAAGATTGCGGAACGGTGCAGCGAGATTGCGGAACAGTGCAACAAAATTGTGGATAGGTGCAGGAAGGGTACAGTGCGGACATTTCTGAGTTTGAAGAAAAGAATTTGCCAAAGTCAAAGATAGTGATCATAAGAAGAAAGGCTGATCTAAATGTGTGAGAAAGTAAGGAAGGTAAATCATAGATTTACTTTCCTAACTACACTTCAAGAAATTCAGTTACAAGTGAAAACTAATTCTGTTTCTACATTTGAATGAATACTTTGATAATTGACTTGATGAAAGATTAACTAAGTTAAAGAAGAAAATACATAAGTAAGCTCACAAGTAATTGTCAAGAAGAGAATTTTTGTATTAATCTCAAGCCCTACAAATTCTCAAAGAGGCTTGGACATTAGTATTCTAAAGAACCCAGAAACCGTTTGTGGAAATTCCACTCGGTTCATGACTTATTAAAATAATTAATTATTTTAATGAAAACCCTAAGTCTAAACTTAGGGAAATGAAATAATTAAAGGGCATTAATAAGTCAGAGTGTGAATCTTATACAAAACAAAGATCAAATCGAGTTTTAATCTTAGCCATTGATTAGACTTCTAATTTGGGCCGTTGATTCATCAACGAGAAGATTGTAAAAGAGGGCTCGAGGGTCATTTGGAAAACAAGCCGGGCATACACTCAGTACCTAAAGGAGATCAATTCTAAAGTAATAGAATTCGATCTTAGTGGGAGAGTTGCAGGGCGGAGAGTTGCAGAAGTAGAAGGAGGAGGGAGTCAGCAATGACTGAGGTCAGGGACAAAGGGACGTAGTGGGTCACAGGAGGCAGCGCAGGGTTGCAACGCAGTGAACCCACACAGACTTACGCAGTCCAGGGCAGGGACTGCGCAGAGAAACATACAGATAGGCATAGAGAGAAGCAGAGGCTGATAAGGGTGTCAGGTATTTGTTGGGAGGAGTCAAGAATTCTGTCTCAGGTGTTTTCAGATTTTATCTGCCAGTATATTCCTTGTAAAGAATCATTTGATGAAGAATTTAATAAAACCCTCATCTGCTGCACCAGTTTTCTCGCATTGGGTTTTTCCGGGGATAATTGCCCAAAAACAAATGTGTACATGTGATTGATTCTTGTGCTTATGTCCTTTACTGTTTACTTCTCTGCATATATATTTGTGAATGTTGCAGTAGTATTTATTTCGAAATTTATTGATAGATTTCTGTAAATAACTTAATGGAATAATAAGTAGGAGGAATAAATTTATCACTGCAACTGTAGATTTTTCAGATTGAAAATTTCACATGGTATCATAGCCAAAGATGAGTAACATGAACGAAGAATCAAATAGTGGAGAGACGTTTGACATTGCAGCAGCAACTCAGAAGGGTTCATGCAGTTCTCCTGGGAGGGAAAGAAGCATGATAGAATACAGGTGCCCATGACAAGTAAGGAAAAATACTCAACTATACCAATGAAAATCCATACCTTTGGGGTCAGGAGGCCCACCTTCAAACATACATTCATGACAAGTGGTTGAGGGACCATGTCGCTGGTTCAGGTGGCGGAGAAAATGGCACATCGCGCTATCTGGTGGCTACAAGTGGCTGCTGGCTGCTGGTTGAGGACCATTTAGGAGAAAATGTTTCTCCTATATACACTACCCACAAGTGGTGGGTAACAAACACCATCCGATTCTACAAAAACTAACACTCCCTCTTAGCGAGGAAGGCGTTCTCTAGTACTACACTGCTACTACACCCTGTATCTGCATCATCCTCCCATACACGTTGTTGATGTCTGACAACTGTAGCTGCCTGCCATTGTCCACCAACCACTACACTAACTTTGATCCATCTGCTACTAATTGTAGCTGAACCATGCTGCATTTGTGTTGCTGCAAACACTGCGTTGTACAACCTGTACTGCTGCCAACTTTGCATCTACATTGCAACCCAACTAACACTCCCTCTCATTGTTGTTGCTGCTACTGCAAGAGAAGTATCCAAAATACCTCTGTCCCTGCTACTGGAACGGGTTCTCCACTATACTCATCTGTTGTCTGAAATAGACGAACTTGGCTCTTCCTAGAGCATTCGTGAGTATATCTGCAACTTGTTCTTTTGTGGGAACATACTATAGCTGGACTGCTCCACGTTGCACACAATCTCTGATGAAATGACACCGAATATCTATGTGTTTCTACTTGTCATGAAACACCGGATTTTCAGAGAGCTTGGTGCAATCCTGATTATCGCAGTAGACACTGGTCGCCTCCATCCTTTGCTTGAACAAGCTTACCAACAACTTTTGAAGCCATATAGCTATGCACGTGGTTGTGCTATCTACCATATACTCTACCTCTACAAAGCTCAGTGGTACTGACTTCTGCTTACTGCTACACTAAGAAACCATCCGTGATCCAACGCTGAAGTAGTACCCAGAGTTAATTTTCCTGTCTACTGAATTGCCTACCCAATCTGCATCTATGAATCCACATAGTTTGACGTCATCTACTCGGGTATATTTCAACCCATACCCTATAATGCCTCGCAAATACCTCAAAATGTGCCTCGTTGCTATCCAATGCACTCTCTTCGGCTCCACCATAAATTGATTGAGAATGTTAACTGCGAAGCAAATATCTGGCCTAGTGTTGACCACATACATGATAGAACCGATGAGCTATCTATATAAGATGGGGTCAACATCCTTGTCCTATGATGCATCTATTTTCTTCCAGTTGGTGATCATGGGTGTAGACATGGGTCTACAATCCTGCATTCTAAATCTCTTCAAAATCTTTGTAGCATATCTCCCTTGACCAAGAAAGATCTCCCCGTCCTTCGGCCATACTTCCAATCCTAGCAAATAGTAAATCAACCCCAAGTCCTTCATGTCAAACTCTGTCGCTACGTTCCTCTTGCAGTCTTCTATGAGCCTGGATGACCCTGTCAAGAAGAGGTCATCCACATACAAAACTAGGATGAGTGGCTCATTCTCTACCATTAAGTAGTAAAAGTTGGGATTTGTGTCACTCTTGACAAATCCCATTTGTTGCAAGTAGCTGTCAATCTGACCATACCATGCTTTGGGAGCCTACTTGAGCCCCTATAGAGCTTTCTTCAGCTTGCAGTGTGCACACATGTGTGTGCCTCTCATGTGTCTCGAAGCCCTCTGGCTGTTCTATATACACCTCCTCCTCTATCACCCCGTTCAAGAATGTTGTCTTGATGTCCGTCTGGTGAATCTGCCACCCCATTTGTGTTGCTAGGGATATAATTGACCGGATAGAAGTGTATCTAGAAACTAGAGCGAAGGTATCCTCGTAATCTATTCCTTCCTTCTACGCATACCCCTTTTCTACGAATCTAGCCTTGTACTTCTCTATGCGGCTGTCTACAGCGCACTTGATCTTGAAGATCCATCGAGAACTTACAACTGTCCCATCCTTAGGCCTCGACACTACCTCCTAAACATCATTTGTGATGATAGAACTATACTCCTCTACCATGGCATCTACCCACACCTGATGCTGTGCGGCCTCTTGATAGTTGGAAGGTTCTTCAACCTGTGCCACCAATGCTTGGTATATGCTAGGTTGTGTGCGCTCTCTCTTGTTCGTCCTAGGAGCTCCAATGAACTCCTCCACATCTCTCAATGTCTGATGAACTTCCCTATTGGTTTGATCACTAGTGGTGGGAGGTTCAACTAGCTCCTCATCCTGCCTTTGCTGCTCCGTTAGCTGTGAACTCACTAGATCTTCTGCACCTGAGGATATGCTGGTACTGGTAACTGTATTGGATCCCTGTGACTATCCTACTGGCGGTCCCACTCGCAGCCCCTATGGCTTCCCTTATTGTTGGACCAATAGAGCTTCTGCTAGATCACTATGATCACCTGCTAACATTTCACGAGACTTCTTGAAGGCTCCTTCCTCCATAAAATTCACGTCTCATTTGACTATGATCTCCCTGTTGTTGAGAACACAGACCCTGTATGCCATAGATGTTTTGCTGTACCCAACGAAATAACCTCTCTCTGCAATCTGATCCAACTTGGCATGCTTCTCATCTCGTACATGGCAATAAGCTATGCTACCAAAGATACTGAAGTGACTGACACCTAGCTTCATCCTTGAGAAGACTTCTTTTGGTGTTATTTTCCCCAATGCCCTCTGAGGACCTTGTTCTTAATATACACAACCATGTTACATGCCTCTGCCCACAATAACTTGCACAAATCCTGGTCATATAACATCGCCTTTGCAACACCGAATATAGATCTGTTCTTTTGCTCTGCTACTCCATTCTGCTGTGGATTATATGGAACTATCCACTCCCTTCTGATGCCTTCCTTCACACAGAACCCTGTGAAGTCACTATCTATGTACTCACCTCTGTTGTTTGAGCAAAGTGTCCTAATATTTTTCCCTGTTGCATTCTCCACCAGAGCCTCAAACTCCTTGAAGCGATTGAAGACCTCATCCTTGGTCTTCAAGAAATAGATCTAGGTCTTCTTGGAATGGTCATCAATGAAGGTAACGAAATATTCGTATCCTCCTAGGGATGTAATGGACATAGGGCCACAAATGTCTGAGTGTATAAGTTGCAACAAGCCATTTGCCTTATTGTCACACCTTGAGAATGTTGCCTTAGCATATTTCCCAAGCACGCACCACTTGCACACATCATCGTGTTACGTGCATAATTCTGGAACTCCTGTCACTATCTCCTTGAGCATTCTAAATTTCTAAGTGCTCCATGGTGTAAGTGTCCCATCCTTCTATGCCATAATTCATTCAGGTCTTTGCCATTGTCGCTGCTACTGCTGACTAGTGCCATTGGAGAGAGAGAATAGATAACTACTCCAACATTGCCTTTCCAACAAGAGTGCCAACAAAGATGTGATCTTTTGACATCCTTCCTTCACTTAGCTCTAAAACCACGTTGAGAAATCAATGTAGTTGTAGGTTAGGGTTGATTCCTCTTACTTGATAATTACTTGTGAGATTTTGTTTGCCTTTTATTACTTTATTATATCTTCTTCATTAAGAAATTACCAAAACATAAAATGCATGAAGATCACAACACAAAGAACACAAGATATAGGCTCCAAGTTAGGGAAAAACCTAGTAAAATTCTTCACTTATAGAATATTTTTCCTTTGTCAAAAATAATATTTTTCCTTTGTCACAATTTGTCCAAATGGGACTTTGACACATGACGAAATTTGTTCTTGACACAAATAAACCATAGAAGCATGAAGAACATGCTTGTCTAGAAAAATAATAATAATTATAAAATTTATTTTTCTTCTTTTGCTTTTTAATTAAATATACATTGATACAAGTGTTGAAGAATGTAACTCGGTTTGGTCTTCATAAATTGTACTAGAGTCAATATTTATTGTACTTGTCAAAATAATAAAGAAAATAATTTTATATTATTATTAAATGACTTATTAAAGCATGGGTTTCATGCTTGGGTCATATTTATTTTAGGTCAAAGTTCTTATTGTGGACTTCTAGGTTTTATTCTGAGTCTAGGATAATTGCAGATTTAAATTGATCCATATCGGGCTTTTGAATCATGCAAATAGGTCAGGTATTGGGTCAAATCCGATTTATGAAGCCTCCACATCAAGTCGGCCTTAAGGTGATCAAGTTGGCCTCAAGCCCAAGAATTCGAACTCATCTCAAGCACATAAATACAGTGTAATCGAATTCACTTGGATCCATCTCACTGCAACACGAATTCGATCTGGAAGCTGCAACAAGAGAAATTTGCGAAGGAGAAGGACTTTCTGGATTCAGTTTTGGGTACACTTAAGGAGTTGAAGAAAATCAAAATTTTGGCACCACTCTCTCTGCATTTCGAGCTATAGTTTTGGATATCGAAGTTCTCAAAGTTTTACTGCAACAGTTGTTGCATCAGGTGCTACCAAGGTGCTGCTACCAAGAGAAGAGGAAGTTGAAGTTTGTTTTGCTGATACTACTACTTGGAGAAGTTGTCTTAGGCCTAAATCGAAGACTTTGAAGCTAGATCGAAGCCTCTACCTCAAGATCGAAGTCTCAAGAAGCAAGGTCAAAGTTCCAGGTCATCATAGTACTGCTACTACTGGTGCTGCTGCCGAATTCAGGAAGGATCACAATGAAGGCTGACTTGGTGTGGAGGAAGTCTGGGTCAAGGTCTAGAGTCTCAAGAATCACTATTGAAGGAAGAATTACTGATTGGGTTTTCCCCAAGAGTGGGGTTTTTCCCTGGTTGTTGGCCTACATCTGGTGTCCTTGATTTATATGTATTTGCTTGATGAACTAATAAGAAGAAAGATAAGAAGAACATAATAGGAACTAAAGAAGATCACAAGTAAATAATCAAGAACAAGAGGATCTTTCTTCCTTTCTGATTCCCTAACAACAAGTACAAATATGATTATGAAGACCTGACCTAGTTACAATTTTCAACAAATTAGGCTAGCGGCCAGGGAAAAACCCAAAAGGGTAAAACCTAGTAATCATTTCCTTATAGAATCTTAGTTAACACGAGAAATCCAAGTCATATACAAACTGACTAGTAGACTGATTACCCAAGTGCTAAGTCAACCCTCCAAACTCTGCCACAACTCTGTTAATAAGTCTGATTACAAGATGCCATATTTTTGTCCTTAGATGCCATGTCCCATAGAGAAAGACTGCTTCAGAAATTCCTATAACCACAAAGATGTTATGCCTTAGACTGCTTGCGTTAGCCTCTTAAATGTAGCCCGCATTAGCATGAGACCATGCGCATTACTTTCCACAGATGAGATCCAAAATGGGTTGCAAATGGTGCAGGATAGGTGCCAATATATATTTGTTTCCTCATGTGAAGGGACATGTCCCTTGGGCAGGCTAACTTGTCTTTAGGAGGGCCGACTTGGTCAACTTGGAGACACTAAAAATATTCTTTTAAAATTCAATTTTTTCCTTTCTTTTAAATGTCCAAATGGGACATAATAAAATAAATTCTTTTTGACTTGTTTAAAAACATAATTATAAAGACCAAACCTAGTTACAACTTCAACATTCCCTTTTAACTAGGGAGGTATTCATAATGACTAGCAGGATGTGTTGATTTGGGGTAGCATCAGATGTGCTCTAAGTCTCAAATTTTGTGGAGAGGCTTAGACACATGTATTCCAGATAACCCAAAAATCATTTGGGGAAATTCCACTCGAAGACAGTTTTATTTAATAAATTAATTATTTTTAATGATACCCTAAGTCTAAACTTAGGAAATTAAAATAATTAATGGGTATTAATCTAAATTGTGGGTGTAACTTCTAGAAGAAGACGAGGATCAAGCCAAAATGATCTTAGCCATTGATTAGCTTCTAATCTGGGTCGTTGAATGTCAACGAGAAGATTATTTAAGGAAGGCTTGAGGGCCATTTGGGAACACACCGAGAGTTGATCAGTCAGATTATATTGCTGAAGCTAGAGCAGCACAGTGATTTCATAGTGATCATGCAGAGAGGGGCAAAGACAGTTTTTGGTCGAAGGATCTTATCTGGAGCCAAGAATACGCAACAGAGAGGTAGAGAGATACGCAGAGGAGGCAACATAGTGCCCAGTTATTGACGCAGGGTCACGAAGGCCACATGTAGAGCAACACAATCCTTTCAGAGCAGAGGTCCGAGTTCTAGCTGGGAGATCAAAATTCTGAGCCGGGAGTGCTAGAATCGAAGCTCTTGAGAGCTGAATGATTTGATAGAGGAGGTGACACAGTCTCCCATAGGCAGTGACGTAGGCCCATGCAGTGACTGCATAGGGGCAATGTAGAGGGTGTCGAGAGATCGTTGTTTCATCTACCGGATCAACCGGGACTTGCAGTGTAGAGTGAGGTAATCTCACTAATTTCTTCTGCCAAGTGATATTCTCTGTAATGGATAGCCAACAAGGCATCCAGAGATTGTATTCAGAAATAACTGCTGCTTAATAGTAAAACCCTCAGATTTGCTGCACTAGTTTTCCCGCATTGGGTTTTTCTGGGGACGTTTGTCTTAAAACAATAGTGTCCTGTGTGATGTTTTTCTTTTTTCTCTGTTTCTTGTTTCGATAAATTTAATTAATTAAGTGAAGGTTGCAGTAGTAATTTTCTTCAGTATTTACAATAAAATACTGTAAATAACTTGTTTGTTTAGTAGGTGAAGTAATTTCAGTTGGTTGTTGTAGGATTCCGGACTTGGAATTTTCACATGGTATCAGAGCGTTGCAGGTGAAACAAGAAGAGTAGAGCCAACACCGGGCAGGAGGTCGAATAGCTGCAGGAGGCAGTAGTTTGAATCCCCAAAGGGATTGAGGCCAGGAGGGCTAAATTTTCAAGGAAAGTCTCTCTCTAAGTGATTCGACAGGGAGGAAGGGCTTCTAGATCGAAGTTTTGCTGTGCCAAAGGGAGCAGCGCAGAGCCTCAACGTTGAAAAAAGTGCTAGTGGGATACAGTTTTTTGCACGCAGATTTTTGCTGGGCAGAAATAAGAGAAGAAGCACAGTGAGGGAATTTCCTTCCTCAGGGAATTCCTAGCCAGGGAATTCTATTTTTTCGAGAGCTGAGCAGCAAATATGGGTGGCAGATCTACCATCTCCAACAAGGAGTGCATAAGCCAGTCCAGTGTGGCGCAAAGGAGAAAGAGAGGGAGCGAGATTCGACATTTTGTAGAGGTAGAAATGACAGCTCACGGGCTACGAGATCAGGATCAGTTGGAGGGAGCCTCCAACTATGTAAATTGGAAGGCGAGAATTTCATGACTTCTAGATGAATACAATCTCAATGCTTTCGTGGAGAGTACGGTAGTTGTGCCTGCAGATCCAGATCCACTGAAGAAGTACAAGGCTGAAATGGCGAAGCCTAAGAGGCTACTCCTAGATGGAGTCAAGGATTACATAGTGTCCCACATAGCCAGCAAGGACACAACTAGGCAAATGTGGGAAGCCTTAGTAGCGCTATATGAAAGATCTTCTGAGCAACGGAAGACGTACATAGATCAAAAACTGAGGCAGACACAAATGCAGAAGGAGGAGCCGTGGGATCCACCCTTTAGCCTACTGTGATGGTAAGACTTGCCCTAAATGCAGTCACAAAGGAATGGCAGGTCTTTGTCTATAGTATTTTGGGTAGGGAAACACTTGCATCTAAGGGACAACAAGAGCAGCAAAGACGGAAGAAGGACGTTTCGAAGATTAAATGCTTCAAGTGTGGTGAATTCAGTCACTACGCAACGCAGTGTCCTCTCAAAAATAAGAACAAGGACGAGAAGCATGATCCAAAGGCTGCGTCCGCAAAGATCGAAGAAGATGAGTATGCCATGAGCGCACACGCATCCCCAGGAGGGAGATGGGGCGATATTGAACTGTAGTTTGACAAGAACTTTAGTTGGGTAGGATCCTTGAGGAGTCCACCTCTTGGATCACGACCTTGCTATGGGAGCCCAAGATCAGTAGTAGCAGGCTGGAGAAGTTTCAGTTGGTGCAAAGGAGTGTTGGTGCGACAGATGCAGTAGCTAGAGTGCTAAGTTTGAGCATCGCAATGCACAGTTGCAGCAGTGCAGAGAGGCATAGTGCATTAGCAACAACAACGCAGTGGTTTCAGAGAGATAGAGTGGGATTAGTAGCAGTCAGAGCTTCAACATCGAGATGCATCCATATTGAACACTTGTTCAAATTTGGGATGTCTTTCGCAGTGCAGAGTTAGCAGTGGTAGTGCTAGCAGCAGCATAGATGCAACACTTGAGAGGGAGCTGTAGTACGGATGCAGTGTTGGCAGTGGCAATGTAAGTAGCATTACAGTTGCAGCAACAACGTAGTAGTTGGTGGACAACATGTCAGACATCAACATCGCAGAGGGAGGTGCTTCAGAGTCAGAGCAATATGCAACAGGGTGTATTGCTAGAGCACATTCCTCGCTAAGAGGGAGTGTTGATTTGGGGTAGCATCGAATGTGCTCTAAGTCTCAAATTTTGTGGAGAGGCTTAGACACATGTATTCCAGATAACCCATAAATCGTTTGGGGAAATTCCACCCGGAGACAGTTTTATTTAATAAATTAATTATTTTTAATGAGACCCTATGTCTAAACTTAGGAAATTAAAGTAATTAATGGGTATTAATCTAAACCGTGGGTGTAACTTCTAGAAGAAGAGGATTGAGCCAAAATGATCTTAGCCATTAATTAGCTTCTAATCTGGGCCGTTGAATGTCAACGAGAAGATTATTTAAGGAAGGCTTGAGGGCCATTTGGAAACACATCGAGAGTTGATCAACCAGATCGAATTGGTGAAGCTAGAGCAACACAGTGATTTCGTAGTGATCACACAGAGAGGGGCAGAGATAGTTTTTCGTCGGAGGATCTTCTCCGGAGCCAAGAATACCCAGCAGAGAGGCAGAGAGATACAAATAGGAGGCAACATAGTGCCCAGTGAGGGTGACGCAGAGCCACGAAGGCCACACATAAAGCAATGCGGTCCTTTTAGAGTAGAGGTCCGAGTTCTAGTTGGGAGATCGAAATTCTGAGCCGGGAGGGCTGGAATTGAAGCTTCTGAGAGCTGAATGATTTGATAGAGGAGGTGACGCAGTCTCCCAGAGGCAGTGACGCAGGCCCATGTAGTGACTACGTAGGGGCAACACAGAGGGTGTTGGGAGATCGTTGTTTCAGCTATCGGATCAGCCCGGACTTGCATTGTAGAGTGAGATAATCTCGCTAATTTCTTCTGCCAAGTGATATTCTCTGTACTGGATAGCCAACAAGGCATCCAAAGATTGTATTCAGAAATAGCTGCTGCTTAATAATAAAACACTTTGACCTGCTGCACCGGTTTTCTCACATTGGGTTTTTCCGGTGACGTTTGTCCAAAAACAACAGTGTCCTGTGTGATGTTTTTCTTTTTTCTTAGTTTATTGTTTTGGAAAATTTAATTAATTAAGTGAATGCTGCAGTAGTAATTTACTTCAGTATTTGCAATAGAATACTGTAAATAACTTGTTCGTTTAATAACAAGTAGGTGAAGTAATTTCAGTTGGCTACAGTAGGATTCGGGACTTGGAATTTTCACAGGATGTTCTCAATTTGAAAACTTCTATCAGAAAGGATTATCAAGATTAGCGAGATTACCAGCATCAACCACATTGCCATAACCCAATCAGTACCCCTGACGTATGACAAAACAAGCTCACTCTAGAAAGATATCATAGCATGATACTAGGAGGCCACAACCTCTAGGACTATTCTCTATAATTTGGTCAAAGTGACACATGGATAAACTCCCTAATCAGGTCACTATACAATGACACAGAAAGAATTACTGTCCTATGCCAGAACATTTTCCTATATAGTTCAATGTGGCACAAGGACTACAACCCTAATCAAGTCACTATATAATGACACATGAAAATGTTTGTCCATAGGACCATTCTTCCTAATCAGGTCAAAGTGACACATGGACTACAACCCTAATCAGGTCACTATACAATGTCACAGGAAGAACGTCAATCCACCAGACCATTCTTCAACCAAGGTCTATGTACTTGACACAAAGATAACCTCCCTAATTAGGGAAAAGTACATGACACAGGAAGAATGCCAGCCCATGATGCTATCCAATATTTCAAAACATTCTCCAGCCAAGGTCATAATTATTAATGACACAGGGAGAACTTCTCCAACGAAGGTCAAGATGACACGGGGAGAATATCGGACCACTCTCCAACCAAGGTTATGAAGACACAGGGAGAATGTCCATCTCATTAGCTCTCCCTCTCAATGAGACAGGTAATCTCCACAAGCCCAAGCTAAGTCTGCAGCTGTATTTCTTAAAATATATATGACCAACTATACCATGCTGGTAACACATCTTGGCCCGACCATAGACTGTTCTTGTTCCCTTCACTGATCACAAATGCTTTCCAGATACCCAAACTAGATGCTCCCTCTCACACAGACAGTCCATCATGCAAGAATCTGAGGTCAGCTTTCTTTCGGATCAAAACATGGCTTTTTTTTTACTGCTCCCTCTGAAGAAAATACTTTTTTCACGGTTGGTCCCTCTGTCAAAGACAAATTATATTTGATCATGATGCTTCTTCATGCTCTTCAAAAATATGAGGCAACTTGGGCAAATTTCTTGACATGATCCTCTCCCTCTTTACGGGATAACTTTCTCAAATATTGCTGCCATGCTGCCATTTGTTGCATGCTAGATCTTGACTTCTCTTTCGCACAAGTGAGGCATACTTAAACTGCTCGCTCCCTCTGAACTCAAGGGTCATCTGGTACAATATCTTTCAAGTAGCAATTCTGGAAAGTCCTATTGCTTTGCTTCATTCTTCCACTTCTTCCAACTGTTGTCAAAAACTTGGCAGCTTCTACTATGTACCTGCACTCCTCATAGGAGGCCATGGAAGAACAATTACAATTAAGCAAGGAACTCAAAGAAAAGAGACTAACTAATAGAATAATAATAATAATAATAATGGCAATAATCAGACGTTAGAGGTATAAAATACTTATCTTTTTGAGAACATGAAAACTCCCTCTTGACCTAGCATCCACCTTACAAATCTGATTAGCTTCATTCACATCATCATGATGTCATCCCTTTATAGGGTTTCTTTCTTTCAGCGGAAACGTTCACTCCTAGGGTTTTTAACTTCAAAACCCTAGATTTTCATAACCCTTTACAAACCCTGAATATATCACATTCATCGTTGCAGTCTTTTGCAAGTCAAAGTCCAAAGCTTCTTTTTTCAATCCTGAAGGGCTCAGCTTCCTTTTTATTGAAATCTTAGAAGGCTTACAGAGTCCAGACTCTTCAACAATCCTTGTAGCAATACTAATGGAAATTTATCTATTCTTATTCCAAATGTTTGACCTTTCATTTGAACCTTTTGATGACAGGGGATGCTAAAATCCTTGACCTTATTGCTTATCATTAATCCTGAGATCTTGCAACAATCTTGACCTACTGAGATTCACTTCCTTTGATCTGAGGTTTCTGAATTTTAGGTTCATATAGTCTCGGCTTACTAAAGACTTCGATCTCTTTACAGGAATATTTCTGCCTTAGACTTTTTAGGGAAAGTCTTTCAATGAGGACTTCAGTGCCTCTATCAACCTTCTTTAGATAACATAACTTTGATTTTCCGTCAGATCATTGTTGGTCTTTTTCTTGCAAATCCAGTTCATGACAACTTCCTGAATCCTCGCTATGGTTCATTAAACAAATCGCAATGAATTCCATTATAGAAGTCAGTCGATCTTTCATGAAGTTGAGGTATCCTTGACTGAGGGATTAAGGTCGTATTTGTCATGAGGTAGGAGGCTTGGATCAAGGAGTTTTGAGCAAATTCACAACAATATAACAATACTACAGTGATGTAATTGGATTGTTCCATAAATACAAAAAGGTTAAAACTTGATTGCAAAATTTACTTGGATCATAAGGATGGGTTGATATCATGGACATAATCAATTGTCCATCAAAGTGTTACGTCAATCCTTAAATCAGGCTTCTTAAAATTCTTCAACTTCATAACTTTGGATCACTAAGAAGATTTCGATAAATACACAGGACTAGGTCTCCAATGCAACTGTCTCCAATACAATGTCAACAAGTAGTTCAACAGGATTCTCAACCAGATCAACTCCAAGAGGCTGATCTTCTTACCATACCACAGTAACTAGGTTCAAATAACACCTTCCTGTAGGCTTGGACTTTAGATAGCAGTCTCAGATCTTTGGACAAAAGATAGCTCTGAGGTTTCCTCAGTTCTCGGCCTAATCACAGGCCTGTAGTAGCTCAAACTCGGACCAGTATATATATGTACTTTGGATCACAGAATTGAAGGCTCAGACTTCCTCTAGGTCTCAGCCTAGTAGTAGACAAGAAGGTAAGGTTCTTGGACCTTATATTGTACCCAAGTGACTCGGACAAGGAGCAACTCTCAGAGCCTCAGAACTTCTGATTTCGGACCAACTGTCATAGCACAAAACTTGAACTTCAGACCTCTGAACTTAGACTGTAATTTAGATCAGATCAGACTTTTGTAGAGATAAAGAATGGAGATCTTCTTTACTAGCTTTTCCCTTGACTTCTTCCTTGTATCCCTTTGCATAGGGGAATAGATCAAATCAATGTATGTTATTTTTTGTTCAGTGCTTTGGGTCATGTTGAGTGCAGACTTATCACATTTTTATTGAGATATTTCTTTAGAAATATTGGCCCAACACCATGGATAGAACTCGGATTACAGAGGAAATTCGTAGCACAGAGTGCAAGACCTCCTTACAGAGGTAATTCAAACTGCTCTTCAAAGACTAGCTTTGATAACATGTAGATACTTGATCGATGATTTTGACTTGATTGAAAGGTATTTTTTTGCTAATGGCATGACAAAGGAGTTCAACAATTAACACCACCAACACTAGGGTACATATAGGGCTCGGTGCTCTTGATTGAATGCCAATCACATACCCTCGTACATGATATAATCTAATGAAATGACACAATCCCATTGAACCTGAATTCCTGAAAACTGTTAAGTATGCTGAATTTTGAATAGGATATGAAATTATATTTTCTCCATATGAAGTTCGATGAGGATGGAACCACTTTCAAACATCCTGAGCCATTTCATGGTAATTTTAAAAATTTAAATGAAAGATAAGGAGAATGTAATGAAAGATAAGGAGAATGTCACTATTACTTTAAGAATTTAACATTACCATGAGAGAGCATCTAGGAAGCATCTAAGGAGCATCAAGTGAGCACCTTTGGAGTGTCCAAGAAGCCCCAACCCAACTTAAGTCAAAGAAAAAAAAATATATTTAGAACCCTGTGGAACTGCCCATCTCCGTACGGATCTGACCCGGAAATGCCGCATTTCCGTACGCCGATCCGGCGTATGAAACGCGGTTCCAGCGTATGGAAACATGGATCGGGCTAAACGGTTCTGAAATAGGCAGGAACCATGGTTTCTGTTTTTCGGAAACGCTGTTCGGATGGTGGATCCTTCGCGTTTCTGTTTTTCGGAAACGCTGTTTGGATGGCAGATCCTTTGTGTTTCCGTACGGGACGCGGATCATGGGTTGGAGCCGGGGGGGGGACGTTTCCTGCAACACTGGTTTGACCATAATTTCACTTTTATATCTCTTGTTGGATTGATTATCTAAGGAAAGATGTTCTTGGGTTTTCCCCTAGCCTCTGGCCTATCTCTAGTGTCTCTTATCTATTGTGCATTGTGATCTCTATTGGATTTGTAACTAGGTTCGATCTTCATAATTGTCATTGTACTTATGTATTTTTATGTAAAAACAAAAGAAGAAAATTATTATTATTAATTTTATTGTGAAGCATGTTCTTCATGCTTTGTTTTAGTCAAAAGAAAATGTAAAAGGGCATGTTCTTCATGACCTTTGTGAAAAGAAGAAAATTTGAATTTTGTAAGTCTCATTTGTCCCTCCAAGTTGCCAAGTTGGCCCTCCAGAAAGACAAGTCAGCTTGCCCAAAAGACCTATCCTTTCGGATATAGGAACAACTATATATTGGCACCTATCTTCAACCATTTGCCAAGCATTTTCGGACATCATCTATGGAAGACAGATTCGGCTCTGTGGTATGGACTTTGAGGCACCTTCTTCTGTGGTATTCGATCAAGATGTGGCACGTTCTCTCTCTGTAATGCAGACCTTTGGCAATCTCTCTATAATGCAGAACTGTGACAGTCTCTCTCTTATGCGAGTCTGTGACAGATCTCCCTGTGATGCGAAGTCTATCTTTAATGTGATCCTATGACAAATGTAATGGTGTGAAGCATAAGGAGATTTGTGGCATGTGACGAGACAAATCATGGCAAAGTTTGGACGACTAACTTGGCACTTAGATCACTGGATGGTTGACTTGGATTTCTCTTGTTGATGAAGAATCTATAAGGAAAGGATTGACGGGTTTTCCCTGGTCCCTGGCCTAATCTCTGGTGTCTCTTGTCTCTTCTGCACTATAATCTCTATTTTCTTGTATTTGAATGGTAATTTCTTGATGAATAATAAAGAAAGTCTAAAATTAACTCTAAACATCTTCACAAGTATTTATCATGACTAGAAATTCTATCTTGCAACTGGTTTTCAACAATCTCTACTTTCTTGTCATTGCTATTAGTTGAATTTCTGAAGTGTAATTATTTGATGAAGAAGAAATATTAAAAGAAGCCGTAATAATTCACAAATAATTATCAGCAGTTAAGAAATAGTACTTGTACACATTGTACTTGGTTTCTTAACAAGGGGAACCTGACCATATCGTCAAAGCCTAAAGGGTAATTGGCTATTGGCTGACTAGATCTTTTGCATGATGCTGATGCAGGATGCTTTCCATGTGGTTCTGGAATAGAACATGAAGTGGATGGATACATTAACATACAATGCTCATTCAATCTTTTCTTGGGATGGAGAAATTTTCAGTTAACTGGAATATCTGTGGAAGACAAGGTGAATACTCCCTAGCTAAGAGGGAGTGTTTACTTTTGGGTAGCTGCGGGAGGTATTCCCCAGCTACACAAGTTAAAAGAAAGAAAAATTAAATTTTAAATTAAAAGAAATAAAATTTAATTTAATTTTAACTTTAATTTGCAAAGAGACATGCCTCTTGGGCACCCTAAAATCGCTATAAAAAGACACTCGAACTTCTCGTTTTCTCAACTCACTGATTACTCACATATTTCTCTCTCTCACGCGTGGGAAGCAATCTGAGGAAGAGGTGGAAGTTTCTAAGGAGCCAAATTTCTGAGACAACGTAAGTTTGTCCAGTCGAATTTTCTGAGTGTAATTGCATAATGATGTTCTGGGGTGTGCTAAAGTAATATCATATATCATTGGAAGTAATGATCAGTTACAGAAAATTGTGCTTGCTTAATTAGAACTAGAAAATCAGCAAGAAGGAGGTGAACTAGAATGCACTAGTTACAATCTTGGCATGAACCCTATATTGCTTCCTAGAGGCCAATAGTAATATGGATAGAGTATATCTTAAAGTATGTAATCATTCTAAAAGTTCATTATACTATTCTGCCTTGTTCTACTATAATGAATGCCATAATTTTTTTTGTATTTAACTGTCAAGGCTAATTATTAATTACATCTGTTTATTCTTTATTTATAAAATTCTGTTTAGAATTTGAACTCCAATTTCTGTGGTTGCATAATCATTGAAAATGGCTACCATAGTGCATGTATATTGTGGTAGATGACTGCCATTGCTGTGAAAGAGCAACAATAGATGACAAAATAGCATGAAATGAAGACTTCAATAGAATGTGTCCTTTAGCTGTGAAGAGCAGTCATTGAAATATTTTTTGGCAATGATTTCTTCGGTGTAATTGTACTGCAAATGGGAGTCTCTTGTCGATATAATATGGCTGTTGGACAATGCCTACAAGATCCCCTGCTACTGAGGATTCTATTCTCTAACATTTGTGATGTTAAAAGGGGTAATTAAAGTACGGCCATGTATCAAAAGGCTGTTAATTCTTTACGTGGACAATGGATTAATGCATGTGAAGTCTATGATATTTCTAGGTTTTTTCTTAACTAAAATTGGCTCATTAATTTCTGTCCTAGAACTGTTGAAAGTGTGGAAATAATTTGCGAAGGGAATACATCACTTTTTTCCCTCTATTTTGATAGGAGGAGAAGAGGCTTGGATGTTTTGGCTAGAAATGGATACAAGTCTTCTTAGATAATTAAGGAGGAGTTATATTTTGCTAGATATTGCTAACATTTTTGTTTCTCAATTCAGAATAGTGTTTACCGCACATACACATCAATTTTGTGATCGGACTCATTATGATGGTACGAGAGAGATTACAGTTCCTACGCTGACTTGGGATGGTCGGGATGACCCTGGCTTTGTAGTTGCTACTTTTGGCAGAAATGATGCCATGACGATACAGAGATGTTTTCTGGCAAGGGAATCTCATGTTCTCATGGGATATGTATTGGTTTTGATTTTTTTATTGGTTATAGCTCTCATTATAATGTGGGGGGATACTTCGTCCTTTTCATGTCAAAGAAGAATGTTATTGACATAAATATGGAGTGCAATAATTGGTTACCATCTAATAGAGATAAAAACAGTACCGGCTTGTAAAAATCTCCGCAATTTTGTATCTAAGTCGCATCAATTTTCCTGTTAGTCGCAATTAAATTCAGGTTTGCTCAATTTTTTCTGTTACTATCGAAAGTGCTTTATTTTACAACGAGCAACTTGGACGAACCTGTAGTTTCTATACAGACTTAGATGTTTCATTTTTTTTCCTGTAAACAGAGGGTTTTAAAAACCTTTCATCTTATTGAGATTGTTTCTCTATCTATGCGATTCTTATGGATTACACCGAGTAGTCATAGGGTAAAGTTAAATGTTGAAATGCTTCCAATAATGGTTGGTAGACAAGAATGGTGTATAATGAAATTTAATGATGGGGACATTGGCCTCATTGTTTTAAAATTATGATCATTTTGAAATGGTGTCAGTAATGATTGTTAATATTCAAGCTTGCTTGATACTGACAAAAGCATAAAAGGATTTCTGCTTAGTTTTCTCGTCCACAATCACTGTTTTTCTACCTGCTCTAAATCTTATATTCTTTTAATCCGTTATTCAGGGTGTAGATAATGGTTACCTCAATGTTGAGTCAGTAAATGTGTTTTGTCTTAACAACACTAAGTTTCTTATTGTTACACCTTCTTAATGAGTTATTCTAACATTTTTCAAAAATGTTTACATTTGCCATATCAAAAGTTGCCACATCGAATGTTATATATTGCCTAGAAAACATAATTAAAATTTCAAATCGAAGAACTGTTGGGTGCTAACTTTATTGTGTTTTCTTTGGGAAAATGTGATTTCTTTTTTTGACAAGCTTACTTAACACACTTTCATTTGTTAGCCTAGTGACCTTTGTCCAAACAGGTTCACCAGAAATTTTTGAAAAGCTTTGTTTTTGTTTTGGCATCTTTTCCCTTTTATTTCTTAGAACTATAGTCTCCCATCTCCCAATAGATGTAGTGATTGGAGATGTAAAGATTACTTCTTTTAGTGTACTCATCTCAAAATCAGGACCCTAAATTTGATTTGGCTCAGATATTCACCATTTCAATAATTTTGAGATCATTCAATATTAGAAGAGTTATTTTTTGTTTTCTAGTATAAATAAGATATACTTGAACTAACTTTCCCGTTATGTATTATAAGTTTCATATGTTTTTTCTTGTTATTTACTTTTAATAAGATATACTTGAACTAACTTTCCCGGTATGTATTATAAGTTACATATGTTTTTTCTTGTTATTTACTTTCAGATACTTATATTTTCTAAATGTTTTAAATTTTGAATGCATTATTCAACGAGTCAACAAACTTTTTATATGCTTCAAATTCTTGTTACAAGCACACATTTATCAAATAGTTGTTATACCACCTTATCTCAAATTTTCAATTATGCACATTTTTTATGTGTAGCTCTATTCCCTTATAGGTCAAAAGGATCAAACAACTAGAAACTATAGTGAACTCGTAGTCTCATAAGTGTTCCCTTAGGCTTCAAAGCTCCCTTCTCTTTCCATCTCTTCCATAGGGAGTATCACATCTCCAAACCCAAACCAAACTTGTTCATGTTGGGTTCATCCTTGTGAAGTTCATATTTGCTAGCTTATCTACATAGACATGCCAAAACCTTCCTATTGTGGTCAAGATTTAGATAGACTCATAAGTTATACACAAACACATATATATGTGAAAATTTTATTGGAATTTATCTTAAAGTTTAGAAACCTTGGCGAATCTTACTTGTCCCAAATATGCAAACTATAAAATGTTTGGTGGATTTTTATAACAATATTCAAATTTATAGTGATTTTATATGGTCTCCAAAATTTTGGCGATTTTTAAGATAAGAAGATTTTATACTATAAATTTGGGCGAAACATTTTATAAAAATATGAAAATTCGTGAATCTTTTTTTGGAAAATGTATGGAAAATTAGTCCACCTACGAATATTAGCCCCAAAAATCTTCCCATATATATATATATATACACACACACTTTTTAGTTGACTTCTATATTGGATTATTGTTTTAAAATTTTTATTGTATTATTCAATGAGGCAACAAGGTTCTTACATGCTTTAAATTCTTATTACTTAAAGGGCAAACATATCAAATAGTTGTTATGCCATCTTAACTCAGATTTCAAATTAAGCACTTTCATTTTGAGTATTATTGTTTTATGTATAACACTATTCACTTATGATCTCATAGCTCAAAAGAATTAAACAACTCAAAATTATAGTGAACTCCTACTATCCTAAGTGTTCCCTTAAGCTTCATAGTTCCTTTGTCTTTCCATCACTTTAGTAGGAAGTGTCACATCTCCTTCAAACCCTAATTAGAGCTCATTCATGATGGGCTCATCCTTGTCAAGTTCATCCTTTGCTAGCTTGTCTATATAGAACTCTACCTCATCTATCTCATGATATCGACAATGTTATTCAGTGCGCTGCAACCTGTTAGAAAATCGGAAAGGATTTTTTTCTTTCTCTCGAGGATAATTACTTGTGATTTCTTTGAGTTCTTATTATCTTTCTTATGTTCTTCTTTTATCTTAGTTTCATCAAAAAATTACCAAGACTAAAACACGAAGATCATGTACGCTCAATGTAGGCACTCAGCCAGGGCCAAAACCCCTATATAGGGGAAAACTCAGTCAAGGACTCTTCCTCCAATAATTCAAAATGAGATAGACCAAGACCCTAGACCAAAGACGTTCCTCCTCCACCAAGTCAACCTTCCAAGATGATTTACTAGTCTCTTCTTATCCCACAACTTTAACCCAACAACAACCCAGAAATTTCAGCCCCAACTTTACCAGAATTTTGGACTTGCTTGCACTTCTGAAATTATTGGCCTGCCTACACTTTTCGTTTTGCTTGCACATCTTGTCGTGTCTGCACTTTTTGGTCTTCCTACACTTCTCAGTCTGCCAACACTTCTCAGTCTGCTTGCACTTCTCAGCCTGCCTGCACTTCTTAGCATTCTTGCACTTCTGAAATTTGACTTTCTTGTTCTTCTGAAATTTTGACTTGCCTTTATATAGGTGTTTATGCCCCTTAGTTAGGCCGACTTGTCTAGTTTGAGTCCGACTTGGTGGAGGCCAAGAAGACCTAATTTATATTAAATAATTTTCTTTCTTGACAAATAAATCTCAAGAAGGGTTCTTTACATTATGACATGAAAAAAGACACTTGACATAAACCCTAGAAGCCTACAATAGAGGCTTTGACTGATAAGCAATTGACACAAACATGAAACCCATGCTTTAATAAGTCAATTTCTTTAATAAAATTTATTTTTCTTTCTTTTGACAAATACATTACATCATGACTCAAATATAATTATGAAGACCGATGCTAGTTACATTCTTCAACACTCTCTCTTAACTAGGGAGATATATATATATATATATATATATATATATATATATATATTGAGATTTTGAGTGTTTGGGTAGCATCAGATGTGCTCTAGCTCCCAAACTTTGTGGAGGGACTAAAGTACATAAGATCTCCAAGACCTAGAAAAGGATTTGGGAAATTCCATCCAGTTTGTGAGATAATTAATTAATTAATATTTTTAATTAAGGACCTTAAGTCTAACTTAGGAAAATTAAAATATTAAAGGTAATTAATTTAAACATGTGATGGAATTGACTTAAGTCACACAGATCAAGCTTTATTTTTATCTGAGCCATCGATTCAAGATCTGATCATGGCCGTTGGTTTCCCAACGATAAAGTATAAAGGGAAGGCTTGGGGTCAGTCGGAGAACACACACACGGAGGCAGAGCACCGAGACTAAGCTGAAATTCTAGGGCAGGGTTTGCTAAGAATTTTTAGAAGTGTTTCAGCTGCAACGAGGAGTAGTATTGGCTAAGGGGATGGTCTAATCCCAGTGCCAAGAATCAGCAAGAGGCAGAGAGCAACAACCAGAGGCAGCGTAGAGAAGTAGTGGCAGCAGCAGCAACTGCGCAGCGCAGCGGATTCAACCGCTACTCAGGCCCAGAAAGGGAAACGCTGGGTAGTAGGAGATCCTCCAGGGTTACGCAGAGACCCTTCTAGGGAAGTGTAGGGTCTGCGTCACCCATTCTGGGGATACGCAACCCTCTCTAAGCCAGCACAGGGGCACACAGAGGCTGACAGGGCTGGCACGGGGGATTGAGGGGCAACGCTGGGGTTTCTAGGGCCAGAAATTGGCCGAGTCTTGTAAATCTCGTTTGAGGGTGTGGATCAGTCAAGGTTTTGGTCTCAGAACATCAAGTTAGCTACAGATCTATATTTTTCTCTATTGGGTTAACCAGTGAGGTGCCCAGATTTGCTGTATTCATAAACTATTTAATAATATAAACCCTCCAGCAGCCAGAAGAATGGCTTTCCCTCATTGGGTTTTTCTGAGGATAGTTGTCCAAAAAATCTTGTGTCACTTTGTCTGTGTGCATGTATTCTCTGTTTTAGATCTGAATCGGTGAAACTCTGTTATGTGTTTACTTCGATGTCAATCTGAAGCTTTCAACATTAATAACTTGTGTAAGTAGGAGAAGTATAACTAGATCTAACAATAGATTTATGCATAAAGTAACTTTCAAAAATTTTCAATATATATATATATATAAAGGGAGAGAGAGAGAGAGAGAGAGAGAGATCTCCAAAATGAACTACGAAGAGTTCTAGCACACTCAGTGTTGCAGACTAGATAATTGAGCAGTGTAATATATCCAGGTGGGACTAAGATGGACTCAATCTTTTAGCCACTCTAGGTACCATTAGGCTTACTTGCTAACCATCAACCCAAGGATATAGGTTTGTATCCAAGGTCGAAGCCCCATGACCAACGAGACCCTCCCTCTTCGGGATCTAGACATCAGCACATAGGTCGACCTGATGTCCTTGCAAACATCCACCATTAGATGCTTCAAATCTCCCTATTAAGCTAGATATATCCATTTGTCCAAGCATGCTTCCAAAGTGTTCAACCTTCTTATGGAGAGATTTTCTTGTGCAAACACAACCCGAATCAATAATAAAATTTCAAATATACAAGTAAACACACCTCCAAGGTCCTCAATCATCCTGATGCCACATATATCAAGTTATTCATATGCAACTAGTTAGAGGCTTTTCATCTTTCATTTCTTCAGCAACACCAAGAAATCCTTAATACATTGTATTACTTTAATTCATTCTTCGATTTCTTCTTCAAGGTATCAAGATTATCATAATATGCCTTCCCTCTTAACTGAGGGATGCATTCTTTTCTTCTAACCATGCTCCTTCCTAACTTGTGGAGATCATACACTTCCTTCTTCTATAACATCATAGAACCCGCCATGGCTTCATTCCTTCTTACAACATCAAGGTCATCTTAGATAACTTCCTTCATCATGCTTTATCATTACGATACGAACATCTTCATCATTTGAAGATTATGTACCCGCAAAAATTTAATAGCAAGTACAACAAAAAAATACAGAAGCATGAAGTCAACTATATCAAAATCATGTTACTACAAGGGGAGTATTTAGACTTTAGACATCAAACACCTAAACTTAATTAGGTTCATAATCAGCAAGAGACACATCTTTTTACATACTAGACTTCAACTTCTTGCTAGGGTTTTTTCATAAACCCTAGACTTCATCTTCGAGACACAAAGCCTTAGATATTAGTAATTCAATCAAATAACAATCCTACTATACATGTAAGGTTTCATCAATTTTCAAGATTTACATGCCAGACTCTGACAGGGTTTGTTGCAAACCCTAGATTTTATCAAAACTATATTAGAAAACAATCGCATCCTAGAATATCAATCTTTACTGGGGATTTGTTATAAACCCTAGAATTTACAAACTAAAACATGAGAATCAATAATTAAGTCAGCATACTCGCACATACATATCTAGGATGCATCAATACATTAAAGTTATATGTACAACAATTTTCTCCTGGCTAGGGTTTCAGTCATGCGCAAGAATATACACCTAGGGTTTCATTCCTGGGATATTACTATAAACATTATAAGAGTTTTGCTCATAAACCCTAATTCACCGAACCCTAAAGATCTAAGGTTTTAATACATAACATAGACATTAACAACAAACCCTAAAGGACTAGAGTTTTTATCATAACAATACTAAAACCTTAAACATAAAATGAATATGTTTTCTATATTTCATCAATAACCCTAAGTAGATTAGGGTTTCCTAAATATTGACACACCCTTAGGTTAGGGTTTTATAGTGAACTTTTTAGGGTTCCACAAGAATGATTAAATGATAATACAATGAGGGTAGATTTAATCTAATGATTAATTACCCTTAACAAGAATCTTTAAGATTCAAAACCGTAGACATAACGATCTCAGTGATGTAAAGCAATTTTAAAAGAGAATTAATATACCTTTTACATGAAGAGAAATTTATAACAAAGCTTATAGTCTTAAGACACACCTTTAGTTGTTTCTTAACAAACCTTGAATGACATAAATTCTGAAGGACTTATTTTGTAATAGAACGTCTTTCACGCTTCAATTCCTTTGAAGTCTTCTCCATAACTTTTGTGTATTTTGCAATCCTTGCTTTCATGGAAAATATAAATAAATATTGTTAGCATACAATACAAACAAATCTTGATGTTAGGAGGAAACCAAAACATGAAAATATGAAAACAAAGAACAAAATACTTATCATTTGGTAAAATAGTGGAGGCTCCTTCTTAATTCAATATTTTGGAGGGACACCTATAACTTTATTAAAACAATTCAATAATTCTAGCAAGAAATGTTAGATCTATGAGTTCTAGAAATAAAAACATAAAGGAAATCAATTCAAAGCTTTGAAAAAAAAGAAGACTAAGAGGGATAAGAGAGAGGGGACTTAGTAGTATAAGTCCTTGACTTCTGATTCTTCAATCTTTCTCTTCTTAGGTGGAGCTTCATCGACAATATTCACATGTTCTATTTCTCTTTTCCCATTCCTTGGATTCTTTGGATATTTATTTTTATAATGACCCATCTTATGGAAATTGTAGCATTCAAACTTTGATAGGTCTACTTTCTTTTTTGATCCTTTGAACTTCTTGAAGGTTCCCTTCTTGTGATGAGTGGAATAGGAATTTGAGATTTTCTCTTCTTCATCATCCTTCTTGTTGTTTACTAACGATATACAAACTTATTTTTGATTGCATGCATTCCACATTTGTTCAAATATTGGAGTATCCTTCCAACTGTTGATTCATGATGCAAAAACACTCCAAGATTTCGTTAGACCTAGAAGAGCGGTAACTATGAGCTCTTTTTCTGGTACAATTTCATCTATTACTTGGAGTTCATCTTTGATTTTAGATATCCTTATAAAGTAGGATACCACAATATCGTATTTCTTCATCTTGATAGTTATTAATTTATTCTTGAGGATTGCTATTTGACTAATTTTTTTGATGGTGAATAATTTGGAGAGCCTCATACATTTCTTGAGCGAAATCTATGTTGTATATGTATGGAGTGAGGTTGTCCTTTACTCCATCCACTATTAGGCTCATGGCCAAGATTTTGGTTTCTCTGCTTCATCTGTAGGTTTCTTGATTTTTCCTTGAACTAGATCCAAAAATTTGTTCTTTTCGAGGATGAGATCTATTCTCTTTTTCCAGGCCCTGTAGTTGGAGGCCCCTTCTAGTTTGTTTTCTCCCTTGATTGAGTTTGACATAGTTCCTGTAGATAATAGACTTATATTCTTATATGATCATTTTTCCTTAATGACCTTTCTTTGATCCCCTTTTCCTTAGTAGATCTTCAATGTTCCTTTTTCCTTCTTCTTCACCTTAGCTCTGATACCATGATAGAAAATCGGAAAGGCAGAAAGATTTTCACTTGATGATAATTACTTGTGATTTATTTGAATTCTTATTATCTTTCTTATGTTATTATTTTGTATTAGTTTCCTTATGCAATTACAAGGATCAAAACACAAAGATCAAGTACACCTGATGTAGGCACTCAACCAGGGATAAAACCCCTATATAGGTGAAAACCCAATCAAGAACTCTTCCTTAAGTAATTCAAAATGAGATAGACTAATATCCTAGACCAAATACCTTCCTCCTCTACCAAGTCAAACTTCCAAGATGATTTAGTAGTCTCTTCTTATCCAACAACTTTAACCCAGCAACAACCCAAAAATTTTGGCCCCAACTTCACCAAATTTTCAGAACTACCTGCACTTTTGAAATTTTCGGCCTGCCTGCACTTCTTGTCCTACCTAAACTTTTTGATCTACTTTATCTTCTCGTCTTGCTGGCACTTCTCGTTTGCCTGCACTTCTCGACCTCCCTGCATTTCTCGGTCTTTGTGCACTTTTGAAATTCAACTTTCTTGTTCTTCTAAAATTTCAACTTGCCTTTATATAGGTGTTTCTTCCCCTTAGTTAGGACAATTTGTCTAGTTTGAGGTCGACATGGTGGAGGAGGACTAGAAGACCTAATTTACATTACAATAGTTTTCTTTCTTGACAAATAAACCCCAAGAAGGGTTCGTTACATTATGACATGGACAAGGACACTTGACATAAACTCTAGAATCCTACAATGGAGGCTTTGACCTATAAAAAATTGACCCAATCATGAAACCCATGCTTTGATAGGTCAATTTATTTAATATTTTTTTGTTTCTTTATTTCTTTTGAGAAATACATTACATCATGACTCAAATATAATTATGAAGACCGACACTAGTAGGAAAAGGAGATCAAAGAAAGGTCATTAAGGAAAAATGATCAGATAAGGAGATATATCTACATGAACTATGTCAAACTCAATGCAAGGAGAAAGAAAACTAGAAGGATCCTCCAATTACAAGGCCTGAAAAAAGAGGATAGATCTCATCCTAAAAAATAAAAAAGTTTTGAATTTTGTTCAAGGAAAACTCAAGAAGCTAACAGGTGAAACCGAGAAAGAGAAGTTTAGAGAATCTGAAATCGTAGCCATGAACCTAATAGTGGATGGGGTAAAGGAAAACTTAATACATTTCCAACATATATTTCTCTCAATAAATGTAAGAGGCTCTCTCCAAATTATTCATAATCAAGAACATTGGTCAAATAACAAGCCTAGAGAATGAACTAAAAACCGTTAAGGTGACGAACTATGATACCATTTCATCATATTTTGTAAGAATCTCCAGAATAAAGGATGAAGTCCAAGCAATAGATGAAATCACACTGGAAAAAAAGCTTGTAATTACTACCCTTCTAGGACTACCAAAATCTTGGAGTGCTTTTGCATCGGGAATCAACAGTTGGAACGATACACCAACATTGAGAAAATGTGGAATGCATGTAGTCAAGAAGAAGCTTGAGTATTATTAGTGAACAACAATAAGGAGGATGAAGAAGAAAACACCTCAAATGCACATTTTTCTCATCACAAAAAGAAGGGAACCTTCAAGAAGCTCTAAGGACCAAAGAGGAAAATTGACCTATCAAATATTGAATGCTACAATTGCCACAAGATGGGTCATTATAAAAGACATTATCCTGAGAATCCAAGGAATAAGAAGAGAGAAAGAGAACATGAAAATGTTGTTGATGAAGCTCCACCAAAGAAGAACAAAATTGAGGAATCAAAGGTCAAGGACTTATACTACTAAATACTCTCCTACATATCCTTATTAGTGTTGTATTGTTTTCCTCTATGTTTTGATTTCTAGAGTTTATAGGTCTAATGTGTCTTGTTAAAACAATTTTTAATTTTTGATAAGTTGTAGGTATCCCTAAAAGAATGGATTAACATGGAGCCTTCACTATTTTACCAAAAATATAAGTATCTTGTTTCTTACTTACTATTTTATGTTTGATTTCCCTCTCATATCAAGATTTATTTGTATTATATACTAATAACCTTTTTCTTTATAGTTTCCTTAGTTAGGAAATATATGAAGGAGCCTTGAAGCATGAAAGAAGTTTTGTTGCATAATAAATCTTTTAAGAATCAATGTCCTACAAGGTTTGTTAAGAAACAAACCAAGGCATGTTCTAGACTATAATTTTTTTTTCATAAAGTTCTCTTCATGTAAAAGTTATGATCATTCTTTTTTTTGAAATTTACTTTACATTACTGACATCGTTATGTCTATGGTTTTGAATCACAAAGATTCTTGTTAGGGTGATGAATCTACCCTCATGATACTATTTGATCATTTTTGTGTAACCCTAACCCTTAGGGTTCACTATAAAACCCTACCCTCTTGTTGCCAAGGGTATGCCAATATTGATTATGAAACCCTAGTCTACTTACAATTATTGATGAAATTTAGAAATATTATTCTTTTGATGTTTATGGTTTTGGTATTGTTATGATAGAAACCATATATATTTACGGTTTGGTGAATTAGGGTGTATGATTAAAACCCCTGTAATTTCTATAGTAAGATCCTAGGAATGAAACCCTAGGTGTATTCTCATCCATATGATCGAAACCCTAGGTTGGAGAAAATTGTTTTCTACCTTTGATGTATTGATGTTTGTGTCCTGGGTCTATCTAATACATATGATTATTGATATACAATGCTAGTACTTGATAATGGAATCCTAGATATGTATATGATTATGCTAACCTAATTGGTGATACTCATGTTTTAGTTTGTGAATTCTAGGGTTTGTAACAAAACCCTAATAGAGATTGATATTCTAGGATATAATGATATTGTTTTTGGATATGATTTAGTCTTGATAAATTTAGGGTTTGCAACAAACCCTAATAGAATATAACATGTAAATTATGAAAATTGTTGAAATATTAGATGCATAGTAGAATTGTTATTTGACTTAATTGTTGATATATAAGGCTTTGTGTCTCTAATATGAATTCTAGGGTTTATGACAAAACCCTAGCAAGAAGTCGAAGTTTAGTATGTGTCTGTTATGAACCTATCTAAGTTTAGGTGTTTGATATCTAAAGTCTAAAAATTCTTCCATTGTAGTAACATGATTTTGATATAATTGTAAATAGGGGGAAAATTGAATATTGGCATGGTAGAGATGCGATGTGCGATTTGTGATTGATTATGTGGCAATCGCGGGTTCCGCGGATTTCATGAAATATCATTCAGGAGGAAGCCTTTTTCCTTTACTAAAGTCTTTTATTGTTTTCGAATCACAAATCATTTAGAGTGGCTTAAAAAGAAATATGATAGGAATGCGATTTTGCGATTGCGATCTACATGCATGTTTTTTTGAATTTTCCGCCTAAGTGTCCTTTAAGCAGAAAGGTGTCGCTTAACCCATTTAACTCTGATTTATATTTGAATTAATCATTTAAGGGTTTTATTTGTTCTAGTCTATTTTTTTTTAAAGGGTCCCCATTATTTTTCTAAGGAAACTATTCTAAAATAATGGGGGTTGTTGAATAACACAACAAATGGCAAACATCGACCTCTTCTTAGCGAGAGGTTGTCTCTAGGGTTACAACAATGAGGGTGTTGAAATTGTTAATAGTGGCATGTGAAAATTCAATATACTATTTGGATATGTTACCATTGAAGGTGTGGGGGAATAGTTTGAGTTGGATATATCTTCAATAATTGAATTGGAAACACACAACATGTGGTATATAGTGATGTGTGTCATCGGGTCATCTCCTCCTTTTCCCTCAAACTTAGGAATGTTGGCAGGACTTTTGTGTGGGGTCAGAGGCGAAATAAATTTGTGGTTGATGGGGTCATTTGTCAATTTTTACACATCTGGTATATTTAGAGTAGGTGACAATGAAAAAAAAAGTAGGTACCAAAAAATATGACCATGGAAGAGCAGGATGACCTGAGGGACCAGGAGGTCTTCCCATCAATGGGTTTCCAACAAGGTACATAGGTTGTGAAGGATAATAATTTCCTTTAGGTATCGGTGGGGTTGTGTAAAGTGACAATATGTAAGGCGTTCTCCCATCACGAGGAAGGCTACCAATGAACTAGTTTCCCCCATGATATAGATTTCCCACAACAGGTGTAATCGGTTGAGTTGGGAGGCCCCAAGAAGATGCAGTGGGCTTAGGAAATGGAACACCAATAGCAACATAAGACAGATTAGGTATTCGACGACCACCAATAGGATAAATACTAACATGAAAAGAACCAATCAAATATGGACCCTACTGTACGACAGATTGCATGGGTGCAGGAATGCCTCGAGTAGGTGGATAAGTACCAAAAACATTGTCCGCACTTTGTAGAAGAAGTGGGGTTGAACTTAGAAAAGGATTCGAACCAAACAAGTTGTTGATTGTTTGCGAACTAAAATAACCAAATGGGGTTAGGACCGGAGGTCTAGGAGCCAACTTGAAAGGAGGTGGGATGGTGGGCAAAAGAAGTTGCGATATACCACCCAAATTTTGTGTAAAATGGGGTTCATGGATTCTGCATAGGTTGAAAAAGAGGATAACCAAAAAATGGTGTAGAAACTAGAATATGTGGGTTAAAAGGCGGTGGAGAAAAAATGTCAACAAAATTTGATGAATCATCAGTAGTCATTGGGATGTTCTAAGTGGAAACTAATGAAGAAAATGTAGGAAAGGGTGCTAACTGAATCAAGACATGCCTAAGAGGATCTGTGAGTGGAAGACTATGAGGAGGTACTAGAACTTCAATAAAAGGGTCCTTGGTCAGAATAGACTCTAGGTCACTATGGTGTGCTTTAGAGTTCGAAACTATAGACTAACTCTACTGAGTAGAGGGGGAATCTAACTCACTCGTAAATTCCTCCAGAGGAATTAGAGGAAGGCGTCACAACCATCGAGACCGACGACGAGGTATTGTGGAAGCTATGGGGAATACTATATATTTTAAAGAATCTTAACTAAGTGAAGCCAACTTAAACAATTATGCAACCCTCAAAGGAAGCTCTTGTCCTACCCTTGAGTCACTATCAATCTTGGGCCAAGAGAGGGAAGAGAAGCTCAAAAATTTCTATCTAAAATGTCCATGGGAAGACGAAAAGGAGACACAATTATGCTGGCCAAATTTCTACTGTAGCAACACTAGCTTTCAAGTGTTGACCATCCAACATGTTAGTGAAGAAGAGAACTCCACCATTGGAGAGTTGTCACATTCCTTTTGAGAGAGGGAGGAGAAACTTGCAAGGAATCCAAAAAAAGGGACCCCCTTTCCTTGAGTATTTGAGCTCCATAGCTCGAAGGACTCACTACAAGTGTGTTAGCATTGTATTATTCTTACTACCAACAACCAATAAAGAGATTTTTCTCCATTATTGTATTGGTTTGTTGCTCCATTTGAGCATTATCATCTTGTGTTTTTCTGTTTGAGTTCATGTTATTGTATGCATTACTTACCTTATGAGTTTTGTTTTACATTATTTTTAGTCTATCCATTAACAACACCATAATATTCTCTGTGATATTTTCAGGAAGAAACCTACTACTAAAGAGGTGTTTTTTTATACACTTGTGTGACAAAAACACTACCACAACATTGGCGACTCCACTTGTTTCTTTTTCTTGGTTTAATGGTTGTTTTGTAGGACCTCCTCTCTGTGTAACCAGCGACAAGGCCCTCATAGGCCTCTCTGTGAATCATTGAAGACATTCACAGCCTGTTCTGAGAGGCAGAGAGCTCAATTTTTTTTATTTTGCCTCGACAATGTGCCTTTCTCTCAGACAGATGTGAACACCGTGCCTGTGTTTGAAAAACCTACGGTGTATTATAGAAAGAAAAACATATCTATATTTTTTCAAATTTTCAGGTGATTGGCAATCCATAATGAATTTCCTTCACCATTGTTCTGCATTTTTATGTTTTTAGGTTAACTAGTTGTTGCACTAACCACCATTGGTATAACAATTAAGTGTTTTATTTGTTTTCTATATTTGCAAAACACACATATATTAACTAGGGAGAAGTGTAAGTGGCCAAATTCCACAAATATTTTTTAAACTTTTTTTGCTGATGTTTATGCATAACACATAGTTTAATTAGTAAAGGTGTAAGTGGCCAATTATCCACAAATATTTTTAGTAGAAAATCTATTTTTTTAATTTTTTCATTAGGCTTGGGACTAGGGTCAAAGTGTTAGTAAAGAAAGCAAGTAATCTCTGTTTCCCTTGCTCCTCTTGGTGAACCTAGGGTTGCTTATGAACACTTTTTCAAATCAGTTTGAATTACCATCTCCCTTTAGTTATACATAGCATAGTTAGGAAAAGAGTAAGAGGCCCATTATCCGCAAATCATTTCGATTTTTGCAAGGAACAATCAAAACACATAGTGTAATTAGATGGGTTTCGTAAAGGATCATTGCATATCCACATATTACCATACTATTTGTTGTTCACTAAAATCACACACTAAGCATTAGTACACTTTGAACTAAAAGACGCTCATTTTTTGGGGCCTTTATTCTTATCTTACGTTTTCTTACAATCCCACACCCTAAAGAAAATTAACACTCTTAAAAAACAATCATAACTTGAACTCACTAAATTCTCCCCACAGGGGCCACAAAAGAAATTATAGTTCAGGTTAGGACCATTGGGGGTTCACATCCAATAAGCCACCATGGTGACATTACATTTTGAAACATAGATGTTGGATTTTTAGGGAGCTTAAAATCCTTCTATCATTCCACGAAAAATATTTCCTGAGCATTACAGAGACTCGATTCAGAGGTGGTTCGACTTAGGTCTAGGGCGTGCGATACTATTTGGGGCTACCCAACCCATTTAGTGCTCGGTATTAGTAACTTATTACCAAGAAGCTAAAGACTCAAATGCTTACATGGGACGAAGGTACTTTAGTGGCCAAAATATAGGGCATCCTTTACCTATAGGTGACGGTGTGGGAAACACTAGATCCTCATTACCATTACCTTGGTTGATTCTTCAGTTGCTGGAAGGTGTTTCTAGTTCTTTCGGGATGTTGGCCCCAGTACCCATCGGAAAATATCTTTGCAAGGCCCAGTTACTTTGAGAGTGTGAGGACAATTAGGATTGTATAGGATTTTGGTATTATACGCAAATAAACAAAGAACCATATCTTTTGCTTCATTTATCACATAGCTTAAATCTAAAGGGAAAAAATTACCTTTCCGTTTTTTTGTTTTGTTTTATGTATGTGATTATGTTGTTGCATTGATAGATATCATCCTCCCTCCAAAGTAAAAAACAAACAATAAGTTACACTAATCGTCACAATAGGGGACCCAACAACACCCCGTTGATCTAGGCGTTTCTTAAACCTCCTCCCATTACTGGGAGGAGTGTCGGGCCTCCTACCATTTAGGCGTAGAGGACGTCACACTGCCACCGTTAGAGGATCCTCATTTATCAGAGCATCTTTGATTGCAACCCCCCAAGTGTCACCAATCGCCACACCAGTTGGGATCCCCCAAGGGTCACCGTACACCTCCCCTGATACCACCCCTCCAAGTTCACCACAGGGAAATATTCCCTAGGCACCTCACCAAGGGACCCCCACACACATACCTGTTCAACATCATTATACGAGGCAGTTAATCCTCAGTTAAATTTCTTAGCATAATTGAATCTACTATATCTAAGTAAGTTAATGAATGACCTTATTAAACATGGCCTTCACTGGACACCCATGCCCACGAAGCTCCCTTCAGATATTTAAAAATTTGAAGGTAAGCAAGCATAATACCCAGGAAATCACATCATGACTTTCCCCCTGTGGTGTTCGTCGAATAGTATCATAGATGATACCATTTGACTACAACTATTTCAGCACACCCTTACAGGGCATGTAGCAAAATGGTATGTTGATCAACCTTCTACGTCACATGGAACCTTTAACACCCTCGCAACTACGTTCCTCACCTTCTTCCAACTCTCGATTCATCATGACTCAGGGATGGAACTCCTCACCAATTTTATACAAACACCTTCCATTCACATATCGGACCACCTCCATGAATGGCGAAGGCATTTTAGCTTATGTAAACCTAATATTGACGATAGAGTTCTCTTATAATTATTTTTGAAAACTATCACAACAGAAATTTCAAAAGATGTGGCAACACAAAACCCTCGTAGCAAGGAATATGCCATCATTAAAGCCCAACAGCTAGAGCTCATTTACACCCAATCTGGATATATCTACCATATCCCTCCAAATGCCCCATGTCTGCAAACTTATAGAGAGTTACCAAGGGCATCAAATACTGGTCACGATTTGATAGGTTCCTTAGCCCAAAGTCATTCAAATTATAGTTACCGGTATCCTGCATATTTTTGTGATACTACAAAGAATGTATCACAACTAGGGTACTACCATAGTAATCCTACACCTCTACAGAACATGACTAGCAAGGCAATTCCATACCACCAGCCATAAGGAGGTCCATACCCTCCCTTTCAAGGGACTCAGTACTCAGCTAGAAATGTTGGTACTAGAGAGTCATCTCAACATACATGCACCAACCAAGGGCAAGGAAACCAATACTCCCTTTTCCCCGCACAAAATCTACCACTAGTGCATAACACCTCACTGGTTAATCTAGTGCAACCCTCCGAGGCTCATGATCAACCTTCATATGACCAAGAGAATAATAATAATCCTCTTAATGTTGAAAATAAAAAACTAAAGAGAAGACCAAAGGGAGACCCTGGACAAGGGGGAAACAATCAACAACGCCCCCAGTGATCTCTAGTTGGGGGAAACCCCAACCAAAATAAAAACCAGGAACCAACCAGTAACTCTGAGAGTCAAAACAAGATGACCATTCTAAGGACAAATCATTCTTGTGCCATATGTGGGGAGCACGGTCATTACACCCACCACTGTCCTGAACTCCCTGAGTTGAAACGACTTTAGGGTAATCGAGGACAAGGGGGACAAAACCAACAACCTACATTCATGCATGAAAGGCTTTCCCCCATAAAGGAGTGGTTAACACCCAACAACAACAACCATCCCAAAAAAACAATGCTAGAGGAAACACTCAAAACAATCACGATATCTTCATGGTTGGATAAGTTCTATTCTTCCAAAAACTGAACAGAAATTACAAGGCACCCTCGGATACCAACCCTTTAGGTAAGAGCTTGAACACACTAATAGCCTCGTTAACCATATCAAGGTCCTATCAAACCCATTCCAAAAATGGTAAAAGGGTCGACAAGGCGCATAGGGAATCATTCCAAGGATGCTTGTTGCTACAATATAGTGGATGACTTAGCTTAGTCTCCCTCAGCTATGTCATCATTAGAAGTCCTGTAATCTTTCCCAACCCAGCGGAAAGCCATACTTTCTGCATTAGGCACAATCGACCCTTCTGATTCTCGCTCAATGGTCTTTGATCTAGAAAAAGCAGGCCCAAGGCTTCCTTCACTGACTGCTTTCGAAATACCGGTTTCAGTCTAGAACATCACCATTCATCGGTGCATCATAGATGAAGGAGCATATACATGTATCATGTCCAAAATAGTTTGGAAAAATTTAGGATCACCCAAATTGAAACCATATTACATCATGCTCAGAGCATCTGACGGGCGCTCACCAGCCCCCGTGGGTCTTTTCCAAAACGTGCCAATACACCTTGCCAGAAAGATAGTACTCATAGGCATTGAAGTCTTGGACGTGTATTTATTTTATAACATCTTCCTTGGATGGAGTTATATGTATGCTATGATAGTTTTAGCATTGCATGTTTTCAGGGTGATGATGTTCCCCCATGAAGACAAAATCATCACCATCAACCAACTCATGTATTATGAAAAGAAACTCGTAGTACCTTCAATGATGCAGACCCATCCCATCTGTGCTTTGTCAACCTCATCTGGTTCTATGACATTAGCCATTGAATCATTTTCTTGTTTTTCCACCAACACTGCTAGGCCCGAATCCACTCCTCACGGCGTCACACAAAAAAATTCCCCCTTAGAAATCATGTTTCACTCTGATGAGGATATATTAGAGGCCATGACAGAACCTAAATTTTCGTGGGATGCCATGCACCACTGCTCGTATTTTCTACCAGAAAAAGAATTTGTTCCTAGCAGCACAAAAACCCATGATATTTTTGCCATTGAATCAAAATATTTTCTTCCATCAAGAAAAATATATTGGTTCAATAATCCCATCCTAGTGCCCAATGCGTTTGAGGAGGGGAATATGTTGAATATATCACCTACCATCAAGGTGAATATTTCGAAAAAAATTGAAGAAATATCCCTGGGAGCAGCATGTTCTTCAGAAGAAGTAGCCACATACACCACCCTATTACAGGAGTATAGGGATATCTTCACATGGGACTATTCAGAAATGCTAGGTCTATGTCCCACCATTGTGGAACATCATATTGACACATGGGCCGATGACTCCCTCGTCCGCCAAAAAAAACGTCAACTTCACCCATCTAAAGCTGAAGAAATCAAACAGGAGATAGAAAAACTTCACAAAGCCAGATTTATATACCTGATTGCTTACACATCTTGGGTTTCTAACCATATATCCCTCACGAAAAATAGGGAACTATCCGAGTTGTATCGATTTTCGGGATTAAATAAAGCCAGTCCCAAGGAAAATTACCCCACTCCATTCACCGACCAAGTCATTGGCGCTTGCGCCGGTCATGAGGCATTTTTCTTCATGGATGGGTTCTCAGGGTACAATCAAATTCAAATCCGGCATACAGATCAGGACACAACTTCATTCACTACCCCTTGGGGCACATTTGCATACCAAGTTATGCCATTCGGTCTTAAAAATGTTGGCACCACCTTTCAGTGGGCCATGAACTATATCTTCCACAACCTAGCTCATCTCATCCTCGCCTACTTTGACGATCTCACAGTACGATCCAAGAAGTGTGCTGACCATTTTGAATATTTTCGCCTAGTTTTTCAGAGATGCTGACAATACAACTTGTGATTGAACCCTCCCAAGTGTGTTTTTTGCATTAACACAGGAAGACTGCTAGGATTCATAGTGTCCTAGCAAGGTATTATAGTTGAACCCCTCAAGGTCTAGGCAATCAAAGAGGTACCACCAACAAAAACATTAAAGAAGCTACAAATCTTGCAGGGTAAGGCCAAATTCTTACGACACTTTTTCCCAAGTATGCCACTTGCGCTCAGGGCTTCCTGCATCTTCTGCTTTAGGACATTCCCTTCAAATGGGATGAGAAAGACCATAAATCATTTGAAGCATTAAAATAAAATTTTTCTTCTGCTACTTTGATCAGCCCACTCGACCACAACAAAGATTACATCCTATACCTATCTGTGTTGGATGTAGCCATTGTCGGGGTGCTAGTCCAGGATGAACCAGACAACAAGGAGCACATAATTTATTATGTAAGTAAAAATATAGCCGGGCCTGCATTGAAGTATGATCCAAAAGAGAAAACAACCTTAGCCCTAGTACACGTAGTACAAAAACTTCAACATTACATCATCCTTCGAACCACCACTGTCATAGCAACTATAAACCCCATGAGATATTTTCTAACCCGCCGCATGATGAACCATAAGTGCACCTGATGGGTAGTTATACTGCAAGAATTTTATCTACAGTTTAGTTCCCCTAAGAGAAAAAAAGCACTCTGCATCCTTGCTGAATTCATCACCGATCTCCCAACCAAGACCCAAGGATCCCCTATTAATGAAGCACTACCTGATGAGCACTTTTTCTTAGTGACAACAAAGGATCCTTGGTATGACGATATCTTCCTATTCTTATGAACTCAGAAGTTTAGAGCCTAGCTCACCCGTGACGATAGAAGGTGCATACACCATCAGGCCCCCCGATACCTTTTATTAGGGGTCATCCTATATCGATAAGGCATCGAAACCATCTTATGTTGATGCCTTACTCATAACCAATCCGATGAAGTCCTGAATGACTGCCATAGCAGGGCTGTGGTAGCCAATTATCAGGATTGGACACCACCCAAAAAGTCCTATGTGTTAGTTATTTTTGGCCCACCCCATTTTATGATTGCATTCAAGCAATCAAAAGGTGCGAGCAATGCCACTGCTATGCTCATAAGGTGAGAGCCCCTCCAGCTTCCCTGCACCCCTTCATTGTAGTAGGTCTCTTTCAAAAATGGGGCATTGAATTCATGACATGCAACCTCGCATCATCGGGCAACCACAAGTACATTGTTGTGGTTGTTTATTATTTCACCAAATGGGAAGAAGCCATGCCCACATACAACAACATCGTAGAAACCATAGAATGGTTCTTCTTAAACCATGTCATCACACGGTTCGATGTACCCAAGGAGTTAGTGTATGACCATGGAAACAATTTCAAAAATGGAATATTCTATCAACTGTCCTAGCACCTTGGTTTCACGCATGAATTTGCGTCACCATACTACCCCCAGTCTAATGGTCAGGTAGAAATGGTCAAAAAAGTCGTGAGAACAATGTTACAACATATGGTGAACAACCAAAAAACCAACTGGCATCATATGGTGTTCTCATCTTTATGGGCATACCACATAGCGGTCAAGTCCTCAACGAGATTCACACCCTTCCAGTTAGTGTATAGGGTGGAGGTTGTGCTTCCCATTGAATGCAGAATCCCCACCCTAAATTTAGCCATCGAACTTCTCAATAATACTCAACTCGTAGAGAAACCACTGGTACAACTAGAACTTATCGATGAAAGCCGATGAGAGGCTCTCAAACATAATGAATCCCATAAGAAAAGGGTGAAAGCATCGTTCAATTGCAACATCAACCCGCACTCATTTACCAAGGGGGAACTAGTCCTACATTATGATGTTACAAAATAAGCCCTAGGACCTAGGAAATTTGAAACATTATAGAAGGGTCCTTACATCATCAAACATTGTCTCCTCAAAGGAGCATACATTCTATCAGAGCATGACAAGACATGCCTAAGTAACCCCGTGAATGGGCTCTACCTCAAACAATTTCACCCATAAAAAGAAAAAGGCCTCAGTATAATAGAATAAATATGTAAGCACCATAATTTTTAATGATGGTCTCATCATCATGGGCTTATTCTAAAACTCATGCTCTTGTGTCACAGATGGATCGTCTACCCATCTTCTATTTTGGATTCAATGATGGAGCCTCTTGATGGTCACAAAATTTAGCTGCTGCCACCTGGGCCATATATTCTCCTGACCAGTCACCATACCTTGCCAACGGAGTATGTAATGGGTCAACCACAAACAATTAAGAAGAATATGACATTGGCATAGGACTATTAACCGACACCTCCCTCCAAGGCATAAACCATTTACATGTCTTCCTTGATTCCTAGTTAGTGGTATCACAATTAAATCAAACCTTTCAAGTTTAGGATTCACGCCTCTTTAGGAAGTATGTGCATGCACAAATATTAGCCCACAGTTTTTATCATATTACATTCACACATATACAAAGAGATAAAAATCATGTATCTGATCGCATAGCTAACAATATCTTAGGATGGAATGCATCACATATATACCATCAACCATGAGTAGCATAGAAATCAATCATAAATAGTGAATCCATCATAAAAATCACATCCATAATAAACAAACAAAACATAATTAAATATCCATAGACACATCATTAGAGCCATCAAAATACTTCTCGCATATATATCAAAAAATATGTGTCCCAGTATACAAAAAGAGTCCACTTTCTCACCGTCAGGAAAAAAATACATGTCGTAAAAATGCTATGAAGCATCCTCATAATGGGTGCTTGCCCTGGTACATGCATACTAAGAATCTGGGGCTAAACCCCTCCAAGAGGGTCATGTGGGCCCACATCCAGACCTGGAGCAATGATAGGAGCATCAACAACCGCAACAAGTGCCACTCGATGCAATTTCGGGCAATAATCCCGATCATGTGCCATTGCTGTCTCCAACCATATATTAGCTAGGTCATCAAATCACCTGGTGGGAATACCCTGGGTAAGGCTCTCCATCCTTCCCCAAGAATCACAAAAAACGTGCATATGAGTCTCCAAAACCTGTACACGAGCCTCAACAGCCATTGCACGGGCCTCAGCAGCCTCAACAAGCACAAGTAGTGTTGCATCTCCCCCAGTTGCGACAATGATAGTTCCCTCCCTTGAAGCGATGCCCATGTCAATCTCTCACGCCACTGATGTTCAAGTTTGGCCAGGGGGACTACCATCTCTAGCCCCCTGCTGAGCCTAGTTTACCCCTGGTGCACCCCTCCTCCTCGGAGCATGGCCAACTAAGATGGCCAAGGGTCGGCCCGTCCGTCCCACATCTATAAAGTAAAAAACCATAATATTAGTGCCACCATAAAAATTACACCCATAAAATACATGAAAATAATACTAAAATGTAGAAAACATAAAGGACATACTTGCAGGTCCCCAAGCATAGTCAGGAGGAAAACCCATGTCTAGATTACCTCGAAAATCCACTCTAGCGTAAGGGAATTGTAGGATCACCTGAGGGTTAGACTCGAACAAATCCTCTATCATGTCATCCCAATACATCCTAGCCTCACCCCCACCATGACGGGGCGTGACAGGTGCTCATCTTCGAATCTGAGGATTCATCAGAGGGTCAAGAAACACTGCAAGAAAAGGTCGTAGCATAACTACTCGCTCATACATAATATGACACAAGATACTGACATAGTAAAAAGTCTTATTTGCTCCTCCCTACACCTTGGCTAGCTAGCTGACCATGCCATGGTATACCAAACGAGCCCAATAAAAAAAGTGCCCTGCCTGGAGCTATCACAAAACCACTATATGCTTCCCTAATACCTTGTGAGGCGAAGATGACCCCACTAGGCCGATGATCATAGAGAGAGTGACACACTATGCCAGGTTTGTAACACGGGCCATAAGAACGCACCCTCACGATATAGCATGGGGCCCACATTGACCAGCTTCTCAGCCTGGTGCCTAATGGTCACTGCCCCTGCAAGCAGTGGATAAGGTGACACCTTCCCGTGAGGCAAGAGACCTATCGTGAAATATATGTATTTCTGAGGTTGTAACATAATATTAGTCTAGCGCACCACCATAATCTGCCTCTACCAGTCCGAGCAGCGAATCAAGAATCATAAAAATCTGTCATGGGACCTCAAAATAGGGTTCGCAAGGAACTTGAGCAACCCCCATCGTGCCCAACTCTGGTAAGAACGTGGGTTTTGGGCCACTTGGGTGTGGAGGGTGGACCAATCTCTTTCCCTCCACAACATCCTACCACTAATAAACACCAAAATATAAGTTATTGATCCCAAAAAGTTCAAAATATCACAAGTTAAAATTTTTTACAAGATCACGCACAGTTTACAGACACATGTATGCATACAATGTGTCTGTGAGATGTTGTCATGCGCACTCACCGTGCCCATGCGTCTCACATACGCGGCGACCACCATGATCGATAGACACATCTGTTTTTTTAATAGGTGCGATACCCTTGCATCTGTGTCTCACATAGACGCGGAGGAAAACGGGTTTGAGAGAACCCTTTGCATAAAGTCGTCGTGCAAAGAGAAAGTATTCACACGGAAACAATGTGACTCCCCCAGATTTTCCCATGTGGTCCTCCTAAATAAAAATTAAAAGATTCATGCAAGGAACCCATGTACAACCCACCTAACATGAAAATGAAAAAATTAAAAACAATGAGGTTCTAGCTCCTACCTGACACTCTCGGCACTTATCCCTAGTGGTATGGTTGACCACAACAGTAAGAAATGCTCCAATCTTAGCCTCTTCCCTCTCAAGCTCAGGAAGCACAAATGAACTAACATTGGGCCATATTAGCCTATATATTGCCTCTTTCACCCTTTTTAGGAGCCCATAACTAGAGCTCAGGGTATCCAATTGTAAAACCATGAGATACATAACGATCAACACTTCATCATCTTCAATATGGATCTCCTTTTTCCAATTTTCAAAAAAAATCATTTTCGAGCCCATCCCCCCGCCTCCTTACTACATTTCAGGCACTCCCTCTATTGTTTGTTTCAATTTATGTTATTTCAAAATATTTATATGAAAAATATTCTTTTACTTGGGTTATTGGAAACAATTGTTGCAGGTGCAACAAATCACCGTATTTCCAAGGCAGTAAAAGTACAAGAGTAGGTATCATCCTATTCTCAGCACGATTGGATTCCCTCCAAATATTTCATAAACTCCCCACCATATTTCAAAGATCGATATGAGGAATTTTGATGGCAAGGATCCCGTAACATGGATACTACAGATGGAACAATATTTTGATCTCCATAATGTGCAAAACACACAAAAGGTAGACCTTGCAACTTTATATTTAGAGCAAAATACTTTTTTATGGTATCGATGGCTTTGCTCCCGTAAAAAAATTGTCACTTGGTCAATTTTTACGGAGGAAATGATAACACATTATGAGGATACAAAGAGAAACACCTTCTTTAGCCAATTGATAAATCTAAAACAAAAGGGTTCAATGGTGGAGCACATTGAGGACTTCCAAAAATCGAATATAAGGGTAACTGATATTCCAAAGGAACACATGATTTATGTCTTCATAGGGACTTTAACGAATAACATCCAACATGAGGTTCACCTTTGGGAACCTGATTCATTGGAGAAGGCATTTAGGTTGGCAAGAAAAATTGAATGTAAAATTATGGCAACAAGGAAGCCTACCACTCACATCTATAAAGATGGAAGTTTTTCTACTCCTAGACTTCCACAACCTACAAGGTTGGAACCACAACAATTTGAAGAAAAAAGAGAAAAAGGTCTTTGCTACAGTTGTGATAGAGAATACACTAAGGGTCATAAGTGTGCTGAGAATAAATTATTTTACATAGATTGTGAAGAGAAGGAAGAAAATGAATAAGAAACTTCAAAAGAATAGGATATACACTAGGAACTAACCCTAGAGAAAGAAGAAATAAGTCTGACCATATCCTGTAATGCATTGGCAGGAATTACCACTCATCAAAATCTCAAGATAGAAGGACATATCAATAAGAAAAATATTTCTGTCAAAAAATTTCCAGTAAAAATGGGATCTCTGTCACTTACAATAATATTTGGGTTTCCATGTAGATTTTGATTTTTTTCCATAAATGCAATAGAAAATATACTTGTTTTAAATGGATGAGATAATGCATAAAATTATGCATACTTAGCATGTCTATCAACTACCACCATGATGACACTCTTTCCTTCAGACTTAGGTAAGCCTGTTATAAAATCCATTGAAACATCCTCCCAACGTTGAATTGGAATGGATAAAGGCTGAAGCAGACCCGAAGTCTTAATTGTCTCAACTTTAAGTTTCTGGAAAACCAAACATTCCGCCACAAACTTTTGAATATCGGATTTAAGGCCATCCTTTTTTCTTCACCTTGTGGTAAGTTTTTAAAAATCTTGAGTGTCCTCCTAAGGTAGAGGTGTGCAATTCCAAAATAATCTTTTGTTTTAGTTGGGAATTCTTACAAATATATAAGCGATCTTTGTACCATAAGGAATCATTTTTCCAACTAAATGTATCAGATGTACTAGGATCTTGCTGCAACTTTTGAACGAGTGTCCACACTTCTTCGTCATTCTTCCATTCATTTCTTGCTTCGGTTATCCAATCTGGTTGGATAATAGAAATGGCACAAAGCAATGCTTCCATGTCTTCATCCTTTCTTGAGAGTGCATCTGTAACAACATTTAGCTTCCATTTTTTGTAGATGATTTCAAATTCATAACTCAACACCTTTGTGACCCATTTTTGCTATTCTTCTGAGGATAGTCTTTGTTCCAAAAAGTATTTAAGACTATCATGATAATTTTTTACCTTGAAGTGTCTTTCCATTAGGTAATGTCGCCATTTCTTTAGTACATGTATTATTGCCAACATTTCATTCTCATAAATAGCTTTCTGTAAATACTTTCCTTTGATTGGCCGACTTTCAAAATAAATGGGTCTTCCTTCTTGCATTAAAACAACACCAATTCCATTTCTTGAGGCATCACATTCTAGAATAAAGGTTTTTGTGAAGTCTGGCATAGCTAAGACCGGTGTTAGGCACGTTGCCTCTTTAAGATGTTCAAATGACTTAGTTGCTTCAGGAGTCCATTAAAATGCATCTTTCTTCAATAATGTTTTTAGAGGTGTTGCTATTCTCCCATAATTCTTAACAAAATTGCGCTAATACCCTGTTAACCCAAGAAATCCTTGTAAATGATTTATGGTTGTGGGAAATTTCCATTCCTTAATAGCTTTAATTTTGTTAGGGTCTACCTTAACACCCTCCTGAGATACAATATGACCTAGATATTCCACCTCTTGTACTCCAAAGAAACATTTGGAGGTTTTTGCATATAATTGTTTCTCCTCCAATAGTTTGAGCACCCTTTCAACATGTTGAACATGATCTTTCCAAGACCTGTTGTAGATTAGTATATCATAAAAAAATACTAACAAAATTTTTCTACAGAAGGGTTTGAAAATGGAATTCATCAACCCTTGAAATGTATAAGGTGCATTGGTAAGGCCAAAAGGCATGAACAAAAATTCATAGTGACCCTCATGAGTTCAAAATGTTTTTTTCAGAATATCTTCAATATTCATTCTAATTTGATGATATCCTGAACGGAGGTCCAACTTGGTAAAATAAATTTCTCCATGTAATTCATCCAATAATTAATCAATCACAGGAATGGGAAATTTATCTTTAATAGTGAGCTTATTGAGCTCCCTATAATCCGGACACATGCGCCATGATCCATCCTTCTTGTGCACCAATACTACTGGAGTAGAGAAAGAAATTTGAATATGTTGAATTATACCAATCTATAACAATTTTGCAATCATACGTTCAATTTAGGTCTTTTGGACATAAGGATTTTTGTAAGGCCTGATGTTTGGAGGAACACTTCTTGGAATCAAATTAATAGCATGATCATGACCATGAATAGGTGGGAGTCCTTTGGGAGTTTCAAACACCTTCGAATGATTGTCCAAGACTTTTTGGAGATCTGGAGAAATAGATGATTTTGATGTTGGAACTTCTAGTGAGCATAATTGTGAAATTACACCTTGTTGTTCTTTGTTCAGAAGCTTTGTCATGACATTAGAGCTTATTGTCCTTATTGACTTCCCTGCGATACCCCATAATTCAACTGCCTTTCCTTCCGAAAAAAATTTCAATAAACGTTCTTGAAAATTAAAAGCTACCAACCCTGAAGATTGTAACCATTGTACTCCTAGTACAACATCAACACCTCCCATTGGAATGGAGAACATTGGACTATTCAATACATATTCCCCCATGGTTAGCTTGATATTATGGCATTTTCCAGAGCAATTTACAACTCCTCCATTTGCAACCATCACTTGACTCTCTTGTGCTAGGTATAGGAAGCAATTCAATTCCTTGAATACCTTACAATGAATAATATTATGGGTACTACCCGAATCAATCAACACTATTACATTTTTCTTCTTGATATGTCCTTCTATCTTGAGAGTTTGAGGAGTGGTAATTCCTACCAATGCATTACAGGATATGGTCAGAATAATTTCTTCTTTATCTAGGGTTGTTTCCTAGTGTATATCCTCTTCTTTTGAAGTTTGTTGTTCATTTTCTTCCTCCTCTTCACAATCTATGCAAAATAATTTCTTTTTAGCACACTTATGACCCTTAGTGTATTTGCTATCAAAACTGTAGTAAAGCCCTTTTGCTCTTTTTTCTTCCAATTGTTGTGGTGTCAACCTTGTAGGTTGTGGAAGTATAGGAGTAGCAACACTTCCATCTTTATAGATGTGAGTGGTAGGCTTCCTTGTCGCCATAATCTTACATTCAATTTTTCTTGCCAACCTGAATGCCTTCTCTAATGAAACCAGGTTCCCAAAGGCGAACCTCATGTTGGATGTTATCCTTTAAAGTCCCTATGAAGACATCAATCCTGTGTCCCTCTAGAATATCAGTTACCCTTATATTTAATTTTTGAAAGTCCTCAATGTGATCTACCATTGCACCCTTTTGTTTTAGATTTATCAATTGGCTAAAGAAGATGTTTCTCTTTGTATCCTCATAATGTGCTATCATTTCCTCCGTAAAAATGACCAAGTGACAATTTTTTTACGGGATCAAAGCCATCAATACCATACAAAAGTATTTTGTTCTAAATATAAAGTCACAATGCGTACCTTTTGTGTGTTTTTCACATTTGATCAAAATATTGCTCCATCTGTAGTATCCATGTTATGAGATCCTTTCCATCAAAATTCCTCATATCGAGCTTTGGATTATGGTGGGTCTTGAATCGAACGTTAGAGTTTATGAAATCATGATTAACGTTTATTTTTTTCTCATCATGAGTTTCTACTACAACCTTTTCACCATTAGGAATCATTTCTTGTAACAACTTTGTCAAACCCTCCTTCAAACCTTCCATTTATGCTTTTAGTTTTTCTTCTATACCATCGATCTTAGCTTCCATGCCATCCATGCCATTCTGTAAACCATCCATCTTAGCTTCCACGCCATTCATCTTAGCTTCCATGCCATTCATCTTAGCTTCCATGCATTTCTTCAAACATTCCATTTTAGTTTCCATGCCATTCATCTTAGCTTCCATGCCTTTCTTCAAACCATCCATTTCATTTTTGGTTACTTTTTGCAAGAGAGAAATTTGTTGCACTTGCTCTTGTAATTTTGATATATCATGTTGCACTTCTTCCTCTTCATGAGTCATAGCATAGCCTTCTGAGGGATTAATGGGTGTTCAATTATTTTTAGGGGGGATTTTAGAATCCAATACTGATATCTATGCTTCTATATGCCCTTGGAATCACTTCAAATTGTTTTTTCAAACAAGACTTATGTAATTTGAAAACAAATAAACACATTTTTCTTACTCTTGAGGAGCTCGATATTGAAACTGATGTATCTCTGTAATTTTGGATCTCTGAGATTTTATTCTCAGCCTTTTAGTAGCCCTCTGAATCTTCTTTCCAATGCCACAGGTCTGGCCTGATTTGGATTCTTCAAGGCAAAGTTATGCCCAATCTCCCACAATAACCTAATTATGGATTAGTTCAGTAGAGAAAACTTGCACGACGTGCCATGTGTCATTGTTTCCTCCTTCGACTCTGACATTGATACAAAGGAAAATATATTCTATGCACTTTCAGCCAATTTTTACAAAATTCCAATCCGATGCTCAGGGAGAGAGAGTTATGATGATTTTACCAAAGTCACCTCTTTGAGATGAAATTCAGGAGCCTGCCAAAACCCTAACTTCCACAGATCATATCTCCAAAAATATTGCGAACCAATATATGAATTTTTTACACGACGTTCCTCAGGCTTTCGTCGCAAATGGTTTTTTTTTTATAGCTTCTGAACCTTTGTAGAAAAAAATAATAGTGAAAATGTCACAATGACCTGTTTGAAGCAGTGAAACCCTAGAATCCAAAGCTCCGATACCAAATGTTATGAAACCAACTCCAAAAATAGAATAAAAGAGAGATCAATGCCTTAGAAATAAAACAATTCGAGAGGGAAACCTCCTTCACATTACATAAATGAACAATTATTGGATGACACAAATGACACAACCTCCTTTCTATATATAGGAGTCCATGGGGTCACAATATAATCCTAGCTGACCTAACAATAATAATGTAAGGGCACAACAATAACAATAGTGGATTTTATGGGGAAAAATAATAACAATATGGGGGCTACAGGGGTACACCAATAATAATAAGGGGGCTACACTAACAACAATAAGGGAATACACTAGTAATATATGGACCTAACACTAACCCCAGGGATACCCTTATCATAAGTTGTTGTGACTACTACCACTTGCATTAACAACTCCGACCTCGGGCCAATTAACCATCACCATTTGTTTTAGCCACTTCTTGTCATCATGCCTTGTTAAATCATCACATTATAGCCTGCTTCGCCAGAAACCCTAATCCCTTGTATCAATACTTGTTTAAGATGGTTGATGCTTCCTTCTTCTCGACTTCAACAAACACTTTCCAAGAAGGAGATAGTACCTTGGATGGGTACCCATCACCATAGGGGCATAATCGGATGGCACAATGGGAACTCAAATTTCCCATTGATGTCATCAATCCCCCAAACATTTGACGTCAGCACTAGTTTTCATGTCAAGGTGGTATCATAATTCATAACATTTGCAATCTATCAAAATTAGTTGAAGACCCGTGTATCAGTAAGCATCTCTTTCAATGATGCTAAAAATACTATACAAAGGAAGGTTCCCAAAAGTCGAAGACCCATGCATATATTGAGCACTTCATCCAAAAAGAGACATACTCAGAAAATTACTCCTAATATTCAAATGAACCTTGGTAAGTAGGGGCCAAGCACTCTTGTGAAGATGAGTAGCCTCCCAAAAAACCAAATATAAAGTAGGTTTGTCTGTCTCAGGTACTAAGGTAGCCCTTCCCAGTCACCTTGTGTATGCTTCCCTAAGATTATGACCACTACTCTTTACCTCAAATAATAGACATCGTTTGGGGGGGGGGGGGTGCCATGGTCATGAGAAGTAGACTATGTTGGAAGGATGACTAAGTCTCTGACTCAGCTCTGAAATCCCCAAAGGAATCCCCAATACACATAATACCCACCTAAATTCAATCGAAGGTGGGATACCTTCTATCACACTTCGACGTTGCCTCACGCTTAACTCATGTATTAAAGAAGTAGTCCCATTCGATGAGAGTGTAGTAGGATTTTTACTCTTTAATGGAACTAGTTTGCCTTTGTAGCCTTGGGGAGTTGACTTGCATAGCCAAACCTGTTGAGATTGCAACAAGATGAGGAGCTTAGTGGAAAGAAGTCGCCTTCACTAAGTGGGCCCGCAGGCTATTTTTGGCGCAAAGTCTATTTTTAGATTGTCTATTTTTAGACATATGGATCATGTTTTATAAGTTGCAGGATACAATTTGTGGATGGTTGGTCAAGTCGGAAAAAATAGATGGACTTCTATTTTTAGACATACTGGGAAAAATCTATTTTTAGATTGCCAGTCTAAAAATAGATATGTCGAATATTATTAGCTCTTAATAATATTTGGACTCTAAACATTATCTTATCCTCTTGAAGCACTTCAGTTCGAGTCACGGATGTGGCACATGCAGCTGATAGAAGGAATTACGCTATTCCTAGGGTTTAGTGGAGCTATTGCATGGTTGACTTCAGTTAGAACTCATGTGACAGGGTTTGGTGGAGTTGATGAGACAGTTAATGGAGTTGTGTTCAGTTTAACTTAGTTGAGCTAGTTGTATCTAGTCTAACTGATTGATACAATTAGTGAGAGTGGTGTGAATTAATTATTAATTAATTCACTAATTATAAACTCATAAATCAACTAAAGAATATATCATTTAACTTCAGTGCATGGACATTTTCAGTGGAGACCAGTGAAGTGGTAGGTGAAAGAGCAAGTGTGACTATCAGTTGTGACTATACTCGTGCATGAGATTTGAACACACATTGATGGAGAAGCCAATGAGGATTGTGTAGTACATACCAGTGGGATTTGAACCTGGATTTGGTAATTATCCATATTGGATTGCGCAGTAGAGGCTGGCTAACAGGTGGAGCAGATTGGAGCATGTGTTTTGTATGATCTAAGCTTGTGTAGTGTGTAACAATTGGAGATTGTACTGAGAGCTTGTGAGGAGTTTGTACAATGATTGTTACATGATCTCTATCATTATAATATACAGATAGTTGGGGGTTTTCAGCTTTAAGCTTTCCCATAAATACTGTGTTTATATGTGTGATTGTTTCTGGTTTTAATGTGCGCATGCGATTGTTTTTAATTCCGCAAATTGATGATCAATAGTAGAAGAGGTTATGTATTATGCATGAAGCTCAAATAGTGTGTGATCAGGATAATCTCGCTGAATAAGTTATATATTATTCAAATTTCTACATGGTATCGGAGCGATATTGATCATTGGAGAAATTGTAGAACATTGAAGCGGTTGAGTTTTGTGCTGGTGGAATTTGAATTTGCAGCAGTGTTTTCTTGGTGTCGAAGTTGAGATTTATTTCAACGGATTGCGATTGGAGTATGCCCTTGAGGGCAGCTCGAATTATATTGCATGGAAGGATAGAATGGAGGCGGTGTTAGATGAAAACGGGTTGAAGGAGTTCATAGATGCTGAAGTCCCAAAGCCTACTTCTAGCGATGCTGCCGTAATTGAGGCTTGGCAAAAGAAGACAGCAAAGTGTCGAAGGATTCTGTTAGAGGGCGTGAAGGATCACATAGTGTCCAGCCTGCATGGTAAGGCTTCTTCATTCCTGATGTGGAAAGCCTTGACAGATTTATTCCAAAGCAAGAGCGACCAGAGGAAGTTGGCGCTCAAGGATAAACTCAGAAACATAAAGATGGAGAAAGGCGACAGTATGCCCAAGTACCTCACGAAGTTCACCCAATGCAGGGATGAGCTGGGAAGTGTGGGGGTGACTGTAGATGATGAGGACTTGGTGAGCTTGGCTCTCCTTGGGCTTCCGAAGAGTTGGCATTCCTAGCAGGACTCTGTCAGTGGTCGGGAGAAATTGCCAGGATGGGAGCGATTTTGGTTGGATCTTGTGCAAGAGGAGATAAGGCGGAGTACCAAGGACGGATCGTCATCAAATAACTCTGATGAAGAGAATTGCGCTTTGGCTACCAAAGCAAAGAAGGGGAAGAGCAATAAAGCTTCTCATTCCGGTACAAAAGGCAAGAAGCAGGACATGTCCAAGGTGAAGTGCTTTCACTGTCACCAACATGGACATTATGCCACAAATTGTCCGCAGAAGAAGAAAATAAGTTGCGGCCGTCGGATCTCGCACGGAGAGGCCTTAGTCGCAGCTTGAGTTGGATTTTTCGCTGATCGCATGCTTGGTCTCAAGTGTGGCGGGACTGCTGTGTATTTCGGACAAGCAGTGCGTCTTCACATGACAGAGATCGAGATTTGTTTACCGATCCGGATGAGAAAGATCTGGGGGATGAGAAAGATCTGGAGTGCACATTGAGATTGGCGATGATGGTAGATACAGTGTGACTGGTATCAGGACCATTTCCTTTGAGAGGAGTCTGGCAAACCTTTCATCTTAAAGGATGTCATGCATTTTCCAGGATTGAAGAAGAATCTTATCTCTATGGCGATGTTGGAAGACAAGGTATATGATGTTGTCTTTAGCGAGGGAAAGGCTTTCCTGCGTAGTAAGGCAACTGGCGAAACTCGGAGGATAGGGGTTCGAGTTAAGAACCTTTATCAGTTGCAGGTAGATGGTCATGGCAAAGAATGGCAAAAGTGCTGCGTATGAGTGGTGGAGCCAGATGATGGGCGAAGCCAGGCACCGAAGATTGGGCCACCTTCACCATGGAGCTTTGAAGATACTACAGCAGATTTCTACTGGGCTTCCTAAGGGCACTCTTGCGCAGTCAGATTAGTGCAAGGGATGTACCTTAGGAAAATTTGTGAAAGCCACCTTTCACGAGAAGGATAGTCGCGCCACGACGATCCTTGAGAGAATTCACACAGACGTGTGTGGACCTTTCGACAGCAAAGCACAGGTACTATGTGATATTTGTTGATATTTTTCTTGGAAGTGTTGGATCTTTTTCATGCAGAAGAAGAGTGAGACATACTCAAAGTTCTGTGATTTCAAGGCACTGGTTGAGAAAGAATCAGGGAAGCAGGTGAAGGCTCTTAGGAGCGACAATGGTGGTGAATTCATCTCTCACGAATTCAAGGACTTTTGCAATGCATAAGGAATTCGAAGAGAGCTCATAGCACCTCATAACCCACAGCAGAATGGGGTTGCGGAGAAAAAGAACAGAACGATAATGGGTGCTACACGGGAAATTTTGCATGATCAGGGCCTTCCCATACACTTGTGGGCTGAGGCATGCAATACTGCAGTATATGTGTAGAACTGTTGTCCTCACAGGATACTTGGCATGAGTACACCCAAGGAGGCGTTTTCTAGTAAGAAGCCTGATATTTCACATTTGAGGATTTTTGGTTCACCTATTTACATTCATGTGACGAAGGATTCCAAGAAGAAGCTGGAGCCGACCGCAAAGGTTGGGATATTTGTGGGGTACACTGATACACCCCACAACTATCGTGTGGCTGCTTACGTCGCAAGATCGCAAAGGAAGGGATACTCACCAGGAGGGAGAAAGCCATGAAGTGTTTCGTTGGAGAGGGAGCTACACTTGCATGCAGAGGAGGAGCTATTAGTTCCTAAGGATGAGCTCTCGTGGATGTGGATCACCACAAGAGGAAGGTTCATGAGTGGAAGAGACCACCATGCAGTACCAACCATGCCAACCATCGTAGGGCGGAAGCGCACTAGCCGAGCGACCGCTCAAGACGTGCAGAAGGTTGTAGAGCACTCTACATCACAAATAAGAACAGAGACAGTCACCTAACCGGTATACTAGATACATGGCTCTTATGAGCAAGTGTATCGTGATAGAGCCATCCTCTTCGAGGAAGCCGGAGGACCCCGCATGGGTAGATGCCATGGTGGAAGAGTATGATTCGACTGTCAGAAACAGTGCATGGGAGATTGTCTCAAGACTGGAGGGGAAATCAGTGGTGGGTTCGTGATGGATCTACAAAGTGAAGCAGGTGGCTGATAGGAGTGCGGAGAAGTACAAGGCAATATTTGTTGCCCGAGGCTTCTCACAGATAGAGGGGATCGATTATGAGGAGACCTTTGCACTTGTCGCAAGGTACTCTTCCATACGAACGATCCTAGCTCTCTCAGCGCAGATGGGGTGGCACATCCATCAGATGGATGTGAAGACTGTGTTCCTCAATGGAGTCATTGAGGAGGAGGTGTACATAGAGCAGCTCGAAGGTTTCGAGATCTTTAGCAGTGAGTCGCATGTGTGTAGACTCAAGAGAGCACTGTATGGGTTGAAACAAGCACCCCGTGCTTGGTACACACGGATATACAGTTATTTCACTGGACTTGGATTCTCCAAGAGTGAGGCGGATCCTAACCTGTACCAGATTGTGGTGGAGGGGAAGTTGCTGATCATTGTACTGTATGTAGATGATTTGATTTTGACGGGTGATGAGTCATGATACTCTCATGCAAGGAGGATCTTGAAAAGAGTTTGAGATGAAGTGGACTTGGGCCTCCTTCTATTATTTCCCGGGATTGGAAATTTGCGTCGCAAAGATGAACTCTGCTGAGCTGCAGGTGCATGCTCCTGGGAGATACCGGAGAAGTTCAATATGCATGGCTACAAGCTCTGGTACCCTCTTCCCCGGTGGTTGGAGGAAGGAGGATGCTACTTCAGCGGAGGTAGTGGATGCCACCGTTTATCGACAACAGGGTCGCTTATGTATCTGGTCAATACACGACCCGATATATGCTATGCAGTTAAACAACTTTCACAAGCTATGGTTAAGCCTACCAAGCTCTTTTGGAAGGCAGGCAAGCATGTATTGCATTATCTCAGAGGCACATCGGGATATGGATTGTGGTACAGACAATCGGATGAGGTGAAGCTGTGTGGCTTCACGGATGCAGATTGGGCAGGGAGCCCAATGGATAGAAAGAGCACATCTGGAGGGATTTTCAGTATCGGGTCGACAATAGTTTCTTGGTACAACAGGAAGCAGAGATCCGTGGCACTCAGTTCAGCAGAGGCCGAGTATATGGAAGCGAGTTTGGCTGCATGCGAGGCTATATGGATGAGAAAGACCCTGGTCGGGTTGTTCGGTTCACTCTTAGAGCCTACTGTGATTTATTGTGATAATCAAAGTTGCATCAAACTCTCGGTTAATCCAGTATTTCATGATAGATCTAAACACATTGACATCCGATATCATCATATCAGAGATTGTGTGCAGCGGAGAATCATGTTACTTTCATACATTCCTACGGAGGATCAGGATGCTGATATCTTGACGAAGGCGCTCACCAGGAGAAAATTCGAATACCACAGGGGCAGGATAGGGGTTGCAGATAATCCATATCTTGTTGAGAGGGAGTGTTTAGATTGCAACAAGATGATGAGCTTAGTGGAAAGGAGTCGCCTTCACTAAGTGGGCCCGCAGGCTATTTTTGGCGCAAAGTCTATTTTTAGACTATGTCTAATTTTAGACATATGGATCATGTTCTATGAGTTGCAGGATGCTATTTGTGGATGGTTGGTCAAGTCGGAAAAAATAGATGGACTTCTATTTTTAGACATACTGGGCGGAATCTATTTTTAGATTGCCAGTCTAAAAATAGATATGCCGAATATTATTAGCTCTTAATAATATTTGGACTCTAAACATTATCTTATCCTCTTGGAGCACTTCAGTTTGATGCCTGGATGTGGCACATGCAGCTGACAGAAGGAATTATGCTATTCCTAGGGTTTAGTGGAGCTATTGCATGGTTGACTTCAGTTAGAACTCATGTGACAGAGTTTGGTGGAGTTGATGAGACACTTAATGGAGTTGTGTTCAGTTTAACTTAGTTGAGCTAGTTGTATCTAGTCTAACTGATTGATACAATTAGTGAGAGTGGTGTGAATTAATTATTAATTAATTCACTAATTATAAACTCATAAATCAACTAAATAATGCATCAGTTAACTGCAGTGCATGGACAGTTTCAGTGGAGACCAGTGGAGAGGTAGGTGAAAGAGCAGTGTGACTATCAGTTGTGACTATACTGGTGCATGAGATTTACACACACATTGATGGAGATGCCAATGAGGATTGCGCAATACATACTGGTGGGATTCGAACTTGGATCTCATGATTATCCATATTGGATTGCGCAGTAGAGGCAGGCTAACAGGTGGAGCAGATTGGAGCATGTTTTTTGTATGATCTGAGCTTGTGTAGTGTGTAACAATTGGAGATAGTGCTGAGAGCTTGTGAGGAGTTTGTACTATGATTGTTACATGATCTCTATCATTATAATATACAGATAGTTGGGGGTTTTCAGCTTTAAGCTTTCCCATAAATATTGTGTTTATATGTGTGATTTTTTATGGTTTTAATGTGCGCATGCGATTGTTTTTAATTCCGCAAATTGATGATCAATAGTAGAAGAGGTTATGTATTATGCATGAAGCTCAAATAGTGTGTGATCAGGATAATCTCGGTGAATAAGTTATCTATTATTCAAATTTCTACAAAACCCAACACCCTAGCCTAAGCTAATATGTGTTTTCCTATGAAAATACTTGCTGGTTAATTTTATTATGTGGTTGATTTTAAAGGTGATTTTTTAACATCTTCAAAGGGTGTTCACGTATGAAATCACGAGACCTGACTCCAACCATGTAGATATATGATTTTCAAATTTCTTTTGATGAGAAAAAAAGTATACATTGAGAGAGTAATCAGCTTCGTTTCCAAAATACAAATCTTAATGCAAATTAAAACACTTAAATGAAGATGGATACATTCAAACCCCAATTAGCGGGGTCATGTAAAGTGATGGGTCATAAGGCGTGTCCCCAACCTGAGAAAGGATACCAACAAACTAATTTCCCCTAGGATAGGGATTTCCCCCAAAAGGTGCACACGGTTGAGTTGGTAGGCCCCAAGGAGATGCATTGGGTCCAGGAAATGGGACACCACTAACCACATAAGACGGATTAGGTACAATACCACAACCAATAGGATAAATACTAACAGGAAAGGAATCAATAAAATATGGACCATGTTGTACCACATATTGCATGGGTGCAGGAATGCCCCTAGTTAGTGGATAAATAGTGGAATATTTGCCCCCACTATGTATTGGAGGGGGGTTGAACTTGGCAAAGGATTATAACCAAATATGTTGTTAGGGTTAGTGGCTGGCGAGCTAACAACTCTTAGTAGGGTTAGGTATGGAGGTCGAGGATCTGACACAAAATGATGTGGGATAGTGAGAGCAACAATTTGTAGAACACAACCCAAATTTATTTTAAATGGGGCTCTTGGATTATGCATGGGTGGAATAGTAGGATAAATAAAAAACAATGTAGAAGCTGGAATAGTTGGACTGAAAGGTGGTCGAGAAATATTTTCCATAAAATACCATGCCTCACTAGTAGTCATTAGGATGTTAGAAGTGGAACCTGACAAAGAAACTATAAGAAAGGGTGCTACCTGAATCAAGATAGGCCTAAAATGATCAATGAGTGGAGGATTATAAGGAGGTACTAGAACTTAAGTAAAAGGGCCCTCAGGAGGAATAGACTTTGGGTGATTAAGGTTTGATTCAATTTTTGAAGCTATAAACTAACTCTCCTACATCAAGGGGGAATCTGATTCACTCGTAAATTCCTCCCGAGGAAGTGGAGGAAGGCCTCACAACCGTCGAGGTTTGGTGGTTGCCATAGTGAATAATATATATTTTACAAAATTTTAATTAAGTGATGTACATATATAGTGTTCGTAAAAAAATAACACACACACAAAAAAGGGTAAAACTATATGAGATGAGCAAGAAGTCAATCTTTTTTCGATAGTCAGAACTAGCTAGTGATGGAATCTAGTATCAAAGGATTGTAAGAGAAAGCCAGTTTGGAAAGGGACAATTATGATTACTCTTGATATTCACCTGAAACTCGGTAAGAAGGGGCCAAGCACTCTTTTGAGGAAGAGTACCCTCCCAAAAAACAAAAGATGGAGTAGGTTCATGTGTCTTAGGTACCAAGGTAGCTTGCCCCAGTCACCTTCTGTATGTTTCCCTAGGGTTATGGCCAATATTCTTTACCTCAAATCATAGACACCTCCAGGGGGATCACAGTCTGTGGTAGTATACTATGTGGGTAGATACCTGACTCCTTGAATTAGCTATGAAATCCCAAAAGGAGTCCCCAATACATAAAATACCCACAAAAATCCAATCAGATATGTAATATCTTTTCTCAAATTTTTATGTTTCCTCAACATGAGGAAACATAGAAATTTGAGAGAAGATATGCCATATTTGATTGCATTTTGGTCAGTATTTTTTGTATCAGGGACTCCTTTGGGGATTTCAGAGCTAAGTCAAGGACTCAAGTATCTACCCACACAGTATAATACCCACAACCGTGACCCCTCCCAGCGGTGTCTATGAATTGAGGTAAAGAGTATTGGCCATAACTATTATAGCATAATTTATCACCTCTATATACTTGATGATCTATGTATTGGCCTTGGGCAACCCTTTCCATTCAGACTTGGTCATTTTCTTAAAAAACCATATTTTTAATTCCATATGCGACTCTGCCCTATCAAAAATGCGTGTAGTCGCAGGTTCTCTCACATATGACTCGCGTATACAATTTAAAATATTAAAAAAATATAAAATCCCTATTATTTGGGCATGCTTTATAGGTTACACAGGAAGCCCACCTACAGGATCTCGTGGCCAAATTATTTCCCAACTGAAAAAACTGTTTTGAGAAAGTATAAATACACCTCATTGGGAAGGTCTAAGGGAGGAGAGAGATAGGTATTGATACTATAGCCTATTGTATCCCAGATCAAGTCTAATTATCCTTGTGCCTCCTGCACTTCCCAGGTTCAGGAAACCCTTGTTTCCTTCTTTGAGATGTTCACCTCCATTATGTGAAATCCTTGTGCACGTTTATGGAAGAAGATTGTTGAGGCTTGGGTTGTACGGATCCGGAGGATGGTTTCACTTGGAGCCGTGGCTGATTTCAGGTGATATTTCTACACATCTTTTACATACATCAATAAATAAGCTCTTTCCCATTCCTGATGTCATGATCTTATATGATTTTTATACATGTTAATGATCTCGTAATTGTTAATTTCATGTTGTATTTTATAATCTTATATGATCTAAGTACTGACATTTAGGACATATATGTTGTAAAACTAGTCTATGTTATTTTTCTTGAGTGAGTTGAAGGTCTTGAAGCATGTGGATAAGCAGAGGGTTTGCAACCTGCAGGAACGACCTCAAACGTAGGACATACATGTAAGGTCATCTCTCCTAGGTTTACTAGTTTAAGCATTAGGACCTTTAGTTTGATTGCTTCTTGCTGTTGTATGCCTTTCGCTCTGTTAGGTCCCTCAACCCAGACCTTAGGGTAGTTTTACTCGCAACTGAATTGGCGACTCCATTGGGGATTACATCTGTGTAATTCCTAGTTAGGGTTGTTTTCTCTAGATTTGGGTTCCCTGGCTGATCTGATCACTTTGCTAGTCTTATTGGTTCTTTATCAATCCAGGAAAAATTCCCAATCTTCTAGATCAGGCTTGGATTTTTTATTTTTTCTTTGCTGCCTTTTTTATACGCAACTTTTAGTGCACACAGTGACGTATACACCCATTCTGGTCCAAAGAAACACGTGTATACGTGAGTTTTCTTAGACAAAAAAGTGTATGCATGCACGTTGTACACTGCCAACCTGCGTATGGCAAGTTTCAAATGAAAAATTAATTTTTGGAGTCTTGTATAGTATTTTTTCCTGTTGTTGGCCACTATTGTAGAACCTTTGATGTGTCTGGATAATGTTTTCGTCTGCTGTCTATAAATTTCTCTCTTTCTTACTTGAAAACCTAGTCAACCTAGGGTTTTCCTTGCTTGGTGAAGTTTCGGTTTTGGATTTTGCACTAGGACTTATTTCTTAGGTTCTTGGTTGTTTTGACATTTCAAAACAGTGAGTTTGTGTTGGTTTTCTCATGCTTGGCCTTGTCATTGCTTCACTTTTTGGTTTTTAGCTTGTTGGCTTGTTTGGTTTTCTTGGTTTCTTGAGATGAGATTTTCTGGAAAATCTTAAAGTTGTCTTCTTGGTTTCTTGATGTTTCTGTGATTGATGGAGTTTATACTATTGTTTCAAGTCATTTTCTTGAGTTAGTTACATCATTCGATTTATTGAGTCCCATCATGAAAGTGACATGGTTGGATTAAGGAATTTGGAGTTGCTTGTTTGCTCAATTTGTTGATTTGAAGTCTTTAGTAGTTTGTGCTTTTCTCAAAGAGATTTTTTTGCTTCCTTAAAAAGTAAAAGGCTAAAAAAACATTGGTGTTTTCCTTTGCCTTTTCTTTTGGTTTTCGTTTTATGGTTTTCATCATTTTTGGAGCAAGTTTGTAGTTTGTCATTTTGGTCTGGATTGCTTGATTTTGAGAGAAGTTCTTGAGTGGACTTGTCTCCTCTTGTATCAAGTTGCTTTTGGCATTTTTGTGCAAGGAAGTCCTTGTTTTGGGCCTGTCTTTGCTTTTGTGTCAAAGTGAACAAACCTATCTTGTTTTGAAACTCTTTTGCTCCCCTTTTTATGTAGTCCTAGAATCTACATTTGGCATTGGTAACTTTTCATTCAGTGTAGTTGCAATGTTAAGAATATTTAGTCCTTCAATAGTTTTTGAGTCTGTGAGCACAATCTTGAAAATAAAAGAAAAATTTATTTCTTTTATTAGTTGTTTCATAGAACCTGAGTAGAAATATCTTTCATCGAATAAAAAGTTGCATATGCATGTAGCAGGTTTCTATTGATTTCTCTTTTGTGTCAAAACATCACAAGTTGCATTCTCCATTTACCCCTGAATTAAAAAGAATATCCATTAAAATCAAGCGCATAATTAAAATGAACTAGAAATTTTGAGTTGTAATTGACATACACCAACTAGTCTAGCTTAGTAGGGCCTTGGAATATGTGAGTGGAGAGTTAACTCTCCAAGGCCACACAAAATTTCAAACATAGAAGTTGATTAATGAGTTAAATTCAACCTCGTTAAGTGGAATGGGAAAGCTCTCCTTCAGAGAGTCAAGCGTGAGGGAAAGTGAAGCCAGAGAATAGAGATACCCCCTCTCATATTTGCTGGATCCTGACCAATGACCATTCCGCCCGGCTGCCGATACGAACTGATTTCCATAGTTTTTATTCCTAGGTATCACATAGGTGATTGTGGGGGGGAATGCCCATGGTATCCAAGGCAGAAGTTGCATCACTCTCATTAGTACTTCTGGAGGGTTCCCTTGCGAAGCTTGGGTACTTGCACAGATAAAGGATTTTGTGAGGAGGTCAGCGTAACCGTTTCGGTTACCTTCGCTAATAGGCATGGGGTGTAATTACCCCAGACTATTCTCGGAAGGTCCTTATTTTCTCTTTCTTGTATTTTCGTGTTCGTTCCTAATAACCCGGAGCATAAATAACTGAGAGCCGCTTGATTGCTGAATCTTAGGGAGATTTTTGTAGAGAGTACTCTTTGCTCCTATATTTACATAGATTTGTAATTTTTTTATTCTACATAAAATATCATAATTATTAGAAGTGGCTAACCGATCATTTTGTCGATCAAGGAGTCTTCGTGGGCTTGCTCTTGCGAGTGCTAAGTCTTCTTCAAGAAGAAGTAGGAGAAATTTTGCTAGTGATTACCAACTAGTAGTTGCAAACACATTAGAGGGTGATCCTCCGCTTGGGGCTATTATTTCTGATGGTATTCCTAGTGCTAGTCGTGATTTAGAGAGGAGTACTCCACTCCTTTCTTGGGTCATTTTTCCGGCGGAAGAAGTTGAGGTTGAAGAAATTCCTGAATCTCCAGGTACTCCTTCCTCTCCTCTTCCTGTTGGTTTTTTGGACTTTCTATTGTACATTGGGCCTCCATCTCATAGACCGGATAGCCCTCATATTTCCCCTCCTTTTATTTCTATGGCCATAGTTTGGAACACAACTTCGGCTATGAGTACTTCGAGTGTGCATACTCATCTTTTGGCTGAAGGAGGAGGTACTATTGCTATTTGGACCATAACTCCTAGTAATGAAATTTTTGGCTTTACCTCCATTCCATCTACGAGTGGGGGAACCCAAGATTTTTCATCCCATACTGGTTGCTTTTAATTTGGGATGCATTTTAGTGCAATTCCTTCAGTTTCTTTCACTATTGCATCTGCTGTCTCCACGCCCGTGTCTTCTATGGCTAGTGGGTCATCTTCTTTTTGGGGTTTCCCCTTCGGAAGTGGTAATATCCCTCATTTGAACCCTTCCTTAGGTTCTTTGCCTTTCTTCGCTCAAGGTCAAGGTTTTAATCCTTTTTTAGGAGGCCAAATCTATAATGCTTTGCAAGGCTGGAACCCCGCTTTCAGTGGGTTGGGAAATGGGAATCAGTTTATGTATGGTCAGTAGGGGAATGTTCCTTTCTCCTCCGTAGGTGCTTCTCAGGGTTTCTCTCCATTCACCAATGCATGGAACCCTTACCAAGGGGTCTCATCTTTATTCAATACTTCGATTGGGGGGAATATTCCTATTTATGGTAAACCTGTGGTGGGAGGAGGTCCTACTTTGAGTTCTTCTAGGCCACAAGTTTTTTCTTATGGTCCAACGTTTTCTATGAACAGTCCGTGGCAACCAAGTGCCTAAAAAAATCCAATTTATTCTTTTCGAAATGTTAGGAATCCTTCCCTTGGTGGATGGATTTATAAGGGTCCTCCGTGCTTACCATTCCTAGCAACTCTAAATTTGCTAGATCTATCAAAGTTGACAAATGATCCTATCAGGTACAACCTGGGTTGGCCTCCGGTCCCTACTAAAATTCCGTTAGATATTCCGAAATTTGAAGGGAAGACTGGTGAGGGTCTAGTTGGTCATGTTATCACTTTCCATTTATGGTGTTCATTGAACTCCCTCATTGATGATTCGATTAGGTTTAGATTATTTCAGCGCACCCTAACTGGAAACACTGCGAAATGGTACATTGAGCTTACTGGGGGTAGTTTTTCTTCATTTGGAAAGTTGGCTACTATGTTTTTGAACTATTTTCAGTTGATCATTCATTATGATGCTGGGACTGAGCTTCTGGCTAATTTCTAGCAGGATAAGGCAACCCACGTTTCTGATCATATTCAGGAATGTAGGAGAAGAATGAGTATCATTAAAGCCTATATTCCCAATTGATTCCTTCTTGAATGGTTTCTCAAATTCTTATAGCCAGAAATCTCAAAGGATGTATCTCTTTCTGGGGTATTCAGAAAGTGTTCACTGCGGAGCAAGCTATCTTTAGAGCCCAGCAGTTGGAATTGATCGATTCTCAGTCTGGGATTCTTAATAAGATATTTCCTGATGCTCCTCATTCCAAAATATATCCAGCCAAACCAAAGCTAGGTCCTCATGCTGACGGGCTTGTCAGTTCAATCGATAGTGGCACAAATAACCTTTTTAATCAATTACAATAGATGTCTCTACAAAATTATCCTTCTATTTAGGCTACACCATTGGTGTTTACTCCTTTCCAACCTTTAACGATTAATTTTTTTCAATATTCTAACCCAAAAGAAAATAAAAAATCTGATGGGAAGAAGAAGTGACAAAATAACAAGAAGAAAGATAAGGATGGGAAGGGTAATGTGAAAAAATCCAACGATAATGTTGGAGAGCCAAAGAAGAAAGTTAAGTTTCCTTGCAAGCTATGCACCAAAGACCATCTTAATCATCTCTGCCCTAAGATTCAGGATGCTCAACGCTTGTTAGCTCAGTAGGTTTCCTCTAGTTCCCAGGCTGTCCTAACTAACCCTTTTCCCCAAGGGCAGAAAATGATTGCTGGCACGAATGCAAATACTGGATCTCCCATAGGGAGAAACCAGGAAGGGGAAAATTATTCAAATGTATATATGGTGAGTGCTCACGTTGATGTCGCCACAAGATCACATGATTATGGTGAAGCCAAATCTTCGAAGGCTAAGGCTACTCTTGATACTTCTGAGTTGCTTCATATTGAAAGGCCTGCCATTAGGGGAATTTTGAGGTCTAAAATGGGCCTCCTAAGGAAATTATAAATAAGAGTGGAATTAATAAAATAATATTACATTACATCATCAAATTTTAGGGGGAATTCCTCATCAAATAATATTTGATTCCTCATCCAAGGATTACCCATGTTGAATACTTTATATAGACCATGCTACATGCAAAATGAGAAATACATGAAAAACGTGATTGCAATAATGTTTTTCATGTATTACTCATTTTTGGTGTAGTAGGGTCCATCAAAAGTATGCAACATGGGTACTTGTTAGATGAGGAATTAAATTTTTCATCCAACAAGTACTCCCACTTGAAATTTGAGTAAAACCTTAGGGAGATAAGTTGAAAATACAAGTTGAAAAAGTAGTTTTATTATTTTATTATTTTTTAATATTTTTACTTTTTAACCCCAAAAATGGTGAATCATCCTCCATGGTTGACATAATCATCTTGAATCCTATTGGTTCTTATAGACTTTATTTTTGTTGTACATTTTTCTTAAGAGGCCCATTTTAGACCTCAAAAGTTCTCTAATGAGTTGAGCCTATACCTCACATGTCGAAAGGTTTTGTTAAACGTTCGACAATCAACCCTAATTCCAGGGAAACCCGGAACTACTCCATTGTAGAAGAACTGCCTCAGAGTCCTTGTACTATGTCTGCGTTGGAGGTATTCCAGTCGTGCCCAGCACAAAGGAGTGCACTTCTCACTATATATGATTAGAGAAATATATCCAAAGAAATCTCTTATGATCACATTCAATATGTCAAATCTTAAGAAGAGACTTCCTCATCAAATGGATTTTAAGATCAAATCTATGTATTGGAAAATCAATATTTTTCGAACAATAGTCAATGAGGGTGCTTCCACATGTGTCATGTCTATCTCATGTTGGAAAGCCATTGGATCTCCTCAAGTCGTTCCTTCACCTACTCTCCTCACTACATTTGATGGTCATTCTCACAGGCCACATGACATGGTTCCGTCTTTGCCCATCTGTGTTGGGGGTAAATTTGTCAATATTGAAGTCGAGATATTTGATGCCAATTTGGGCTACAACCTTCTATTGGGGCATAATTGGATTTATGAGATGGATTCCATTACTTAATCATTATTTCACATCCTGTGTTTTCCCCATGAAGGGAGGATTGTCACTGTTAATCAGATGGACTATTCTCCGATAGATCCTAATGCATCTCCTGACTCTGTTGTTCCCTTGGTGAATGATTCCAAGCAACCTATGGAGAATTTAGGAGTCAGAATGTATACCTCATTGATGGGTACTTTTTATCTTCCACCTCCTTCTGTTCATATCAATGTTATATCATCCTCGAGGGCTCCTACTCAAAGAGAGATCTTCCGAACTCATTATTTTTCAGATCCTTGGACCTTACCTTCTCCTACCACCACATTAGAATAAGGTCAAGTGCGTGGAGTGGAATTCCCTATATCTGCAACAGAGATTTCTTATCAGTATATTGTTGACTCAGCAGATTCCGATCTAGTTTTTCTTTCACTAGAGGATTTGGATGGAGATGTGGTTCCAGCTTGGACACTTAACTCATCTTCAGCTTAGGACTACCTCGATATTGTTATACCATCTGAGGAGGCTATCCTTGAGGCAATGAATGGTGTGGAAAGACCGTGGGATGATTTGCATCACCAGTCATATTTTCTACCTGATTTGTGAGAGGTTGAATCAAGATTGTCTAGCCTCGTGTCTACTGGTCCTCTTCACCCGATCCTAAACCCTTTGGCTCCAGCACAGGTTTTTGCTGAAGGGAACATGGCTATTATTTTTGAGACGATATCGGTGAAAATTTCCAAGAATCCAAATGTTATAGAGAATGTTTTCATCGGATCTGAATGTTCCCCTAAAGAGATTCAGATTTATACCAATCTCTTTAAAGAGTTTTGTGATGTGTTTGCTTGGTCTTATGAGGAAATGCTTGAAATTGATCCATCTATTGTCTAGCATGAGATCAAGACTTACGAGAATGCTAAGCCTATATGACAGAAGCTTCATCTGGTCAAACCTAGGAAAGCTACTGTTATCAAGGTCGTGGCTGAGAAGCTGCTCAAGGTGAGTTTCATATACCCCGTTCCTTTCACTGAGTGGGTTTCGAATCGGGTGCCTATGGACAAGAAACAAGGAATGACACGTGTTTGCATTGAATTTAGAGATTTGAATAAGGCATGTCTGAAAGATAGTTACCCCACACCATTTATTGATCAGATTATTAATGAGTGTGCGGGGAATGAGATTTTATCCTTCATGGATGGTTTCTCGAGATATAATCAGATTACCATCTGTCTTGAAGATGAGCACAAGAATACTTTTATTTTCCCATCGGGTATGTTTTCACAAGAGAAGATGCCTTTCGGTCTTAAAAATGCAGGAGCTACTTTCCAGCGTGCCATGTCTTATGCTTTCCATGATATCAAGCATATCATCGAAGCTTATTTGGATGATTTAGCTGCTCGTTCTTGAAAGAGAATTGATCATCCTTCTCATATTCGACAAATTTTTGAAATATGTGGTCATTACAAAATCCGGTTGAATACGAATAAGTGCATTTTCACCATCACATCTGGTTAGCTGTTGGGATTCATAGTGTCTAATGAAGGGATTTGGGTAGATCCCTTCAAGGTTGAGGCAATACTTCAGTTACCTCCCCCGTCTTCTATTAGTTAACTTCAAAGCCTTCAAGGAAAATGAAATTTCTTGAGGAGATTCATCATTAAATATGTGGAGGTTACGAAAGGGTTTATGCAATTGTTGAAGAAGCGAATCCCATTTCTATGGGATGAATTTTCTCAACTCTCATTCGATGCTTTGAAAAAGGCATTGACCTCTACTCCTTTATTGAGTCCACCTTATTATAGTAGATATTTCCTTTCGTATCTCACCACGGTAGAATATACTATAGGTATGGTTGTGGTTCAGGAGGATGATGCTCTTTGTGAGCATGTTATTTATTATCTAAGTCCAGGCTTGGTAGGTCCTAAATTGCGATATTATCCCATTGATAAGTTAGCTTTGGAAGTCGTCCATGCTGTCTAGGGACTTAGGCATTACATTCTCCTTCAAAAAACTTATGTTTTGGCAGTTGTCAATCCGTTTCAATTTGTTCTGAGTAGATGAGTGATTGGGGAAAAATACAATCAATGGATTGTCATTCTACAAGAATTCGATCTCGAATTCCTATTTACCAAATCCAAGAAATCGTTGGTATTTGTAGAGTTGATCTCTGAGTTGCCTTGTGGAGATGAGATTATTTATGAGGAGTCATTCCTTGATGAACATCTTTCCCTCATTTCTTCACAATATCCTTGCTATGGAGATATTATTGTTTATCTCTAGACTTTGAAGTTTCCCCTCGTTTTTTCGAAAGATGAACATAGAAATTTGTGTCACTTGGTAAAAAGTTATGTTATCATCGGTGACAATTTGTATCATCGTGGGGTAAATTTGATCCTTAGACGTTGCTTAACTATAGAAGAGGCTAAGGTTGTGCTGAATTATCGCCATAGCAGAGCTTTTGGTGGTCATTTATATGGGCTTGCTACAACTCAAAAGATTTTACGTGCTGGATATTTTTGGCCCTCGATTTTCAAGGATTGTGTTGAGGAAGTCAAAAAATATCATCCTTGTCAAATTTATACTTGGAAGATGCGCGCTCATCCAACTCCTTTATTTCTTGTTATCACTGTCGGACCGTTCACTAAGTGGGGAATTGATTTTACTGCTTGTAACCCACCTTCGGTGAAGGGTCACAAGTACATTATCGTGGCAGTGGACTACTTCACCAAGTGGGCTGAGGTTATGCCTACTTTTTCAAATGATGGTAAAACAACAACCCTGTTTCTATTCAAACAAGTCATTTCTCGCTTTGGTATCCCCAAAGAGATTGTCACTGACCATGGCAGTCATTTTCAGAACTCCATGATGGTTGAATTGGATCTTAAATTAGGTTTTCGGCACTTGCATTCGTCTCCATATTATCCTCAATCCAATGGGGAGGTTGAAGCCGTGAATAAATCCTTGAAGGTTATCCTCCAAAGGAAAATCAATAAATCTAGGTCCAATTGGAATTTCATGTTGCATCCTACGCTTTGGGCATATCGGATGTTAGTGTAATATCCCCTTTTCCAGGAATTTCGGAAATAGGGTCCTCAAGGACGCTGTATAAGGGAGCCAATGATAAAAAAAGCTAAAAGGGGACTTGGATCCATTTGTTTACCCTTAATACATCACACTTCCAGAAGTTGAGCCCAAAGAAATAACCCTAAGTGGGTTATTCAAATCTCCCCCTTCTTGGTATTTCAAACAATGCTCAGAGAGAGAGCTACAGTAATACAGGAACTCCAATAAGCAGCAACAGTGAAACAAAAACACATGTGGTGCAAGAAGAGAGCATAGCCATTATACTATGTGCAGCTACAAATATATATACAAGAACTTGATGGAAAGACCTCTCAAGACAGGCCAGATCAGCCTTAATACATCACACTTCCAGAAGTTGAGCCCAAAGAAATAACCCTAAGTGGGTTATTCAAATCTCCCCCTTCTTGGTATTTCAAACAATGCTCAGAGAGAGAGCTACAGTAATACAGGAACTCCAATAAGCAGCAGCAGTGAAACAACAACACATGTGGTGCAAGAAGAGAGCATAGCCATTATATTATGTGCAGCTACAAATATATATACAAGAACTTGAGGGAAAGACCTCTCAAGACAGGCCAGATCAGCCTCAAGATAGATGTACATGCAAAGATGAAAATACAATGCTACAGAACCCAGCTACAAGCTATGATTGCGCAATCCATAGTGGGAAATGGTTGCAAAATGATATGTATACAATGATATGGAAATATAAGGCTCAAATAAAGTGGGGGAGCATAATATCAACCCCGGAAAACAATAGTGCAACAATCCTCCAAGGGATTGGCGAAAATGTACAAATTGGAAAAATGCTGGAGTTGCTGGGTAGTAGAAACAACTAAATAACAATACAAAAAGGGAGAAGGATGGAAATTCTGAAAATGATGAAGAGACCTCCTCCAATTATCTTGAAAGTGAAAGGCTGCTCCCTTCATTGAAGATTACACCCTCCAATCCACAGTGTGAACCCCTCCTACAACTGCCTTCTGAAAATAACGCAATATGGAGAAGAGACCGCGCTGGGAATGAGATGAAACATATGGCCCAATGCCAAAATCTGTAATGAAGCTCCGAGATCTTCCTCACTGATATCCTATAGAAGAATGAACTCCTCCTCTACAAAAATAGATCCGGAAGTGGGTGGTAATGAATCCTCACTGCAACCCCCCAGCAACTCAACGTTTCTGCCTAACTGGAAAACGTTGTAGTTGAAGATGGTCACCTTAGCCTCAAGCCTGAATGTGAGGAGAATGAAGAATAGGTCCTCCAAAGCTTCCCAATGAAGGAGAGGAAACTCCTAAACAAGAATATCCCTTGTGCTAAGTAGCACAACTATCTCAGTTGAACAACTGGAGAGAGCAGACCAAAATTGAAATCTCAAAACATAATGAGCAATGGCTCTCCTTCCCTCTTTTATGCCAAGAGGAGGCTTCCTTGTCATGGACCCCACCCATTAGGGTTTCTCTCATCCAATGGTATCCCTCCTATCAAAACTACGCTGTCTTCTCATGCAAGCTTCACCTCTTTAGGCAGCGCTGTTGACTTAGTCAAACTTGGCCTAGTTTTCTTGTATTTTCCCCTTTTCACACTAGGAGATGACAAATAAGCCACTTAGGTGACCCCTTTGCATATTTGGAGTGTTTATTATGCCTCTTCATGGGTCCTTTTACCCATTTTATTCTTTTTATTACAAGGAAATAAAAATTAATGTTCCAATCATCTTAATGAAATTTTTGGAACATTACAGTCCTCCCCTCCCAAATTTTGCTTGTCCTCAGGAAAGTGCAAGGGTAGAATGATTCCTCTTCTCCTCTCCTGTAGCATCTATATATGATCTCCTCCAAGAAATAGGATGCTATCTCATCAGTAAAGCTCCCACATTGCTTCTCCTCAGCATGTAAATTAGCTACCAAGCCATCATCATGGAAGAGTGAGGTGCTCAAGAGAGTGGTAAAGTGATGTATAGAGGTCCTTCCAAGGCATGGAGTCTAAAATGTATTGGGAGGTATTATCCCCATGTGGACCCTCCATCCCCATGCAATCAACCATGCAAAATGAGTTACCTTCCAACTGGGCAACTCCTGGAAACTGTCCTCCACCTTTGGCTCCGACAAAGTAGGTGGGATGAAAATCTGCTCATGGTAGGCAATGTAGCCTACCCCACACTATCCATCTCTCCACTCATGATAAGTGTAGAGAGGGTGCTGATCCTGGGATGCACTAGTGTTGCCCTCAAGTGACAAGATGAAGTCTAGATCTCCAAGGATCTCCCCTCCAACACTGTGAATCAATCTGGCCCAAATCTCCTCATATGTGATGAGTTGGAAATCATGATCATATGGTATACAATCAATCATATGGTTCACCTCATGGAGAAACAAATATCTTGTCATGGTGACCATATCCTCTCCCATACTCCCCTTACAGCATGTGCTGCAAAAAGTTTGGAGGTATTCTTCCCTAAAGGGCACATCCTCCCAATGTGTCTCTCCCTCCTTATGATACATATGGGGCTGTTGCTGATATATGGATAAAACATAATGGTCGTCAAGAGAGATCCAAGTCATCTCATCAAATCCAACACCCATGGGGTGCCTCCCCAAAGAGCTCAAGCTCTCCAAATGGCTCCTCCCATTTGAAAGAAAGAGGTGTAACATGGAAATCAAGGCTGGCCCACTTGCTTTTCTGAAATATGCAACATGAGAAGTATGGAGAACCATACTCCCGATGGGCATCCTCAACTCTTGTGCCACTCCTCCAATGGTGCTTCCAATGTCCAATGTTCTACTAGCAGAATATGGAAGCATAAATCTATGAGAGCAAGGAGTTAAAACATATCTCCACACCTGGAACCAATGCAGGGAATCATTGGACTGCCTCAATATATAGTGCAAAAAGTGTCCTTTCAGCCACTTGTTTGCTGCCACATTCATCTTGCAAGATGAGATCATGAAAAAATAACTTGGTGCCAATGGTGCACACCGAAAATCTTGTGGATTTCCCCCACAAACCCCTAATAAGATGGCCATCATAATTGCTGCAATTGACCATAAGTACAACAAAACATAATGTGCAAGAAGGAAGGATCCTCCTTGATATGATATGCCACTCATAAATATAAGAGAGTGCAAAACATAAAGAAAATAGTTACCTCCCTCATCATGTACTGTGGTCTTTGAGCTGAAATGGCTCAAGTGAAAACTCTCCCTTACTGCAACAGAGTAGGGAAGTGGTTGTGCTAACCATCTCATCATCTCTCGGGCTGTGCATCTATCCATATGCTGATATACATCCATGAGGATGCTCTCCCAAGTGGAATCCTCCATCAATAAATAGTATGCATAAGAATGCCTGAAAGGAGAATCCATGAATGCTGCATGTAGGTAGCTCCTCTTGTACTTGTGAACCCAAGCCAAGAAAATCAAAATATAGTAAGGGATGCTTCCATCCATTACTCCCACATCCTCATCTCCTACATGCCTCCAAGGTACATCACTTGTGAAGTGGTCTGGGGAAAACTTCAACAAGTAATCCCAGCTCTTAAGTGACAGCGCTGCTAGCCTGTGGAGTAGGGCCACTGTCATCTCAAATATCATCTCTTTGACATGGATCTTGTCAAAGACTCTACTCATCATGTCGCTGCACATATAGAGTTCCTCCCATGAAGAAGGTACTGCTTGGGCATCTATGTTAGGTCCCTATATCACTAGTATAGTCCCATATTATTGTTAGTGTAACCCCCTTATTTTTATTATTGTACCCTTGTAACCCCCATTTTGTTATTATTGTGCCCTTAAATTATTATTGTTAGGTCGGCTAGGATTACATTGTGGCCCACTAGGATTACATTATGGCCCCATGGACTCCCATATATAGAAAGGAGGTTTTGTAAATTGTATCATCCAAGAATTGTTCATTTATGTAATGTATTGGAGGTTTCCCCCTCGAAGTGGCTTATTTCTAAGGCGCTGATATCTCTATTCTTCTATTTTTGGAGTTGGTTACACAACATTTGGTATGAGAGCTTTGGATTCTAGGTTTTCGCTGCTCAAAACAAGTCATCGTGGAATTTTCACTATAAATTTTTTTCTACGAAGTTTTAGAAGGGGAAATTTTTAGGGTGCAAAGCTGAAATCCTGAGGAAGATTTTCTAAAAATTTCAGAGCTTGGTTCGCAATATTTTCGGAGATATGATCTGTGGGTTAGGTCTTTTTTTCGTGCTCCCAAACAGGTCATCGTGTAGTATTCACTATAACACTTTGTTTCTACGAAGGTTCGTACTAGTAACTGAAATCACAGTAGATATGTATCCCAAGGAGAAAGTTGTCAAAATTTCATAACTTGGTTCCTTGCAATATTTAGATATGATCTGTGGAAGGTAGTGTTTTTTCAGGCTCCTAAATTTCATCTCAAAGAGGTGATCGTGGGAAAAGTTCAATAACTCTCTCTGGGCATTGGATTGGAGTGCCGTAAAAAGTGCTCGCAATTAAACAGACTGTAGTTTCTTGGCTATCAATTTCAGAGGCAAAGGACAAAAAAGTGACACGTGGCAAGTCGTACAAGTTCACTCTACTGAACCAGTCCATAATTAGGTCATTGTGGGAGATTGGACACAAATTTGTCTTGGAGAATCCAAATCAGGTCAGACCTGTGGCATTCAAAAGTTAGTCCAGAGATGGCCTGAAGTGCTGAATTCTGGGATGAGGAAGAACCGCAGTATCTGGCAGACAACAGGTTTCAACATCGAGCTCCTCGTGCTTTGTAGTGGCGGTGTGTGGGTTTTTTCCGAATCGCACAAGTCTTGTCTTAAGAATCATTAACTGATTGCACATAATATTGTAGAATAGATATCAGTATTGGATTATAAAATGGCCCCTAAAAAGAATTCAACACCCATTAAGCCTTTGGAAAGCTCTACTATGACTCATGAAGATGAAGAATGGCAACATGACATATTAAAATTACAAGAGCAAGTGCAACAAATTAAATCCTCAAGATACAAACAAATGGAATGGAAGTTTGGTGAAAGCAAAAGGAAGCCACATGATGGCGTGCAAGATAAGATGGATGTGCGGAAGCGGGAGATGGATGGCATGGAGGCTGGCATGGAATCTAAGATGGATGACATGGAAGCCAAGATCGATGAGAAAATGGAAAACATGAAGAATTTTCTAAAAGCAGACATGGAAGGTTTGACAAAGTTTATACAAGAAAGGTTTCCTAATGGTGAAAAGATAGTAGAAGAACCTCATGACGAGAACAAAATAAATGTTAATCGTGATTTCATAAACTCTAATGTTGGCGGGAAGAACCACCATATTCCAAAAATGGATATGAGGAAGTTTGATGGAAAGGATCCTGTAACATGGATACTACAGTGGAGCAATATTTTGATCTCCATAACGTGAAAAACACACAAAAGGTACGCATTGCAACTTTACATTTAGAACAAAATACATTTGTATGGTATCGATGGCTTTGCTCCCGTAAAAAAATTGTCACTTGGTCAATTTTTACGGAGGAAATGATAGCACATTATGAGGATACAGAGAGCAACACCTTCTTTAGCCAATTGATAAATCTCAAACAAAAGGGTTTAGTGGGGCAGCACATTGAGGACTTCCAAAAATTGAATATAAGGGTAACTAATATTTCAGAGGAACACAGGATTGATCTCTTCATAGGTACTCTAAAGGATAACATCCAACATGAAGTTCGTGTGTTGGAACTTGATTCATTAGAGAAGGCATTCAGGTTGGCAAGAAAAGTTGAATGTAAAATTATGGCGACAAGGAAGCCTACCACTCAATTCTATAAAGAAGGAAGTGTTGCTACGCCTAGATTTCCACAACCTAAAAGGTTGACACCACAACAATTGGAAGAAAAAAGAGCAAAAGGGCTTTGCTACAGTTGTGATAGAAAATACACCAAAGGTCATAAGTGTGCTAAAAAGAAATTATTTTACATAGATTGTGAAGAAGAAGAAGAAAATGAACAAGAAGAGGATACACACCAGGAACCAACCATAGAAGAGGAAGAAATGAATCCGAACATATCATGTAATGCACTGGCAGGAATTACCACTCCTCAAACTCTCAAGATAGCAGGACAGATCAAGAAGAAAAAGGTAATAGTGTTGATTGATTCAGGTAGCACCCATAATTTTATTCATTGTAAGGTAGCCAAGGAATTAAATTGTTTCCTATACCAGCACCAGAATGTCAAGTGATGGTTGCAAATGGAGGAACTATAAATTGCTCTGGAAAATGCCATAATATCAAGCTAACCATGGGGGAATATGTATTGAATGGTCCAATGCTTTCCATTCCTATGGGAGGTGTTGATGTTGTACTAGGAGTACAATGGTTACAATCTTTGGGGACGGTAGCTTTTAATTTTCAAGAACTTTTCTTGAAATTTTTTGCAGAAGGAAAGGAAGTCGAATTACGGGGTATTGAAGGGAAGCCAGGAAGGATAATAAGCTCTAATGTCATGACAAAGCTTCTAAAGAAAGAACAAAGAGGCGTAATTGCACAATTATGCTCACTAGAAGTTCCAACATCAAAATCATCTATTTCTGTAGATCTCCAACAAGTCTTGGACAATCATTCCAAGGTGTTTGAAACTCCCAAAGGACTCCCACCTATTCGTGATCATGATCACGCTATTCATTTGATTCCAGGAAGTGTTCCTCCAAGCATCAGGCCTTATAGATATCCTTACTTCCAAAAAAGCGAAATTGAACGTATGATTGCAGAAATGTTAGAGGCGGGTATAATTCAACCTAGTCAAAGTTCTTTCTCTGCTCCTGTAGTATTGGTACACAAGAAGGATGGATCATGGCGAATGTGTCCGGATTATAGGGAGCTCAATAAGCTCACCATTAAAGACAAATTTCCCATTCCTGATTGATGAATTATTGGATGAATTACATGGAGCAATTTATTTTACCAAGTTGGATCTTCGTTCAGGATATCATCAAATTAGAATGAAGACTGAAGATATTCCTAAAACAACATTTCGAACTCATGAGGGTCATTATGAATTTTTGGTCATGCCTTTTGGCCTTACCAATGCACCTTCTACATTTCAAAGGTTGATGAATTCCATTTTCAAACCCTTCCTTAGAAAATTTGTGCTAGTATTTTTTGATGATATACTAATCTACAGCAAGTCTTGGAAGGATCATGTTGAACATGTTGACAGGGTGCTCAAACTATTGCAGGAGAAACAATTATATGCAAAAAAATCAAATGTTTCTTTGGAGTACAAGAGGTGGAATATCTGGGTCATATTGTATCTCACGAGGGTGTTAAAGTAGACCCTAACAAAATTAAAGCCATTAAGGAATGGAAAGTCCCCACAACCATAAAGCAGTTGCGAGGATTTCTCGAGTTAACAGGGTATTATCGCAAGTTTGTTAGAATTATGGGAGAATAGCAGCACCTCTAACAACATTATTGAAGAAAGATGCATTTTCATGGACTCCTGAAGCAACTAAGGCCTTTGAACGTCTTAAAGAGGCAATGTGCCTAACACCGGTCTTAGCTACACCAGACTTCACAAAAACCTTTATTGTGGAATGTGATGCCTCAGGAAATGGAATTGGTGCAGTTTTAATGCAGGAAGGAAGACCCATTGCTTTTGAAAGTCGTCCAATCAAATGAAAGTATTTACAAAAACCTATTTATGAGAAGGAACTGTTAGCAATACTGCATGCACTAAAGAAATGACGAACTTACCTAATGGGAAGACACTTCATGGTAAAAATTGATCATGATAGTCTTAAATACTTTTGGAACAAAGACTATCATCAGAAGAGCAGCAAAAAAGGGTCACAAAGATGTTGGGTTATGACTTTGAAATAATCTACAAAAAAGGAAAGCTTAATGTTGTTGCAGATGCACTCTCAAGAAATAATGAAGAGGTGGAAGCATTGCTTTTTTCCATTTCTATTATCCAACCAGATTGGATAACTGAAGTAAGAGATGAATGGAAGAACGACAAAGATGTATGGACACTCATCCAAAAGTTGCAGCAAGATCCTAGTACATATGACACATTTAGTTGGAAAAATGATTCCTTATGGTACAAAGATCGCTTATATCTTTGTAAGAATTCCCATATAAAACAAAAGATTCTTCTGGAATTGCACACTTCTCCTTTAGGAGGACACTCGGGATTTTTAAAAACTTACCACAGGGTGAAGAAAGAATTTTTTTGGGATGGCCTTAAATCTGATATTCAAAAGTTTGTGGCAGAATGTTTGGTTTGCCAGCAGAATAAAGTGGAAACAATTAAGACCCAGGGACTTCTACAACCTTTATCCATTCCAAGTCAACGTTGGGAGGAGATTTCAATGGATTTTATCACAGGTTTACCTAAGTCCGAAGGAAAGAGTGTCATCATGGTGGTAGTTGATAGACTTACCAAGTATACACACTTTTGTGCATTATCTTATCCATTTAAAGCAAGTACGGTTGCTACTACATTTATGGATAGAATTCAAAAGCTACATGGAAGCCCAAGGGTTATTGTGAGCGACAGAGATCCCATTTTTACTGGAAATTTTTGGACGGAGTTATTTTCTTGTTTGGGTACTCAATTAGATCATAGCTCATCTTATCATCCTCAATCTGATGGTCAAACTGAGATCGTAAATAAATTTTGGAAGGATATCTTCGTTGTTTTGTATCTGATAAACAAACACAATGGGTCAAGTGGTTACCTCTTGCTGAATGGTGGTATAACACTTCCTTCCATACTGCAGCAAAAATGACCCCATTTATGGCACTTTATGGACATCATCCACCATCCATCACATCATCTTTAAGGGAAAATTCGAAGGTTCAAGCAGTGGAAGATCACATCGAGCATCAGCAAGAAGTTCTCCAACTCTTAAGGGATAACCTGAATTTGGCACAAAATCGAATGAAACAACAGGCAGATCAACATCGCAGCGAGAGAAGTTTTGATGTAGGAGATTGGGTATTTTTACGGCTACAACCATACAAACAAATGTCCCTCAAGCAAACTAAGAAGGATAATAAATTATCGCCAAAGTACTATGGTCCTTACAAGGTGTTGCAAAAGATTGGTACTATGGCATACAAATTGGAGCTTCCTGCTTCTTCGCGAGTACATCCAGTTTTCCATGTTTCGTGCTTAAAGAAGGTTATAGGTGAAAATCTTCCGGTTCAAACAATATTGCCAGAACTTGATGAGGAAGGAAAAATCATATTGGAACCTGAAGTAGTCATGGAAACAAGAACTCGATAGCTATGGAATCGATCAATTTCAGAGTATCTCATCAAGTGGAAGAACTTACCCACTGAAGATTCTACATGGGAGGATGAGAATTTTATACAGAAGCACCCGGAGTTACTCAAGCGTTGAGGACAACACTTTTTTTGAAGGAGAGGGGCATGTTAGGTCCCTATATCACTAGTATAGTCCCTTATTATTGTTAGTGTAAACCCCTTATTGTTATTATTGTACCCTTGTAAACCCCATTTTGTTATTATTGTGCCCTTAAATTATTATTGTTAGGTCAGCTAGGATTACATTGTGGCCCACTAGGATTACATTATGGCCCCATGGACTCCTATATATAGAAAGGAGGTTTTGTAAATTGAATCATCCAAGAATTGTTCATTTATGTAATGTATTGGAGGTTTCCCCCTCGAAGTGGCTTATTTCTAAGGCGTTGATATATCTATTCTTCTATTTTTGGATCTGGTTACACAACAATCTAAGGCCAAGGAGCAGCCCCCTTGCACTATGCTAGTGCCTCCTCCTGCTCCTGCAACATCCAAATACAATCTGAGCAACAAGAATGTTTGCTACTCCTCCATGCTCCCACCATACCAAATATGTGATGGTGACATAATGAGTGGTAAGAAGAATGCCATCTCATCATAATGCACCCATGATCTTCTCTGCCCCATGGTGTAAGTATCCTGCTAGTCCTTCTCCTTCTTCATATCCCATGAAAAAAGATAGGTCCTATGTTGGCCAAACTCTCTCAAGAGTAGCCAACACAACATTTCCTCTTGCTGCCCTGTGTCATAGATTTGCAAGAGGCTCACCATCCTCTTGCCTTCCATCCACATCCACTCAACTCCTTATGGATGTCTCCCTTCATCCTGCATCTTGGTATCCCTCCAACAAGGGCTACCATCTTCCAAAAATAGATTTTGGCCTTTGCATTTCATGGGACATTGAAATGCAATCTCCTTCATGACAAAGTTTCCAAGCCCCAACCTTAACAGTGGTGCACAAAACATCAATGGTGTTTGAAGATCATGGCACAATGCAGTGAAATTTTCCTGCTCTAGACAATCAACATGTAAATATGTACAGTCCTCTATGAGAGATAAAAACTTAGGCATACCTTGGAGAGATTTGGAAGAACCTTGTATTGCTGCAAGAGTTTCTTCCTCAATAGTGCTAGCTGCCTCAATTACTAAGGATGAAGATTTCTTCTCCATCACTATGAAAATGCTGGTATGTACCTCTTCAATTGGTGGTGAGGACTCCTCCCTCTTTTGACAAAATCTTCTGATCAATCTTTGAGAAAAATCAGCAAGAGTAGAAACCCTTGCATGACTCCAATGGTTGAACCACCAAGTCTTTGCCTCTCCCTCAAGGTGCAGCGCTGCAACTTCTACAACCTCTTTGTCTACTACAGAATGTAGCAAGAAGAAAGCCTCTAGCTTCTTCACCCAAACCTCTGCTGCACATGTGAGTGATCCATCAAATGTGGACAATAGAAATCTATTTCCTATCATCATCCCATAGCTGTGGGGTATTTTCTCTTCTTTCTACTGAATACATTGTGGAAAAGATAGAGTCTCTTGGAAGGCTCTAGGGTTTTCTCGGTATTCAGTAAGATACTCACTTAGAATCTTGAATTCCAAGTGTTTTCCATGCTCCATTTTTCCTCCTTGGTGAGAGTAGGAAGTGCATGGTCCTTCCTCTTCTCCCTTTTTAGTCTTCTCAACATCCTTGGAGAGGTCTTTGCTGGATCTAAAAACTGATGAGAGCAATCTCATCCTCTGCATCATCTTGACCTCTTCTGTCTTTTTTATTCGAACTTCACAGGCTGAGCCAAGTTCGAAGCTCTGATACCACTGTAATATCCATTTTTCCAGGAATTTCGGCAATAGGGTCCTCAAGGATGCTGTATAAGGGACCCAATGCTAAAAAAATATAAAATGGGACTAGGATCCATTTTTTTACCCTTAATACATCATACTTCCAGAAGTTGAGCCCAAAGAAATAACCCTAAGTGGGTTATTCAAATCTCCCCCTTCTCGGTATTTAAAACAATGCTCAAAGAGAGAGCTATAACAATACAGGAACTCCAATAAGCAGCAATAGTGAAACATCAACACATGTGGTGCAAGAAGAGAGCATATCCATTATATTATGTGCAACTACAAATAGATATATGAGAACTTGAGGGAAAGACCTCTCAAGATAGGCCATATCAGCCTCAAGACAGATGCACATGCAAAGATGAAAATACAATGCTACACAACCCAGCTACAAGCTATGACTACGCAATCCATAGTGGGAAATGGTTGCAAACTAATATGTATACAATGATATGGCAATAGAAGGCTCAAATAAAGTGGGGGATCATAATCTCAACCCCGGAAAACAATAGTGCAACAATCCTCCAAGGGATTTGCCAAAATGTACAAATTAGCAAAATGTCGGAGTTGCTGGGTAGCAGTAGCAACTCAATAACAATACAAAAAGGGAGAAGGATGGAAATGCTAAAAATGATGAAGAGACCTCCTCCAATGATCTTGAAAGTGAAAGGCTGCTCCCTTCATTGAATATTACAACCTCCAATCCATAGTGTGAACCCCTCTTGCAACTGCCTTCTGAAAATAACGCAATATGGAGAAGAGACTGCGCTGGGAATGAGATGAAACATATGGCCCAATGCAAAAATCTGCAATGAATCTCCAGGATCTTCCTCACAGATCTCCTAGAGAAAGAATGAACTCCTCCTCTGCAAAACTAGCTCCGGCAGTGGGTGGTAATGAATCCTCACTGCAACCCCCCCAACAAGTCAACATTTCTGCCCAATTGGAAAACATTGTAGCTGAAGATGGTCACCTTGGCCTCAAGCTTGAATGTGAGGAGAATGAAGAACAGGTCCTCCAAAGCTTCCCAATGAAGGAGAGGAAACTCCTGAACAGGAATCTCCCTTGTGCTAAGCAGCACAACTATCTCAGTTGAACAACTGGAGAGAGCAGATCAAAATTGAAATCTGAAAACATAATGAGCAATGGCTCTCCTTCCTTTTTTTATGCCAAGAGGAGGCTTCCTTGTCATGGACCCCACCCATTAGGGTTTCTCTCATCCAATGGCATCCCTCATATCAAAACTGCGTTGTCTTCTCATGCAAGCTTCACCTCTTTAGGCAGCGCTGTTGACTTGGTCAAACTTGGCCTAGTCTTCTTGTATTTTCCCCTTTTCACACTAGGAGATGAAAAATAAGCCACTTAGGTGACCCATTTGCATATTTGGAGTGTTTATTATGCCTCTTCATGGGTCCTTTTACCCATTTTATTCTTTTTATTACAAGGAAAACAAAATTAATGTTCCAATCATCTTAATGAAAATTTTGGAACATTACAGTCAGTGAAGACTGCAACCAAGTTCACTCCTTTCCAACTGGTTTATGGTTTGGAATCAATATTTCCTGTTGAATGTGAGATTCTTTCCCTTAAGCTATATTTTGAGCTTCTTCTAGACACTTCAAGTCTCGAAGAACACCTTGTTTATCTAAAACATCTCGATGAGCATCGTCGAGATGCAACTATGATTAATAAGGCCCATAAGAAAAGAGTGAAGGTTCAGTATGATAGGGCTGTAAAACTTAGGGTTTTCTTTAAAGGTGACCTCGTTTTGGTCTACGATCAATACAAGGATGCCTTGGAGGCAGGGAAATTTAAATCCATGTGGTATGACCCTTCCATTGTCAAAAGGTTCCTTAAGAAGGGAGCTTATGATTTGGTTGACTTTGATGGAAAAGAGCTGGCAGAGCCCAGAAATGGGCTCTATCTTAAGAAGTATTATGCCTAGGCATCTACCTAGCATTTTCTTTACTTGTATATATTATATTTTTGTGCATATCTGTCTATTGATTATGTTGTAACGTTGATATTTTTGATCTGCTTTGGCAGGTGTTTATGGATGATATGAGCCATTTTGGATTTTTCGATGGTGCTAGTCGACATAGTCGGAATATTGCTTCCACGACTTGGGTAATTTACTGTCCATCTGGTCAGTTGTTAGTCTCAAGGGGCGCATGTGTTGGTCCTGCTTCGAATAATTTTGCAGAATATATTGACGTGATCAATCTACTTTCTAAGGCAATGTCTCTTGGTATTGGTTCGTTAGTAGTGTACTTGGACTTGAAACTGGTGGTTTCACAGTTGAATAATATCTATTGTGTTAGAGATCCATTTTTATATCGTTTATTTCTGAGAGTGCATTTGTTGCATAGATCATTTAATTTGTTACATACATTCACATTCCACAGTCAGAAAATGCATTTGATGATTCATTAACTAATCAAGCAATCGATTGGCATATCAATCATTCATCACATTAAATATCAAAAATCATCAATAATGATTTTATATATGAGATAGTCACATCATAAAATCGTTGTATATATAGATCAAAGTCATATGTTCAAAAATATACAAAAATTGGGCAATTGTGTCTTACAAAATTAGGGCTTATGCCCAATCATGTCCATCATCAAAAAATATCAAAGTCATCCAATTATCTTAAACAATCTATGCATGTGGTCCCTGTCTTGGATAAGCATCACGGAAGAACACTATGGTTGTAGCCACACGGTGGAATACAGTGACACCCAATCATGTGGTACACTGACCACATGTCTCTGAATAGCCTTAGGGAGGTCCTCTACTGTAGCCATAGGGACCTGGAGGGTAAAACCGTCCAAGTTCCTCTGTATGGCATGGAGGACTCTCCTAGGGTCTTCCACGACATTCTATGCCTCTCTTCCGTGATGCCTGTGCCTCGGTAGACCCTCAGGTCTAACTGGTCCAACATCCGTAACATGATCAATAATTTTGTAAGTACATTTTTCTATCAAAAATATTTTTTTATTTTCATATTTTTATCGAAAATCCAAAAAATCAAATAATGAAAAAATCATTTAAATCCGATCTTACCGATCGCTCCCCATGCAGCTCTGGGTGGTAAGGGAAGATTTGGATCTCCCCTAAAGTCCATGCCTGCATAGGGGTAATCCTCTAGGGTGATCACTTGTTATCCCCACCACATGAAGAACTCATCATCCCAAGTAGTCCTAAGGACCTCGCCACCCCTAGTCTCTTCATCGGGTCAACTCATCGTGCTATACATGGATCCCGTGGGTTGTTGATGGTAGATATCACCTTGGGTCGAAGCCCAAGTATCCTCTCAAAGAAGAATATACACAAAATGGTCCCATATCCAAAATGTTTAGTCTTATTCTTCTGGATGGAAGTCAATTGTTTCTTCAAGTTGGTCAACAATGCAATGCACCAATCATATAAAGTAGTCAGGCATTCAACTGCCAAACTCATGCTCCCATGTGAGGCCTAGTGTAATGAAGCTGGCCCAACTACTCGGACTATGGTGAAAAGAAGGATTTTCATGTGTAATCCTTGCACATCTCTGATTATGATATGAGTCCTAACCTTCTGAGTACCCTCTGCACAGTATATCCAAATGTAATCATTAACATTCAACCCTCTTGTTGGCTTGCCCTATAAATTCAATGGCTCCCCTCTTCGAGAAAGCCCAGTAATGAAATATATGTCTTAAATTTCAATTCGGAAAGGCATTTGATCAATCATGAAGCAATCCTCCTATGGGTCCCAGTAATTGACAATCATCTCCAGGAATTTGGTATTTGTTTTCATATTGGGCATTTTGAAAAATTTGAGCAATCCACACCCTCAGAGTATATCTAAGGACAATTGCACTATGCTCCATCTCTCTCCAATTGATACTCATCTTGAGTCAATTCAACAATTCATCCATTAAATTTTTATTTTGAAAAATTGCTCTGCGTATACGCTGGTTTCATTTTTACACACTTGCATCTATACACAGCTTTGATATTTTCAACCCGCGTATACAAAGAGGGTTAATATAAAAAACTAATTCCTATGGTGAAATTAACCGAAAATTACTTGAATTGATAGAAAAAATGATTACTAAGCTGATTGGAGGATTACCTGGAAAATTTGAGCTGATTCGGCTGAGATTTGGTCTGGATTGAAGTGGGGTTTTTTTTACTCTAGAGCTTTTTCTCAAATCCGCCAATGCAAAAATGACCAAATTTGAGTTCAAAAGGCCTATTTATGCCCAAAATTGGTTTTTTTTTCAAAACCCACTTGTCTAAAGTTTTGAGTTTACTTTTTGAATTTGTCCAAGATTTTATGACCTTTTGGCTTGTAAGTGGTAGGATAAGTTTTTTTCATGACCATGTGACGATTTCAAGATTATTTTGACTACTTTGATTCCATGATCGTTGACCTGTAATGGCAGGTATTGTGTTCAGAACTAGAATATAGGTTAGGGAGATCCCTTTCCATTACACTTATGCATTCTGGCCTCCATACTAAAATTTTTCCATAGGGTCAACCCCATCATGTTATGATTGTTAAACTATTTTCACTCGCCGACTTATAAAATCATTATATGATGGTAGAACCATCCTTTACATAAGATTCATAGTTAGATCCTCGCTAGCATATGTTGCCCATGCTGAAAATTGTGTAGGCTCAGGAGTCCTCTTTAGTCCCGCCATGACTTATGCGACGAAGCTTCATTCTTCTTCTTCTTCGCTATCTTTCTGGCTTTATACCCTAGAGGCTCCCATTTCCATTACACTTATGCATTCTGGCCTCCATACTAAAATTTTTCCATAGGGTCAACCCCATCATGTTATGATTGTTAAACTATTTTCACTCGCCGACTTATAAAATCATTATATGATGGTAGAACCATCCTTTACATAAGATTCATAGTTAGATCCTCGCTAGCATATGTCGCCCATGCTGAAAATTGTGTAGGCTCAGGAGTCCTCTTTAGTCCCGCCATGACTTATGCGATGAAGCTTCATTCTTCTTCTTCTTCGATATCTTTCTGGCTTTATACCCTAGAGGCTCCCATTATTTTGCTGCATTTCATGTTGACCATTTTTGTATCTTGGCCTTAAGCCGACTTCCATTTGGAATCGTGTATAAGCCAACTTTTTGAACATGTCCTTCTACAAATTCAGCCTTGCAATCAATTAGCATCTGCAACTTGACACCCTTTCCCATGGAAAAAACATTCCTCTGAGTGTCATTTACCAGTTTCGACACCTTGCATTGAGCATAATATTGTTTCTATCCCAAGAACTAATGCATCTGTTCACTGACACTCATTCTATCCACTGTACTATAGGCATTATTTATTATTTTTTAGTCTTTCAATATGAAAAAGACAAAAAAATCAAACATCCAAAAAAGAGCGGGAACGGGACATTACTTAACCATATTTGATGGCAACTACGAGTGAGTTGTGTCACCCTTGAACACTGCACAAAAAATGTAAGTATTTTCTCCATTTGGGATGGGCTTTAGTTTGACTTAGGAGAGCCATAACCTTGTTATTGAGTCAGTGCTCCTCCGATTGGTTATCTATTCCAATCATATGGAGGGTTTGTTCGTGCCTCCTGCATGAAAAATTATACAAAGTTATCATATGCTTCCACAGTCACATTGAGTTGAGATTTTGTTCAAGGGAAGTAAACCTGAGCTGACCTTTCTGCGGTGTCTCTTAACTCATTTCTCAGTCGGTCGTCCCCGTTCTGTCAGAGTCTTGTTATATCACATTAGCTATTTGGTCCTTTGCTTGTGCTGGTTTGAGAAGGTCTCCATTGACTTCTTTCCGGAGGTTTTTTCTCTTATCGACTTCAAAAAATTTCTCTGAGAGTAAACCTAGAGCTGCACCCTAGCCCTATTTACATCATTGATAGGTGACCTTGTGCTCAACATTTGATCAACACCATGGGTATTTGACTGAGTGTTTTCCCTTGTGTTCGCCTTCAACTTTCATTATCACACATGGGATTTGTGCAATACCTTGGTTTCCATTTGACCCTATCGGTGGATTCCTCTTCTTTTTGTCAGCTTTCATTATTGGTTGGTTTAGAGGGTTTCTACCGTGTGCTAGCTACATTTTGTGCATGCCAGAAACGTGCTTTGATTTTGTTACTTCACTTTTCTTTGCCCGATTCCTTCCAAATTTTGGCCCATAGGTTACACTCACTCTGGATTGATGTGGGATGCCTTAATGCCTTCCTTCCAATAGATATTTTCCCATCGATTCCAACACATTTCTCTAGGAATAAGGTCTAGAGTCCTTTTGTCAATACCTTAGGGTTTGCAGTCATCAGTGGCAGATTCCTTCTCTATCAACATTGAGAATACATCAATGTGTCCTGGTCAGTATATTCTATCAAGTGTTTGACTTCAGCTCATTCATTCACACTTGTTAGATTGTACTTGGGTACCTTGACTCTCATTATCATTATCGGTGAGTTATCTCGCCTTTGTTAACAGTATAAATCAATGATCGGTAATCAAACGATTTCTCACATGGTCGACTTCAGCTCATTTATTCCCATAGTGTAGAATTTTACCATGGTGATCAGTGAGGACCTCAGGTTTGCATCAACATGCTTTGGTTCACTTTGACTGCTTCTTCAGTTTTCTTCCAGTGACACCATCCACCCTTATATGTTGCAGTTCATCACAACAACATTCTATATGTTGGCACATGAGTTGTGTGCAGTACCCTTTTCCACCACTTATGATCTGGTACTTGGAGATTCAGTTGTAACTTTAGTGATCAAATACCTTTGCAGTATCATTGATCAGTCTTCTATATGTGATACTTTGACATGACTTTGATATATACTCTGGGGTAGTGATCAGATGATTCACTATGTAATTTACAATTTTTGTGATACTTGTATACATATTGGATTTGCTCCATAATTTTTATGCGGGCATGCTTTAATTTCACTAAGCATGGGTATGCCCACATTTTTTATTTCTTTAACTGGTTTTTGGTTGGCTGAAATATGGTGAAGTCCTCTCAAGTCCTTGCAAGATTATTTCTTATGCACATAATACATTTCGGCCATCATGTACCCCTTATGAACTCATATATTAGGGGTAATATATTATAGAATCATTTATCACCTCTATATACTTGATGATCTATGTATTGGCCTTGGGCAGCCCTTTCCAATCCGACTTGGTCATTTTCTTAAAAAAAAATATTTTGAATTCCATACGCAACTCTGCCCTGTCAAAAACGCGTGTAGTCGTGGGTCCACTCATATCTGATCCATGTATACATTTTAAAATATTAAAAAAATATAAAACTCCCTATTATTTGGGCGGGGTTTACGGGTTACACCAAAATCCCACCTACAGGAGCCCATGGCCAAACTGTTTCCCAACTGAAAAACTGTTTTGAGGAAGTATAAATACACCTCGTTGGGAAGGCCTAAGGGAGGAGAGAGATAGGTATTGATACTATAGCCTGTTGTAGCCCAGATCAAGTCTGATTATCCCTGTGCCTTCTACACTTCTGAGGTTTAGGAAACCCTTGTTTCCTTCTTTGAGATTTTCACCTCCCTTATGTGACATCCTTGTGCACCTTTATGGAAGAAGATTGTTGAGGCTTGGGTTGGATGGATCCAGAGGACAATTTTTCTTGGAGCCGTGGTTGACTTCAGGTGATATTTCTCCACGTATTTTACATACATCAATAAAGAAGCTCTGTCCCGTTCCTGATGTCGTTATCTTATATTCTTTTTATACATGTTAATGATCTCGTAATTGTTAATTTCATGTTTTCTTTTATAAGATTATATGATCTAATTGCTGAAATTTAGGACATATATGTAAGTTGTTGCGTTATCATGAAGGTGAGTTATATTATGACACATTCCTTGATTTGTCCATATGTGTGAGTGTCGACATTTTCTAACATCTCATTATCGATAGTGATTTCATCTGTACATATTCGAAAAAATAGTACATATTCAATAAATAACTAAATTAATAAATATGTCAATAAATATTAGGAAAAATTTAAATATATCAATAGATCATAATATCTACATTTACATACCCGATTCAATTTCTGCTTGAGGTTGATTTTCTTCTTCAATATTTTGAGGAGTATCTCTGTCTGTTTACATTAAACAAAATATTTTTCAAACTAGTTCACCAAATAAAAATTAAGCTTCACATTCTACATTGGGAAAACTTTAAAAATATATCAATAGATCACAATATTTACATTTACATACCTGCTTCAATTTCTGCTTGAGGTTGATTTTCTTCAATATTTTGAGGAATATCTCTGTCTGTTTACATCAAACAAAATATTTTTCAAACTAGTTCATCAAATAAAAATTAAGCTTCATATTTTACATTAGGAAAATTTTAAATATATATCAATAGATCATGTAATATTTACATTTACATACCTGCTTCAATTTCTGCTTAAGGTTGATTTTCCTCTTCAATATTTGAGAGAGCTTCTAACTTTCTTTTTCGATATTGTCTCGTCTCTTCTCTACGTTCTTCAAGCTTTCTTTTTCGATCATATTTTCTCACACAAGTTCTTCGATTTCCCATGATAATAGGGTATGAGGTTCAAAAAATTTCCTTTAAAAAATTAGACAATAACTCAATTACAAACAATATCACAAAAGATTTAATTTAAAAAAATCTTTTCTAAAAAATACGTAATCCTTGATCCAAAACACGTACATACCTCTAAGAAAAATCACACCGACTCTAAAATGTGAAGAAAAATTTTTGAAAAAAGAAGCTCAAAAGATTTATTTCAACACAAAACACTTACATACCTCCAAGAAAAATCACGTCGCCTCCAAAAAAATGTCTTCCCAAAAATTTCTTTAAACTCAAACTTTGAACCTCCAAGAAAAATCACGCCGCCTCCAGAAAATGTCTTCCAAAAAAATTTTTTAAACCCAAACTTTGAAGAAACGTTTTTGAATTCAAACCAAGTTGTAAAATGAAATGACTTTATCTGTGCACTAGGCATATATAAATAGATAGAGTATGTCTAAGATAAGTAGCAAGAAAAGTGATATATGTATTGATGTTATGATAATTTTATGCATCTTTAAGGGTTTTGGGGATTGGGTTAAGAGGCTCCTACTGGCTGTGTCCATGGAGACCTAATCCTACCTATGTGCGGACTCTGTTGGCTCTGTGAACTAAAGGGTTTGTAATGGTTTTGTAAAGGTTTTGGAAATAACAGTTGATGTATTGGAATATATGAAAGATAATAGAAACGACATTTTTGGCGAAGTACACTGTGTTATGCATTTGTGTTGCTTACTGTTATGCTCTATTAAGATCACTTTGTATGTTTACTTATTAAGTATTGCACAAGAATATATGATCTAATTATGCACGAGTATTGGTAAATTTGTTTAAGTATTTACATTGGTTGAAGATTTGGTTATATTTATTTATGTTCTGTTATTTTCGCTAAAGAGAAAAATATCCTTGTGTTATCGTGTTAATTATTGTGAATTCACTATGATTCGGTTATTATTCTTGTGTGCATCTGTTTAAGTTCATATGGGGTTTTTCTGAGGACCACTTCATTAACTTATCCTTCAGGGTGCAGAAACCTGGTTCAAGCACCCCCCCACATACTACTTCGGGTGAGACTTTAGTATTGACAAGCAGATCACTGCTGAAAGGACCAATAGTTGGAGGGTTTGTTGGTTTATCCAAAAAATTTGAACCTGGGTCAAGACCCCTCAAGCCAACAAATGGTTCTATTTCCAAGACCGAGAACATCATTTTTTAGGGATATTTGATGTTGTGGCATTCGTCACAAAACGAATTACAATATTGTCTGTATAGAAAGATATTGGATTTTGCGCTACAAGAGAATAGAAGCACTAAATTGTCTGATGAACAGTTGGTATAGAAATATATTTAAACATAAGTGCATGAAATTTTATTTTGCATGAACTAAAGGATTTTTTGTTGCGCTTAGCTGAAATCCATCACTACATAAAATATGACATAGTCACTGAGTGGACTCTTGAATTGATCCATCAAGTAGAGAAGTTTCATAATAAGATCACTCGTGTGGTAGATCACTGGATCGATCGCCTTTTGGGAGGATTTGTGAAAGAATTTTCCATTGATCAATTTTTGTCATATTTTGAAGTAGAAAGAAGGTTTTTGAAAGGCCCTAGAGGTAAGTTTTTGTGCTCAATGAAATTATTACTGCAAATTTTATTGTGTGAATGGGGTTGTCTGTGAAATCATACCGCTTGAATGCATAAAAGAGGTTTAGCTATGCGCAGTGGAAGAACTTACCGCGAAGACTATGAAAAATTCATTTATAGCTCTCTGAAGCCTAGATCTGATAGTGAGCATAAACCATAAATTTCTAGCTCAAGTGAATTTGAAGAAGAAACCTCATCACAGCAGAAGCCCTTGAGTCTATTTCCCACTCCATCCACTCCACTTCTAACTCACATCATATATCACCTACTCCACTGTGAATTCCATCTCCACCTCCACCTCCACCTCCCCCTGAAGTAGATATGGTTGCATCCATGAACTTACCTAATTTCAAAGGCATTGGAAATGAGGACACTGATCACTTCTGGTGTGCAACTGAGGCCATATGGCAGGTTAAACAAGTGAACAATATTGATATTAGAAATGTGTAGCTATCTACTGCATTCCAAGATCATGCATTCAACTATTACATTAGGTATGCACAAGTGAAACCTAATTCTACCTTGGAAGAAATTAAAGTAGCCCTAAAAGAGTAGTTTAAGAAACCGAAGTCGTATGCGAAGCTGGTGACAAAAATGAAGGATATTCGTCAAGATCCTAATGAGTACATATGGGAGGCCGATCAAATTTTGAAGTGCACCATTAGAGATGGTGGATTTTTGATTGATGATACTCAACATAGGGAATGGTTCATTTCTATGTTGCTCCCACATCTGTGCCATCCATTAGGTCGGAAAAATATTTCCACACAAGTCGAGGCTTTAGAAGTTTCAATGAAACTAGAGGCTACCCTAACACCTATTGCGCTGGGAACCCAACAGATTCAGAGACAGATGGAAGCCATGCATCTATAAATTCAAAGGTTGTGCAAAGACAAAGGCAAGTAGGTCTGCGTAGAGGTATGGTGTATAAAATTCAAATATTTTGGGCACCATAAAGACTAGTGTCTTGTTTTCAACAATTATCTGAATATTGGAGCTCATAGTCCATTCAACCATCATGTATGGTGTACTATCTGTCAAATTGTTGGAATACATGACACAGATTCTTGCACAAGGATTGGAAAATATCAGCCTGACTTGAAGCATTTATTTTGCAAGTTATGTTTGTCATTAGGGAATGAAGAACATAATTTTCATACCTATGATATCATGTTGGATAAATAAGAGATATATTGAATGCAGGTTGAGCCTACATCACCAACATCCCTTCTAGGTGTGGTGGATTCCAAGGCAGAGGAAGAGGCCGAGGAGGTGGATCAGCTAGTCGAGGAAGAGGACAAGAGATTTTCTATAAATGTGGTGATGTTGGTCATTATGCACATGACTGTCTGAATCTAGCACAATAGTCCTACAGGTATTGTAAACAATGTTATAATGTTATAGAATATTGTCCAGTCTTAATTGCTAAAATGCAAGAAAATAAGACTCCAACGCAAAATATGCATATGGTTTGCGCAAATACTCGTGAAGAAGATCCCTGTGTGAATATAATTACCAGGAGTGGCATAGCTACCAATGAAGATAAAGGAAATAAACCTGCCACTGATTTATGGATCCAAAAAGCAATTGAAAAAAAAGAAGGCTTTAATCTTCAGCGCGAAAAAGAGACCTTTATTGAAGCATAAAAATAATTTCTAGGAGTAACATCAACATCTCGTAGAACATTGTAATATCCCAAAACAGTGAATGCAGCAATACAAGACATAAAACTAGAGATAGCAGTGAATAAAATTACATTAGAATGTATGAAAACCATGGAGCCATTTTATTATATAAATCAACAGCAAGTAAGTACAATAGAAGCGGGCACAACTCAAACAATCAAGGCAAACAAGCCCCCCATGAATACATATCAAAAAAATGAAATGATGCTACATAGCAGAATACACAAGAAAAAGTACAGTGCAGTCTTATATGGTGCACTGCTACTGGAAATGTACAATATGATATATCTGCAAATGTATGGCTCAAGAAGTTCCGCGTGTAAATATCTAAACTCCCAAACTCAATTTCAAGACAATCCAGAAAGGATTTCCTGAAATATGCAAAAATGTCGGAGTGCAGCCCTAGGGCTAATTAGCAGCTGCAACTCAATAACTAGATGGAGATGGCTGAAGATGATGCATAATATGAATATACCTCCTCCAGTGGATCTTCCAAGTGAAATTTTGATCCTAACACTGAATATCTCACCCTCCGATCAAACACTGCAACCCCTCACTGCAAATACTCACTAAAATAACGCAGTCAAGGAGAGGTACTATGCTGTAGGTGATGTAAAATATATTGGCCAAGTGCCAAGATATGAAATATGCTCCAGAATCTTCCTCACTGATCTCTCAAATGAAATAATGCTTCCTCCTCTAAAAATCTAGCTCCGGAAGTGGTGTTTTCAACCCTCCACTGCAACACCCTGCAACACAACCTAGCTCTAAAGAGAAATTGCAAAGTAGATGAAGGAGGTAGCTTGGCCTCAAGCCTAAATGTGGATAAATGAAGTGCAAAGCTCCCCCGATAGGCCTCTCAAGAAAGGATATGGGATTCCTAAATAGGAATACCTTGTGCTAAGTAGTACAACAATCTCAACTAAACAACTGAAGAATGCACAATAGTCATGTAGACCACAAAATCATTAATCAATAACATGTATTGCTATGGCTACCTTTCCCTCCTTATAAACAAGTGTGAGCCTTCTTACCTTGGATCCCACACATTAGGGTTTCCTCTACCAAGGAATCTTCCTCCCACTATCACTGCGTTGTCTCCATAGATGATCTCCACCATACATTCCAGCGCTGCTGACTCGGTCAAAGTTGACCTTGTCCACATGTAATTGCCCCTGTTCACACATGAGGGTGTAAGATGCAGCTATTATTATGATCCCTTTTCACATAATGAGGGATTTTATTCATGTTTTAGAAATTTATGGGCCTCCTTACCCATTTATTCATCTCCTAGGTGTCAAAAGCAAAAATCAATATTCCTATTAGATGCATTCTAATTTAGGAATATTACATTCCTCCCCTCCCAAATGTTGCTTGTCCTCAAGCAACTGCAAGGATAAAACTGAGAATTCTCCCCTCCTCCTCCTGTATCATCCAGATATGATAAACTCCTCCAAGGAATAGGATGTTGTCTCATCAATAAATCTCCATGCTACCCCTCCCAAGCATGCAAGCTAGCTAAATAGTTATCATCATGAAAAATTAAAATACTCAAGGAGTCAACAAGGTTATGTCTAGAGGCCCCTTTGAGGTATGGGATCTGAAAATCATTGGGAACCATCATTCCCATGTGGATCCTCCATCCCCAAGCTATCATCCATACAAAATGAGCCACCCTCCAAAATGGCAACTCATGCAAATCCTCCTCCACCTTTGACTCCTACAATGTAGGTGGGCTGAATAACTGAACATGGTAGACAAAATAGCCTACCCCACGCTATCCCTCTCTCCACTTATAATAATTTTAGAGTATTTGTTGATCTTGGGCTGCAATATTGTTGCCTTCAAGTAGCAAGAAGAAGACTGGATCTCCAAATACCTCCTCTCCAATGTTATGAATCATGCTGACCCAAACTATCCCATATATGATGAATAGGAAATCACCACCATATGGCATCCAAATGAGAGGAATAATTAAGGTTTCATGTGGTGCTCGAAGGTACCAACAGTTTCCCAAGTGGTCACAACGTAGTTTTTCTAACTGTTGTTGCCAAACATAACATGGTAAGCCATCTCCCCACAAGTTGCTAGTTGTGTATGTCATCTCATATACTAGTAAATAGTAAATGGCATTGTTTATCAACTGAGCATACAAAGAGTAGCATAACACTTGCCCAAATCCATGCAAAATATGGCTATCCCCATCACTGATTTTGGTCCCAAAGTGACCATGAAGCTCAAATAGAGGCTTGCTCTCTTGAGGAGCAATGCACTGTATAGAAATGGTAAGTGCATGAAAATACTTTGTTATATAATCAATAGGTGAAAAAAAAATTTCTTACCATGTACTGAAATTAATATGATGATAAGATCCATGAATAAGCCCTCCATAGTGGTATGACATACTCCCATGAAGAGAAATGAATCATATGTTGCATGAGGATCCTTCTTCTTATGCTTGGAAATCCAAGTCAAGAAGAGCATATCATAGTAATAGATGTCTCCATCCACTACTCCATCACTCTCACCACCTCCTTGTCCACCAAGTGAATCATATGTGAAGTGATCCTAGGAACACTCCATCAATAAACCCAAGCTCCCAAGTGACAACGTTTTTGGTCTCTACAATGAGGCTCTTGTCACCTCATAGCCCCATTCTTTGACATCTCCAATGTCAAAGTCATCTACCATAATTTTTCTGCACATGGGAGACTCCTTCCAAAGTGGAAGTACCTCCTAATCTTCCAAGGCTAAGAAGTAGCCCCTTTGCACCATGATAGTTCCATCACCTACTCCTGCAACATCATGCAAAGCATGGGAGAAAATATGCCCATGCCCTCCCAAGAGGAACCAAAGCAACAATAGTTATTGCTGCCCCATCACACCTCCATCATGAAAATCATGAGGTGAAAACATAATGATTTATAGGAAGAATGTCATACCAACACAATGCATCCCAACTCCTTGTTTCCATATGATGCAAGTGTCCTCCCAAGCTTCCTCCACCATCATACCCTTAGGAGAAGGATATGTCATATGATTACCAAACTCTTTTAATAGTAGCCAACACAGCCATGCCTCCTGTTGCCCGATGTAATAAACATGAAAGTGGCTCACCAACCTCTTGCTCACCATCCACACCCATCCATCCACATGTGGGTGTCTCCCCCCATGCTCCATCTTGGTACTCCTCCAATGAAGGATACCCTCCTCCCAAATCATATTGATACCCTTGCATTTCATGTAATGTTGAAATGAAACCTCTTGGAGATCTCCCAAAGAACACCCCACACCAATGTCCATATTGAATCCATAAGGATCCAAGCATGCTGAAGGAAAAAACTCCTCATAGGCCTGTGCAATGCTCATCCCAAAAGATCCATCAAAATGATGAAAGACAAAGTGTCTCTCATTGACCAACTGCTCATCCAAAATCATACAAGTGTAATGGTCATCAGAAGGCTCTAATGATTGCTAGGCCCCCAACTCCTCAATTTTGCTTAATGACAGCGTTGTTAATCTTCTTAATGGTGTATTTTTTGTCTCATGCTCCAATTCAAGGACGAACATAGAGCTCCGCATTGGATTTTTTAGGACAAAGCTCATCCTATCCTTCAAAAATCCACACCCTAACCTCAAGTGTTGTGTGCAACTCAATAATGGCACGTTAGGATGATGGTTCATCCCTTCCTTGAACAATTCAAGCTTTCACAAAGCAGTGCAATTTTGCTACTCCAAATCAGCAGTATGTGTTGACCCTTGGTCATGCAAAGGTATATTTCCACAACCTTCCATAATATTTTCTAAAATAACAGAAAGTGGAAATTCATACATACCTTGGGGAATCTTGGTAACATCTTGTATGGCTACAAGGGTTCCTCCTTCCAATGTATTGGCTCCCCCAACTCATGAGGATGATGGCTGCTCCTCCATTGTTGTGAAAGCGCTGGTACAAATCTCCTCAAGTGGTGGTGAATGATCCTCCCCTTATGATTTATTTTTATCAAATATTTTCATCACCCTTTTGAGTGAAATCTGCAAAAGTAGTCACTCTTGGATGACTCAAATGGTTGAACCACCAAATGCTTGCTTTACCCTCAAGGTGCAGCGCTGAAATCTCAACAGCCTCTCTTTCTACCACTGGATGTAGTAGGAAGAATGCATCTAGCTTCATCACCCAAGCCTTTGCTGACCATGTGGATGATCCATCAAAAGTAGACAATAGAATTATATTGCCCCTCATTCTCTTATTGATGTTGGGCCTCCTTTCTTCTTCAAGCTGAATAAACTGAGGAGGAGTTATAGTCTCCTTGAAAGCTCTAGGTTGAGACTTATATTCTGCAACGTATCCTCTCAGGATCTCATGTTCTAAGTGCCCTCCATCTCCATGCTTCTTGTCTTCTTCCTCAAAAGGAAAAAGCATAGTGGAATTCTTTACATCTCTCTGCAACACTGGTCCTCTTTTCTGATTATAGGAAGTACATGGGCCTTCCTCCTCTTGAAACCTTCTAGAGGTCTCACTGCAACTCTCCTTTTTCATTTTCTTAACCTCCTTGGAGATGTTCTTCAGAGATTTGAGAAATGATGAGACAAAGCTCATTCTCTCCATTATTCTGATCTTTCTTTTCTTCTCCTTATTCTCCTGATAACATAATGGCTGAGATCCACAGGCTAAGCCAAGATTATGCTCTGATACCACTACAGTATCCCAAAAACGGGAATGCCACAATACAATACATAAAACTGGAGATAGCAAGGAATAAAATTACACTAGAATGTATGAAAACCATGGAGCAATTTTATTATATAAATCAGCAGCAAGTAAGTACAATAGAAGTGGGCACAACTCAAACAATCAAAGCAAACAAGCCTCCCATGAATACATATGCAAAAAAATGAAATGTTGCTACATAGCAGAATACCCAAGAACAAGTACAGTGCAGTCTTAGATGGTGCACTGCTACTAGAAATGTACAATATGATAGATATAAAAATGTGTTTCTCAAGAAATGCTAGAATTAAATACCTAAACTCCCAAACTCAATTTCAAGACAATCCGGAAAGGATTTCCTGAAATATGCAAAAATGCAAAAATTTCGGAGTGCAGCCCTAGGGCTGAGTAGTAGCTACAACTCAATAACTAGATGGAGATGGCTGAAGATAATGCATAAGATGAATAGACCTCCTCCAATGGATCTTCCAAGTGAAAGGATGATACTAACATTGAGGATCTCTTCTCCGATCAAACACTGTGGCCCCTCACTGCAAATACTTACTGAAATAACGCAGTCAAGGAGAGGTACTACGATGTAGGTGATGTAAAATATATTGGCCAAGTGCCAAGATATGAAATATGCTCCAGAATATCCCTCATTGATCTCCCAAAGGAAATAATTCTTCCTCCTCTAAAAAACTAGCTCTGGAAGTGGTGTTATCAACCCTCCATTGTAACACCCTGCAACACAACCTAGCTCTAAATAGAAATTGCATTGTAGCTGAAGGGGGTAGCTTGGCCTCAAGCCTAAAAGTGGAGAAATGAAGTTCAAATCTCCACTAAGAGGCCTCTCAAGAAACAAGATGGGATTCCTAAACAGGAATACCTTGTGCTAAGCAGCACAACAATCTCAACTAAATAGCTGAAGAATGCACAATAGTCATGCAGACCACAAGATCAATAATCAATAACATGTCTTGCTATGGCTGCCTTGCCCTCCTTATAAAAAATTGTGAGCCTTCTTACCTTGGGTCCCACACATTAGGGTTTCCTCCACCAAGGAATCTTCCTCCCACTATCACTGGGTTATCTCCATAGATGATCTCCACCATACATTCCAGCGCTGGTGACTTGGTCAAACTGGACCTTGTCCACATGTAATTGCCCCTGTTCACACATGAGGGTGTAAGATCCAGCTATTACTATGATCCCTTTTCACATCATGAGGGATTTATTTCCTATTTTAGAAATGTATGGGCCTCCTTACCCATTTATTCATCTCCTAGGTGTAAAAAGAAAAATCAATATTCCTATTAGCTGCATGCTAATTTAGGAATATTAAAAACACTGAAGGAAGCAAGACGAGATGAGGAGATTAAACCATTTCTACAAGACTGAATAAATTTGATGCACAAAAATAACGTTGTTGAAGATTTGAAAACATTTATAGATAATTTCATAGAGAAAGAACAACCCATGATAGAACAGCGAGAAGTCAATAAAATCTACAAGAACAAGAAGAGAATGGGTAGGGAGATGCGTATGACTACCCATATTGGTTCTTATGAAATGGAATAAGTTATTTTAGAATTTGGATCATATGCTAATGTTCTACCTAAACAAACATGGCAGCGCATGGGAGAGACAAAGCTAGAATGGTCTACTATCTAACTGCGCATGGCCAATCAGCAGAATATCATTCCTTTGGGGAGGCTGTCAAAAATTGTGGTCAATATAGAGGGTGTTAAGGTGATGGAATATTTTGAAGTCATACAAATTGTAGATGATATTGATCCCTATCCTGCACTTCTAGGATTTTATTTTTCCATTGACATGGATGGTGTTATCAATCTGAAGAGAAAGAGAATGGAATTTGAGAGCGGTGGAGTTTGGGTAATCATCCCTCTCAATCCTGCAGAAGGCCCAAGGTATAATGAACTAGTGTGCGTTGAGGATGAGATCGATCAAATATATAAGTTAAATTTGCGTGAGGAAGACTGGATTAATTCAACATCAGATGGGAATGTTAAATGGGAGAAGGATAGCTCTTTTTCATACTCTGATGAAGAACTAGAAAATTGGCAGAACCGATTGCATGAGGTGTCTGCGCTGCGTTGTAATTGTGTGACCCAAGCTATGCATTGTATAACATCTGAGGTATGTCATTTACCACACTATGATGGTTCATATGATGTTAACATGTTTATAGGATAGATGGAAAATATTGTTCCTAAAGTACAGCGATTCCATGCTTTGGATCTTGGCTTGTGCGCTACTCCAGCAAGATGTTGGGAGATACATATAGAGAATATGGGAAACTGGTAGGAATGTGCGCGCATGATGAGGTTGTGGTTTGAATGTCCAATTATTAAAATGCAGGATGTGTATTCTGGAAAAGACGATTCACGCAGCCATTTGGACAAGTGGAATCAGGTATGGGGTGTAGAACCAAGACCTGAATGGATCCATATGTTTATTCACATGTTGGAAAAAGTGCCTACTGAATGGTACTTGGAAACAGAGTTGCACAAAGGCACTAATAAGTGGTTTGCACTGATAGAGATTTTTATTCTTACCTTCAGCTTTGAAAGTGGGTTTTATAAAGTTGATAGCGCTTTGATGCCAGAAATTATAAATGTGACAATAAGGGAGATTGTGCATTGCAGAAAATTGGCACTTGTGGAAGTTAGGGAACCACACGTGCTCAAAGGAACCTCGATCCCCTCAAATTTCAGGAAAGTGTGCTCCATGCTGAGACTTGTTGGATATTTCAGAAAGCACATTCCAAAGTATTAGTTGATAACTGTGCCTATGACCAGATTACTCAGAAGATGTGTGACACTCTGTTGGGATGATGAATGTCAGAGAAGTTTGCAACTATTGAGGGATGTGATGGACATGACTCGATGTGCTTTTAATAACCTAGTCAACAATCCTGTGTTGGGGAGGATGGTCTATCAATGGCTATCCTTATCTCTAGATTTTTTGCGCAGTAACATGCGACCCACACGTGCTATCTTCTCGAGGAAATTGACTGGTGCCTAGATGTGTCAAAAAATAGCCGTTGGAACAATAAAAATGGAAAAGACAAATTTATTGCCGTTTTTGGGAGCATCTAGGATACATTTAATGAAGGGATTTTTCCAGATTTGGGACCTCTTTTCAGTAATGGAGCCTCATTAATGCACAAGGAGCCATTAAAGATGTGGCACAAGTATAAATATGACCCATGGGGTCGCAATAGTTCCCATTGTGTTCTGAGTGATTTTTATGCTTTGAGATCTGTGTTTTCCATTGCATTTTATGCGTCTTTTTTTGGTTTGGACCCAAGGTTTGAGGATGCATTGTGCTGCACAGGGCTAGGGTAAGTAATTCAGGGTGAAAAGGTAGCCACAAGACCAGGTGATGACCCTTTTGCACTGGAAGTGCCTATTGTATAAACACCTGCGCCATCTAAACTTAAGAAGGGAAAATACTTTGGAACGTCTGAATATCCTAGATAAAATATCCCAAAGTCGCGCCATTCTACGGGAGAGAAAATGAAAATGTCCATGGCAGAAGTTCCAAACACAGTTGAGGAAGGGGACAAAGAATTTTTTGAAGTAGCCCCATTCCTTCGGCTGCCAAGTTATATTCGTTGTGAAAACCCACTGTCAAAGCACCTAAGGACTTGGATAAGGTGCACGCAAGCATCCAATTCCTTCTGATCTTGGAGAATGTCCCAATGGAAGGGTATATACTCGCAAATATCCCACAACTAAGGTTTGATGACTAGGACATCATGAATGTCTAGAAGTTTCCTGAGCTTGAGCCAGAGTAATATTTTGATCAAGTTACTTATGAAGGAGGCATGGTGTGCTTTGACCCTAAGAGAGGAATGTTAGGTCTACACAAGGTGAGCCTGCTGAATTTTTTATAGATCCCTCATTTTTTGTGCAATCCCGTTAATGATATCTTCATTAGACAACTGCTGATGTTGGTCCATGATTATGTGTTCTGGTTGGGAGAGAACATGTCGATTGATACAGAGTTGATTCATTGAATAACTGGTCTACACGCTAAGGGGGCCGACCCTATTGCGGATTTTGGAGGTAAAGCACAACAAAAGGCGGTTGCAGACCAAATAAATAAAAAATACAATATCATCCGAAAGACTGGGGGTTTCGTTGTGGAGGATATCAATGACCCCGTCATCCATTTTGGCATGCTCATCTTGGCCTTCAAGATGATGCATAAGTGTAGGCCCAAGGAGGTGCCTACGCTGGCCGGAAGATGTGAGAAGGGTATCATATACAACTAGTGCGGGTTTATCTCTAAATAATTCCTCAAAAATGTGCAAGAATAGGGCAAGCCCTTGGAATACACTTGGCTCTTGTTACTCATTGCGATAATTGGATGGAGAACACCTAAAGACACACAATTCCTCGAAATTGAAGAAACGATGTGCGAAGCTACAACACTTCGCAACCCTTTGGAATTCAACTGACAAGGTGTGCGTGAAGGAGAATAAAATATTTTGGGTTTTATATGATTCCACATTGAACTAAGAGGTGCAGTCGAAGCCTCGATTGTCACCCAATCTTTATGATCAATACAAAATGGTACCAAACTTTAAGGCTACGTTTCACAATATCCATATCAATGCAAAACGCATTGTAGAGGGAGTGCGGTATGAGTTGCCATATTTGGTAACCGAAGATTACCTAATCAGAGTAACAACAAAATGGTCGTTGTCCTGATTGACCCCACCTACACCAAAAAAACAGTGCACTCCGACAATAAAATCCATAGATAAAGCTACTGAAAAAACCTAAAGAGACAGTGACAGCAATGGTTACGGAGAAACCTACAGAGAAGGAACCAACACCGATGACAACTGGAGAAATTATTGATAACAACATTGCCTGAGAAAAACGGCTTTGCGCCTAAGGATATCGGAGAAGTTGAGACCTCAAAAGTCACTAAGCATGGTACTCAGGCAGCGGGTGGCTCGTGCAAAAATCAGAAAGGATATAAGAAAGCAAGATAAGAGATCTTGATGCTCACAGAGGATGATCTCAATGAAATCCCGAACATCGTTACATCTGCAATGGAAGATCAATGGATCGAAATGGAGGTTCAATATGAATCTGCACTGGATACTGTAAAAGTTGGGTTGCTGGAAATAAAACTTTAAGAGAACCAGATTCAAGAGAGCATGATTCAGGCGATCCAGCCCAATGCACACTAAGCACGCAACCATTGGATGTTGTTCTACCATCATCCGAGGATGCACGAATTGTCCACATCCCCCTACCAGCAATACAAATGGACACTAACCAACATGTTTAATTCACTGGTACAGGTGATATACATGTAATCTTTCAATGTTTCATGCACGTAAATTACATTTTCTACATTCAGTAATCACAGATGAACTTCAATACCGAGAAGAAATTGTGCAAACAAAGACCCGGTATGCACAACAGCAAGCCACACAAGCACACTGACAACAGCAACAATTCGAGGCAGCATGAAGAGAAGCAAAGGCCTAGCGCTAAAATAAATCAGGTATGTCAAGACATTCCAGCTATCTTGGCCACAGTTGTGCCCACTGAAAAGTTTGAAGGATTGGATACTATAGTGAAAGTTGCACGTACAGAAGTACAAACCATTCAAACGGAGTATGAGCAACAAATCGCGAACCTCCAGACCAAATTGCAGCCGGAAACACCGCCATAGGTTCACGCGAAGAGAGTAGTAGAAGTAAAGCAGGCACTGGATAGTATTGCTGCTGCAGTCACCCAATGTGGTAGTTCATTGAATGGGTCCATGGATATTTGGACCTCGGTCCAAAATGATCTAGTTGTGTAGCAGTCGTGCGAAGCACACAATGATAAGGAGCAGAAATTCGAAGAGATTCAGACCGTAGCACCTACATTAGTCCTTACCCGGTGACTTTCTAGTCTGCAAGAAGGCCACAAAATTTAGACAGAGATCACATACTTGTGCCAAAAGGAACATGTACTCAAGGAGTGCATGCAACCGTGGGTCGAAGAAGTGCTGCAATTATCATAGATGCTAGAAAACACCTTGAAGATTATTCAACAGACTTGGTGCAGTGTAGAGATGGCCGCTGAGGGGCCTACCACAGACAAAATGGTTCAACAAGCACAGAGTGCAGCAGCGCAGAGTCTCGAGATAGTGCTCCCTCTCCAGACTTCTGTCAAGACACTTCAAGCTAAGACTAAGGAATCAGTGCCTTAGTGACTCGAGAAGAGTCACGTGTTTGTGTTGGGGGCCTGTTGGAGTGGAGGTTTCCTGAGGCACAAGTTCCAAAGACAATTTTGTATGTAAACACTACGAAAATAGAGTCAAGGGGCTTTGGCGTGGGTCAAAGTCCCTAATTTTGATGTAAATGGGCTTAAATGTAAATTGTGGGCCTCAAACCATGGTTTGATACCATATTATCTATGTGTTAGGCGTATATAAATAGATAGAGTATGTCTAAGCTAAGTAGGAAGAGAAGTGATATATGTATTGATGTTCTGATAAGTTCATGCGTCTGTAAGGGTTTTTGGGTTGGGTTAAGAGGCTCCTCCTAGATGTGTGCGCGGAGACCTAGTCCTGGCTGTGTGTGGACTCCGTTGGCTATATGCATGGAAGCTGTTACACCATTTTTTGGTCATCTAACCTACTACCATTAGATGGACCCAGGTACACCATGTAAGACCAGTTTTACCCTAAGTACAATTGCTTTCACTATGTAAAATAACTTAATAAAACACATTTATTAGGTTGTTTATGGTCTAAACAGGAAACCCCAAAGGGAAATATTAAACAAATCTATATTTGTTTGATTTCCCTCATGGAATAATAAATTAAACAATAATTTAATTATTATTCCTGGTCATGTTTAACCCAAAACAAAGAAATTAATTAGATAAATCCTTATTTATCTTATTATTTTCTAGGAATAACTATTTAAATCTTATTTAAATAATATTCCTTGTTTAATATGACTAAATCACCCATAAATAATTAAATAAATCATTATTTATTTGATTATCTTTCAACCACTTCCTTAAAATGATAAATAAATCATTTATTTATTTATTATTTACAAATAAATGGATTTGACCCAAGTCAAATACTTTTTCCCTCCAACAAATATAATAAAATATTCCATAAAAGGTGGATCTACATTTGGTTAATGTTATTTTAATCATGCACCAAGATCTAGAGAGACCCAATATTTTGTTATAAATAGGAGGGTTTCTCATACCATTCTTCACCTTTTGTTTCCTATTAGATCACCCTGGATCTATACTCCTGGTCTGACTTTGAGCCATTATCATTGTCAAATTTTCCATTATTTGCTGTGTGAGCTCCCTTTGAGTTCTATCTTTGTCTGGGTTTTCTACACCAACAAGAGAGAGAAATACTAGATCTGAAGTGCTGAGGACTTCCAAGAACCCATCCCATTGAGGAGAATTGGAAACACCTTCTTTTTTTCCTCCCAGGTGCCCTTAATACAAAAATTCTTTCAAAAATATTGTTCTTGTCTTGCCTATTGGATGTATGGATCAAAACCTTAATTTTATTGCTTAATGTCTCTTTATGCATAGATCTGGATTTTTGCAGCATTTGTCTTGATCAACTAACTGCAGATCTGAAGATATTGGTAGCCATATTTGATGTTAGGGCTATAAGTTATGCGTAGCTAAAGTGGTCTTTTCTCGTACACTTCGACAAAAGATTCATACTAACAACTAGCGACTCCACATGGTTTTCAATTATGACCGATGTCGTTTTTCATATTCCTGCATATCCAGCTACTTCCGACCCTAGGGTTTCTTTTCACCTTTTTGTTTTTCCTCTTTTTATGTTATTTTTCACCTATAAAACCCTAAAACATTAAAATTTCTAACTTCCGCGTGTTTCTGGCCCTATTGCGCAGGTGACAGACATCAGCCGCTACTGAGACGACAACTTTCTCGGAAATCTGCTGCCGGGACACTCGGAGCTTCAAGTCGCACTTTTTAGCCCAGAAAATGTGACCTGAGCTTCAGGTCGCACTTTTCAGCCCATTATCTGCGATCTGCACAGAAAACAGGTCAGAACCTGCGACCTACCAGTTTTTCTGCTATTTTTCTGCAATTTTTCTGGGTTTTTCTGAAGCTTCTGTCAGGGTTTTCCAGCCTCTGTCTCAGCCTGTTTAGACCTATTTCTGATCTATTTTTCTCATCTAAGTGGGAACATAGCCCCCTAGGGCTTCAGTACCCTCCACTTTTGGTGGAAGAGTTTTAGCTGTTTCAGATGTCTGATTTTTCAGAGTTTCAGCCTTCCCTTTTTCAGATATGATACCTCCTTTTCAGATCCCTTTTAATCAGCTCTTCTCCCTTTCAAATCACCTCTTGACGTTTTTTTTGGATCTACCTTTAGGGCCTCCTTCTTTTCCCTTCTGCGTTTTTGCTGATTTCCTCCTTTTTTACAGCCACCTTGCCTCTACCTCTTAGCTATGTTCTGCACCTATTTTCAGCAGTTTTCTCCTTTAGATCCCTGTCCCTCCCGACCTTAGATCTATTGGCCTCCTTTTAGTGTGTTTTTTTCCCTCTTTTAGACTAGTTTTGAGAGACCCGCCTTCTTGGGTTAGATCGATGCATTGTTAGCTGTTAATTTTCTGTTATTTCAGCATTATATACTATTCTCTGCAGATTTATTTTCAGTTATGCAGCACACTTTTTCTTTTACTCTCAAAACATCTGGATTTAAAAATTAAAATTAACGCACGCCACACACTCACCCTAAGCGAAGAAGAGACTGGTTAACACCGCCAGGAAAAGACTTTAAAACATTGTAAAATCAATTGACACTAAACCTTTTATGCCCTTGTTTCGACATTGTAATCACTTGATTCTACACCTCCCTGCCTTTGTTGGTCGTTCTCCTTCCCCTTGTGTTGTGTTTGTGTTGTCATCACTGCACCCCCAAGGCTCACATCCCAGAGACTTCTTGGCCTTCACCCTCAGTTTTCGATCAGTCGACCTACTCCTTCTCGCCATCGTCGAGTTAGTCCTCCTCCGAGTTCGCACTCCGACTCCTCTTCTGATTCATTAGGTTCTCATTTTACTTCTGGTTCTCCCCCTGTCACCTTCACTATGTCTGGTCCAGGGCCTAACGCTAGCGGTAATCCCGGCCCTAATGCCGGGACTACTACTAGCGGAACCGCCACAGAAACTACCTCGGCTGCACCCTTGCTCCCTTACATGGCAGGCCTCAGCCTCCCCGATTTCAATCAGTTGATTAATGACCCTATCCGCCATGATGTTGGTTGGTCTGCTATGCCAACCAAGCTCCCCTCCGACATCCCCAAGTTCGAAGGCCTTGCTGGAGAAGATCCAACCAACCATGTCTGCTCTTTGCAAATGTGGTGTTCCTCCAATTCCATTACCAATGATTCCATCCATCTTTGGTTGTTCCAACTCATGCTTACGGGCGAAGCTTCTAAATGGTATGTTGATCAGGCCACCTCTTCCCATACCACCTTTGCGACCATTGCCCAAGCCTTTTTATCTTATTTCCAGCTCCCTCTCCGATACGACACTGGTACAGATCTTTTGACTTCTTTCCGTCAATCCTCTTCGTCCCGCCTTTCCACTCATGTCCAGTAATGGCGGAGAAGACGGAGCTTATGTCGAGCTCCCACCTTCGATGATCGGGTTTATATGGACTGGTTCCTTCGCACTCTCTTACCTCCCATTGGCAAAGATGTCGCCTCACATTTCCCTCAAACCGAAGAAGCCGCCCTCCAAATAGCCTTGAAATATGACCTTATCTACGCTCAGTCTGGTTATGTTTATACCGTCGTTCCTGACCTCCCCAGGCCCGGTGGCGCTAATGCCCCAGGGGCATCTCATTCCACCGATGGTATCGTTGGAGCCCTTTCTCATCCATATGCTCAACCTCCTATGGGCTATGGTCTCCCTCTGGGAGGGGCTAGCACCTCTAGCACTTTTCCCCCTCCATGTAGCATGTATCCAGGATACGGCATGCCTCATCCTTTTTCCAAACCTCCCGCTTACCTCAATGTTGCCCAACCTAACCATTATCCTTATCCACAGCCTGGTGCTCCATCTCCTCCAGCATTTGCACTTCCACCTCCCTTTCCTTCTCAACCCCAGCAACAGCACCTACAGCCCCCTCCAGGGCAAGTATTTGCACAGTAGGGCACGAATAATCCCCCTTCCTCTCAAAGAAGGCGGAAAGGAAATCAAAATCAACCTGCCCCTGGTACTCGTGGACCCAATCCTCAAAGTATTGACCCTAACACTGCTAACCAGCAACAGGGCACTCAGTCCAAGCCAGACTGGCCTATTCGCAAAAATAAGCCTTGTTCATGTTGCGGTGTTTATGGTCATTACACTCATGATTGTCCCCTTTTACCACAGATGCGGTAGATGTGGGAGTCTCAAGACACATTGAGAGGACAACATGCCTCCCCTCATGCTCCCCCTAATGTGGCCACTACTCAACCGACTGTGTTTACCGATCCTTTCCCCCAGCAAGGATTCATGGCCGCCCAACCACCTAACGGACAGGTAGCCACTCAACCTTCCCCTTCTAGTTCCTCCAATTACCAGATCCTCATGATGAACTCTGATCCATCTCCAACCGTCTACCTTAACCTTCAAACTCGGTCTCGTCAGTACCCCAAGCCTCCCGCTCAGTCTGTCTCCGAGTCCCCTTCTTAAGGTTCTACTGAGCCTCTTTCGACATCCAATGGTCCCTTGCATATCCCTCAACCCAAAGTTGAGGTTCATACCAAGATTCCTAAGGGACCATTACGCTGAAATGCTACTTCTAGTCGAGCTTCTAATTCGTATAGCATAGTAGATGATTTGGTGCAGTCTCCTGCTGCCATTTCCACATTGGAACTCCTCCAGTCGTGCCCTTCCCAAAAGAAGGCTCTGCTATCTTCCATGGGCATTATAGATCCTGCTGATGACCAAATGATTTTTTTCGACGCCCATCAATCAGAACATCCTCCTCTTCCTGCTTCCGTAGCCTTCCAAATCCCAGTCAAAATCTGGAATGATAACTTTTATCGGTGTATAATTGATGAGGGGGCATCCACCTGTGTGATGTCCACTTCTGTTTGGAAGCAACTCGGATCTCCTGAGTTGGCCCCTTCCATGATCACCCTTCGAGCGTGGGATGGCCACGCCTCCCAGCCCATTAGCCTCTTCCATAATTTTCCTATCAATCTTGCGGGCAAGACTGTTTGCGTCAACGTCGAAGTCATCGACGCCCCTCTAGATTCCAACATTCTCTTGGGGCAAAGCTACACCTATGCCATGTCTGCTGTCCCATCCGCAGTTTTTCACAAGATATCTTTTCCTCACAATGGAAAGATAGTCACCATCAACCAGTTGACTTATCATGAACCAAAGTCTTAGACTTGCCCTGAGACGACCATCTCTTCTGTAGCCAATAAGAAAACCATCGATTCCTTGACCAGTGTCTCTCCCAGCATCTAAAAATACTCCTCTTTGCTTGGAACTTTCCCTGGTCTCCCTCCTCCTCCTATCTCTGATCCCAGCTTATCGAATGTTTGCATGATGCAATCATCTCAGGCTGCCCTTAAGCGACCCGCTTCGGCTAGTCAGCAACCTCAAACTCAACCTCGCCCATTGCAACCCGCTCCTAGCCATTCATCTCAGCCAGCCGGACCTCCTCCTTCTGGCCCTTCTCCTACAACTGGTATCCCTGAACCCCTCTATCCTCCTGGGTCAGTTCCCCCAGGCCTCAACCATCTCGGAGCCGTCCCTCCTAGTCATTATCCCGCTGGTCAGATACCTTTCCTGGCTCCCCCTCCTGGAGTCTATACGGTCCCCGTCATGGCCACCCTCTCTCTCCCCAACCTAACCCTGGGCATACCCGTCTGGTACCTCGACCCTCCAGCCGCTACCCCACCCGGTCACCCCAAAAATTATCTTGCTTTGACACCGGTTCAACCGGTCCCCCTCGCTTCCTCTGTTGCCACCATGCCCGCAGCACCTCCCTAGGACCCCGCCCCTGTGGTGACAGCTCCAGGAAAGAAAGGCAAAGCTCGCAAGGGGGCATCCAAAGACAAGGCCACCCTAACTGACCCAGCTCCTCCTCCGCCCGCAAAGCCTTGCGCCTTGTGTGATATCGTCGGTCACGCCACCCATACGTGTCCTGAATTGCCACATCTCAAGACCAAGGTCAACGAGACATTTCCAGAATCTGATATCCCTGTAGTCTACGTCACTATCCCAGATTCTATTCTGAAACTCAAAACCTTGCGCACAGATCACCCTTGTGATTTGTGCGATTTCCATGGCCATTACACCCACCTCTGTCCCCGCCTTGACGAGTATCGTTCATCCTTAGACACGTACCACCAATTCAAGGCTACACATGACAAGATACCTTCTCATTTGTTTGTGAGTTCTACTTCGGTCGGACCAGAAGATCTTCCTACTCTCATTCACATTCCTCCTCCCGATGTCGAAACGACAGAGCCTTCGACCATCATTTTTTACCTATCGTCATCCTTGAGAGATGATTCGCCTAACCTCCTACCTGCGGGCACTCTCGGCTCCACCTCAGTAGACCTTGGATCTGCTGACGTTGCACATGTGAGCCCTTCTCTACAAGATGACCAGTCCGGTATTGCCACATCATCGGGTGATCCCATCTTCCAGTCCGATGAAGACATTATGAAAGCCATGACCAACCCTGACTTTCCGTGGGATGATATGCACCATCGCGCATACTTCCTCCCACAGCAGTCCCATGACCAATATGCTGTGGAAACCAAAGACTTCATTCCCAATGCAGTCGATTGGTTCAAAAATCCCATCCCTGCACCTGATGCTTTCGAAGAAGGAAACATGGCCAATATCTCTCCTACCATTAAAATTGACATTTTGGTCAAACCAGGAATCAAAGAATATATCACCTTGGGCTCCCAATGCACCCCGGAAGAAATTGAAGCTTACACTAAGCTTTTCAAAGAATTCCGCGATATTTTTTCCTGGTCCTACTCTGAAATGCCCGGACTCGATCCCACCATTGTCGAACATCATATCGACACATGGCCCGACGCCAACCCAGTCCGTCAAAAGTTGAGACCCATTAATCCTTCCAGACGTGACGCTATCAAAGCCGAAATCGATAAGCTCAAGCAGGCGGGTTTCATTTATCCCATTGAATATACCACTTGGGTGTCCAACCCAGTTCCCGTCCTCAAGAAACAAGGCACCATCCGTGTCTGCACGGACTTTCGTGACTTGAACAAAGCTTGTCCCAAAGACAACTTCCCCACACCGTTCATTGACCAAATCATTGACGAGTGTGTGGGGCATGAGGTTCTATCCTTTATGGATGGTTTCTCCGGATACAACCAAATTGCTATCCGTCCTGCTGATCAACTCAAAACCGCGTTCATTAGTCCGTGGGGAACTTTTGCATACCGCGTCATGCCTTTCGGCCTTAAAAACGCCGGCGCCACTTTTCAACGGGCCATGTCTTATTGTTTCCATGACTTAGCTCATATTATCCTTGCTTATTTAGATGACCTCACTGCGCGTTCTAAGCATCGGGCACAGCACCTCCACGATCTGCGTACCGTCTTTCTCCGATGTCGCAAGTATAATATCCGCCTTAACCCGTTGAAATGCGTCTTTTGCGTTCCCGCCGGTCGTCTCTTAGGCTTCATAGTGTCTAAGGACGGTATCACTCTTGACCCTTTGAAAGTTCAAGCCATTCTTGAACTTCCCATTCCACGTACCCTACGCCAGCTCCAAAGTCTCCAAGGCAAAGCTAATTTTCTTCGTCGGTTCGTCCCTAACTATGCCACCACCGCACATGGGTTCCTTAGACTCCTCCGATCCAATATCCCATTTGTTTGGGATACCTATGCTCATGAGTCTTTCGATGCCCTCAAGCAGGCTCTCACATCTGCTCCCTTGATCCGCCCTCCCGACTTTGATAGGGACTTCATCCTGTACATCTCCGCTTCCACCTATTCGGTCGCTGGAGTTCTTATCCAGGAAGATGACAATGGTATCGAGCATGTGATCTACTACGTCAGTAAGAACCTAGTAGGGCCTCCTGTTTCCTACTCACATGAAGAAAAACTAGTGCTGGCTGTTGTGTTCTCAGTCCAAAAACTTCGTCATTACATCCTCATGCGTTCCACCAAGGTTGTGACTAATTCCAACCCCATGGCTTTCCTATTGAGTCGCCGCATCCTCACTGGGAAGTATGCCCGTTGGGTCGTCATCCTTCAAGAATTTGACCTCGAATTTGTCACACCAAAAGTAAGAAAGGTTTAGCTCTTGCTGAACTCATTTCTGAATTACCTACCGAAACACAAGATCCTCCAGTTAATGATGAATTCCCTGATGAGCACTTATTCGCCATTACTTCGGACGATCCTTGGTACGGCGATATCCTCACTTACTTGCGAACCCAAAATTTCGCTCTTCACCTTGATCGTGACGCTCGACGACGTATCCGACACCAGGCTCCTCGCTACCTTCTTATCGGTGACGACCTCTATCGTCGCGTTATAGATATTGTCCTTCGTCGTTGTCTCACGCACGCTGAAGCTAAACAAGTCCTCAATGCCTGCCATAGCGGCGCGTGCGGTGGCCACCTCTCCAGTCTTGCCACTACCCAAAAATTCATGCGCGCTGGGTATTTCTGGCCTTCCCTCTTCAGTGATTGCATTGAAGCATTCAAACATTGTTCCAATTGCCAACATTTCGCCCCTAAGGCGTGAGCTCCCCCAGCTTTTGTAAATGGGCCATCGACTTTATGGAGTGTCGTCTGCCATCCGCTACTAACCATAAATATATCATCGTGGCAGTCGACTATTTCACAAAATGGGCCGAGGCTATGCCAACATTTAACAACACGGCAGCTACCGCAGCCCTCTTTTTCTTTAACCATGTTATCGCTCGATTCGGGGTTCCGAAACAACTGGTCTCTGACCACGGCCGACATTTTGAAGATGAGATATGGCGTGAGCTATCCTCACTATTGGGTTTTGAGCACCAATATTCCTCCTCCTATTACCCCCAAGGTAATGGCCAAGTTGAAGCAGTCAACAAAATCCTCAAGACCATGCTTCAACGAACGGTGAATAAGTGCAAAACCAACTGGCATCTTATTCTCTTCCCTACTTTGTGGGCCTATCGAACTTATGTAAAAACCACCACCGGGTTTACTCCTTTCCACCTTGTTTTTGGAGAGGAGGCAGTCTTACCGATCGAGTGTGAAATCCCTTCCCTTCATCTGGCCATTGAACTTCTCCCTGATACGCAACCTCTAGAACAACGACTTATCATTCTTGAGCGCGCCTCCGAAGACCGTCGTGTTGCATTGCAAACCATTGAAGCGGCTAAGAAACGCACCAAAGCTCAGTATGACCGAAAATTCCACCCTCGTACTTTTCACAAAGGCGACCTTGTTCTAGTATATGACCAGGCCCATGATGACCTTGGTCATGGGAAGTTTGACTCATTATGGCTAGGCCCTTACATCATCAGTAAGGATCTTGGTAAGGGTGCATACCTCTTAGAGGACTTCGAAGGCAATCCCCTTCCTAATCCTCGCAGTGCACTCTATCTTAAGAAATATTACCCTTAGCATTTCCCTTCTGAAATGCATGTTTTATTTTCTTTTAGATAGCCAGCATCTTTTTGTTTTCATACTTCGATACTTCGCCAGGACATACTTTGTCCAAGAAGGATCACTTCACCTCTCCTCAAAATCGAATCTCCTCACTTACAACACTTGTACTTGGGGCACCATTCTGCCTCCATACTTGTCCTTGTTGATGTTGATTTTCGTCATGAGATACCATCTTGTACTCATGTTTTCATGGTCCCCCATGGGACCTTTACTGTGTGGAAGCACCATCGAGTCGCCCTCGTTTAGAGCATCCAAGTTGAGTCATCATCGCATTCATGGAGTCTCTCCCGAGTCCCTTTGTACCCCGCTATAGTCCTCCATCCTTCATTGCTTGGTCTCTCTCTTGTGTCGCACATTATGGCCTTCAGTCCCACTGCCCCCTATCCCTTATGATATTGTGTCAGTCGCTAACATGTCATTCATGCCCTTTATGCTCTAGCAAGGGAATTCGTCCATTCGCTACTCAGTCCCCTCCATTCCATCATCATCATTGGTATTAGTCTATCTGTTGCTCTACTGTTTTCTCTCATGCCTTAGTTGAGGGTCTCTCATTACCTCACCTATGGCGGACCTCCTTCTGTCGACATCAGCTCCTTCATTCCAGAAGACAAGTCTAGAGGGCGGTGTACCTTGGTTCCAGCTTCCACTCTTGTTCGGTGCCTCAGATCAGGCAAAGTGATCTCTCATTACCCTTTGACTTGATTATTTCTCCACTTCAGCTCCTTTCAGCATGTTTGAGATCTGTATGCTTGATGGTTCAGTGATGCAGCAGCAGCTTTTGGTGATTCCCAGGTGTGTGTGAGATGTCTCAACCCTCATGAGGGGGCGGCCCTGCAGGTAGCCCCCCACACACCCGAATGACCTCTTCATTGCATCCTTCGATGCAGCTCCATATATTTGATGATGTCGGCCTTAGCCGCTTGCAGCGCCTCTTTGATTTGCATGTATTAGTCAGATTTTTTGAGCCCTTCCCCGCTTATAGAGGGCATTTGGGTTGTATTTGTATCTCATGTACTCCGATATTATTGTATAAGTCCTGACTGTTATCCTAGGCACAGCATGTATGTGGGATCCCTCATTGTATTTTTATCTGGCTCATGTTTATGTCGGCTGTACTTTATGGTTCGGTCCCTTGTTTACTGGAGACACTATTCTTTTGTACTTCGTCTCGGCGGGCATAGGTATGCCTCCCTCGCCGCCTTTAGCACAGGTACCCTCTCATAAAAAGAGACTTGTTGCACCTGTAAGTCTCGTCTCCTCAGGGTCTAGTTCTTCAGCACATTAGTCTACCTTACATTTCTCTCTCTAACTTCCCTTTTGATGTCTGGTGATTGAGTTCTTACAACGTACTTCGGTCATACGATTTGCTCCTAACGCTCGCACGCTGGGGGGAAATATTTTACACCATTTTTTGGTCATCTAACCTACTACCATTGTATGGACCCAAGTACACCATGTAAGACCAGTTTTACCCTAAGTACAATTGCTTTCACTATGTAAAATAACTTAATAAAACACATTTATTAGGTTGTTTATGGTCTAAACAGGAAACCCCAAAGGGAAATATTAAACAAATCTATATTTGTTTGATTTCCCTCATGGAATAATAAATTAAACAATAATTTAATTATTATTCCTGGTCATGTTTAACCCAAAACAAAGAAATTAATTAGATAAATCCTTATTTATCTTATTATTTTCTAGGAATAACTATTTAAATTTTATTTAAATAATATTCCTTGTTTAATATGACTAAATCACCCATAAATAATTAAATAAATAATTATTTATTTGATTATCTTTCAACCACTTCCTTAAAATGATAAATAAATCATTGATTTATTTATTATTTACAAATAAATGGATTTGACCCAAGTCAAATACTTTTTCCCTCCAACAAATATAATAAAATATTCCATAAAAGGTGGATCTAGATTTGGTTAATGTTATTTTAATCATGCACCAAGATCTAGAGCGACCCAATAATTTGTTATAAATAGGAGAGTTTCTCCTACCATTCTTCACCTTTTGTTGCCTATTAGATCACCCTGGATCTATACTCTTGGTCTGACTTTGAGCCATTATCATTGTCAAATTTTCCATTATTTGTTGTGTGAGCTCCCTTTGAGTTCTATCTTTGTCTGGGTTTTCTACACCAACAAGAGAGAGAAATACTAGATATGAAGTGCTGAGGACTTCCAAGAACCCATCCCATTGAGGATAATTGGAAACACCTTCTTGTTTTCCTCCCAGGTGCCCTTAATACAAAAATTCTTTCAAAAATATTGTTCTTGTCTTGTCTATTGGATGTATGGAGAAAAACCTTATTTTTATTGCTTAATGTCTCTTTATGCATAGATCTGGATTTTTGCAGCATTTGCTTTGATCAACTAACTGCAGATCTGAAGATATTGGCAGGCATATTTGATGTTAGGGCTATAAGTTATGCGTAGCTAAAGTGTTCTTTTCTCGTACACTTCGACAAAAGATTCATACTAACAGAAGGGTTTTTAAGGGTTTTGTAAAGGTTTTGGAAAGAATATTTGATGTATTGAAATATTTTAAAGATAATAGAAATGGCAGTTTTGGTGAAGTTCACTGTGTTATGCATCTGGGTTTCTTATTTTTATGCTCTGTTAAGATCACTTTATTTTTTTAGTTATTAAGGACTGTGCAAGAATATATGATCTAATTATGCATGAGTATTGGTAAATCTATTTAATTATTTACATTGGTTAAAGATCTAGTTCTATTTAGTTATGTTCTATTATCTGCACTAAAGTGAACAATATCCCTGTGTTATCATGTTAATGATTGTGCATTAGATGTGATTCGGTTATATATTCTTGTGCACCTCTGTTTAAGTTCATATTGGGTTTTGTTGAGGACCACTTCATTTATTTCTCCTTCAGGGTGCGGAAACTTGGTTCCAACACTCCACCATACTGCTTTGGGTGAGACTTTGGTCTACGCAAGCAGATCACTGCTGAAAGGGCCAGTAGTTGAAGGGTTTTTTGGTTTATCCATAAACTCTGAACCTGGGTCAAGACCCCTCAAGCCAACAATAATCCATATCAGCATCGAAACCATCAGGGTAGTGAAGTAAATAAAGGCCTGGAGGAGGCTTTATATTTTCAAGAATATAATCATAAATATTATTGAATATAGTTGTAAGTTATTGTACATACTCATTAGGATTCATTTTCAAGGCATTATATTTAGCTAGAATTTGAAATGGTTTCTTTTTCTCCTCCCATTTTGTCATAAACAAGTCAATTAGTTGTTTTGAATTAGTTATTGAACCAGTTGTGAGAGAGTAGAACCATTTTTTAACCTCTCCTCAAAAACTCTGTGCTATGATTCGCATCTTGGCGTCATCATTGTCAATCTCTTCAAGATCTAGAAATCATGTGACAGTGTGTTGATAAGAAGTAGTCTTTGATGTTCCATAAACTGATGTTCCATAAAAAGAGGGAAATATTTGACCATAATTTTAAGGAGTGGTATAGTAAGGTGTTGCTCTAGAAATCCATGAAGTAGGGGCGAGATTCAGGGTAACACCAAACCACGCTCAGTGTGGTAGCTAGCCCTACCAGAACAGGAGAGGGCTCTCTCCGGGTCAATCTAAGGAAAAATGTATCAATAAGCCTTGAGATGACTGAAATGAGTGCTAATTTTAGGCTAGGTATATTAATCAAGGAGTTTGAAATGATTTTTAAGGGTTTTTGTTGGGAAAAGGGAAAGGCAATTTTGGGCTTGGGGATGAGGCCAATTCTTGCAGAGTTCAAGTTGGGGCAAGGTAGGCAATGGATTTGATGTCTTAGATTCAATGAATGGATAGAGAATGTTTGCTAAGGAGGCTAGAAAGACAAGAAAGGTGCAAGGTCTATCTTCAACCCCAGTGGCTTTCTCCATATTATGACAAAAGTTTAAATGAGGAAACTGACAAACTAATGAATTCTGCCTTAGTTGCTCATTTTGTTTAATTCAGAAGCAAAGAGAAGGAAATTGTCCATATAACATTAATAAAACTTACAGATACATGGAGAAAAACATCATCAAAACTCAGAGCCACAAGGATCCCAACAAGTGCTGCAAAACTCTGGTCTTTCCTTTGCCAAAAATACTGAAATGAATATACAATGAGGTGCCAAACTATTCCCAAGAGTCCAACCCTGAAGATGTCTCAGAAAATACAATATATAGACAATTCTAACCCCTTCCCATGCCTCTAGGGGTAGAACTCAAACCCTAAGGGAGAAATTTCTAACAAGTGAATAGGGTTTATAACTTGATATTCAAATTCTCATATTCCCTTTCCAAATGATCCCAAACACTGGCTAATAGCATTTCAAAAACTCACAAACTTACTTGAAACACATAAGATTGAGTCAATTTTGAGTTTTTATGGAGCAGGGGCAAAAATTAGGTGTTCCGGCCCTGTGCGCTGCGCACTAGCCCAATGCGCTGCGTAGGCTGTGTGTGCCGCGCTGGAGTAAATTTACATTGTGCAGAGGCACCCAATGCCCCGCGCATCTCCAGTGCGCTGCGCCAGTCATCCTATGTGTCGCACCTACAATTTCACCAACAGCTCGGCCTTCATATGTTGAATTTGCTCCTCCATGTTTGTCCATGACTTCTCTTGGCTTCTAACTGAATTTTGCTATGCCCATGAATTGTGAAACACTGAAAATATATTTCATGGCATGGACTTCGATTTTTTATTTGGAAAACTTTCTTTCTAATTTTATAGACTTTGGCACTTTGCTCATAACTCTGTTTTTTGTTTCTATTTCGACGTTTGGCTAAAATGATGGCTCCTTTGTTGATTTTTTGTAGGGATGGTGGCATGTTTCGACAAAGGCGACCAAGGTTGCGCCTGAAGACTTTGACAACTGAAAAAATTTGAAAATATCCATGGCAATTTACTGCAAAGCACAAAATGACGATTTTCTTCAAAACAGAGTTTTGAAGAAAAGTCACGATCAAGCAATATGACAATGAAATATTTGAAACAAAGACTTATTTTGAACCTTCTTCTGGCTTGCTGGCATTATGGAACACTTTGAAGATGAAACCCTAGACCTAATGACTGAAAAACCCTAAAAAGGCTCTTTGCTGACCAAAAGACCATCCATGACTATGAATGACTGTAAAATTGATCTTGATGAATTTTGATGAACTTTAATGATCAGACACAAGCCAGCAGATACATGACATGAGGGAAAACAAGAGACAAGACCCTTCCGTCAGACAATCTATGCTTCTAATGGAATGCAACTGATTGGATGAATGAGACACCTAAAATAAAATGCAACAAAAGATTTTTTGATCTCTGACAGAGGTATAACCAAACCGACTCTAACATTGGCTCTAATGGGGATGGTAGCTCCAGCTCCTTGGAGGTGCCAAGAACAGCAGATCTTTAGGAGAGAAGATAGTGCCTTCGTCCATTGTGCAATGGAGTCATTGACTTGAAAAATCAACACAAAACTTTGACTCAATCTATTGACTGAAACTTGACTCAAGGCCTAAACTAAAAACCATAATAAAACCATGCTGAGTAAAAACATGACTAAAAAAAACTGACAAACTGGAAAGATGCTCAAAATTGAGCTTATTCAGCAAACCTACTCTAATTGTTCTTTTCACCACCCGATCAAGTGAGATGGAACAGCCAATGAAACCATGTAAGCATCCTAGCTGCTATTAGATTTCTTCCCAAATGCTTTCTGATACGCAGGAAAAGGGAAGAAATGAAAGGCAACTCCCATAAAAATTCGGAATCGAGTTGACCACTGATAAACTTGAAAAGCATGAATTGACTGGATGACTTCAAAAATACTGCAAAAGGATCTTCATAAACATAGCTATTGATTCCCATCAATACATCACTACTCTGGTCCAAGCAATCTTCATAGCTGGATATTAAGATTTTCCTCACATCTGTGCTGGCTTTATTTGGTGACTGCATCAAGCTTTCAAAAGGATCCTGAATTTTGTGAATAACCAAACTATGTTGCTGATTCCAAACAGAACAAAAGTCTCCTTCATCAATCTCCTCATATGACTGCAAACCTTGAAATGAGCTTTGTAATGAAAAATCTGTTAAACAAGACAATGAAGGCGGCTTTTGAATAAGATTATCATCAACATTCTTTTCCGACACATGGTTAATCAATGGAGAAGAACTTTTACAGAAAACATCATCCAACACAAGAGCAATAGGATCATCAAAAACTTGAGAAGACTACTGCAATGTATCCATTGAAACTGTATGACATCCTACTGACTGTTCATCTTTTTCTTGAGAGATATTACGAATATTATGCCTTATGAATTGAAATTCTTCAAAACAAAAGGGTATAGAATCTTCATGCATCATTAAATCATGTATTTCATCTTCCACGCCTTCATCTGTAATCTGACCTTCAATTGTGTTTGGTGGCTGCAAATCTGATGCTACAGGCTGCTCAAGAATTTTGTTATTTGTCTCATCCTCAACATTAACACTGAGAGATTGTTGATTTCTTATAGGCTGCTCATTTGAAGATTTACTATGAAATTTACCCTTCAAAAACTGGAATGATTCAAAACAAAATGGTACGGATTCACCTTGTAGCATTTGATCATATGTACCAGCTTCCATGTCCTCATCTGCAACTTGACAATCAATGGCTTTCGAGGGCTGAAAATCTGAATATGAGAAGTCTTGAACAAGGTTTTCATTTCTCTCAGGATGGTTCAGATCAAGACTTGTTGACAGTCGATTTTTGATTGTATGAAAATTGTCTCTGATGAACTGAAACGAGTCAAAACAAAAAGGCAAAGATATTTCACTTACTTCAAAATTTTCTGCACTTTCCTCATCATTGTCATAGCTGATATGCATTGGTTGATCACTGTACTCGAGCTGTTGAAAGTGAACTTCCTCCTCGCACAAACTAGCTGCTGATTTGTATGCAATATTATCTTCTGTTTGAAGAACATAATCATCATCATACTGATCAAACTGAGGCAAATCATCATTATACAACACATCATCAAGCATACATGTCATATCAACAACTCTCTCTTCTTCAAGATGATCTATAAAGAAATCACTATGATAACTGGGATAAGAAACAAAATGTTTTGGATCAGCAACTTGTTCTTCTTCAATCCGCAAGTCATGGGTTTGAACGCTATACTCATTCCTTTTGGTGTTATTTTGCATCATCTCTTCTACTGCACTCACCAACATGTCAAGCTTTACCTCTAAAGATATTGATTTCTCCTTCTTCCTTCAACCTTGCCCTTGGGATCAGCAAATGAGCCTCTACATTTACTGCACTGTTCTGCATCTCTACAAGTGTTGCAATATTCCTTTCTCTCAGCTGAAACTCCATTTCCGGGTCAAAGGCACCCGGGTAGTGCAAGAGAGCAGATCTAGGAGAAGATCTTATATATGCTGGCATCGAAAAATATACTTGGTTAAATCTGGCAGAAAACTGTTGTACTGTCTCCCCTGGCAGTCTTTTCAGCTGGTTATAATCTTCTATAATAAGGAAAGGATTCTGTCCGATCACCCACCTGTCAAGGAAAACTTTGACGAACTGCTGGAAATCTGAGATGCTTGCATTAGGCAGAGCTTTGAACCAACTCTTCACTTTGCCTTGCAAATAAAGAGCAAAAAGCCTAATACTGACATCCTTTTCATCAACTTCAAAAAGGTCTAGAAAAGTCTCAACCTTCTGCACATGTTTCTTAGCGTTGAAATTGTTACATTCACCGTCAAATCTTGGTAGATATAGGTCATAATTTTTAGGGAAAGCATGAAGAACAGAAGGTAAAACAAGAGGTTTATACCTATCTGGGACTATACAAGGTGTAGGAGTATATACAAGAGCTACGGGATTAGTCTCATTTTCTTTAGGCTCAACACTCTGAAGAGAGTCATCATAAGATGTGGGAAAAGTAAGGAGGCCAGGATCAAAGGGAAACTCAGTATTTACACTTTTTGAATAAGTCGAGTGAAGATTTTGATCACCTTTATCATACAAAAAATTCTGAAAAACTTTCAGGACAGCTTCAAGAATGGCAAAGAAGTAATTTACAAGAAATCATACTAGATCCTAAATACCATTCCACTTTGGGTACCTGAACTTAGTGTAAGATCCTTCCATTTTCTCAGAGAAAGAGCTAGTCCTCCAGTGGAGTCTCTACTTCAAATTGGAGTCACCAGGTGAATGATTTCATCCTTATTATTTCTGATCGTTGTCCACCATTAACCATCAGATCTGAACTTGATACATGTACTGGGGAAATTCACAAATTAAGTGTCATGTTCACAAGCTAGACCAGAGATTGATTGAAGTTGCGTTTATCTACTTCCGCTAATGCAAAGCAATAGCGTTTCGAAGGCTTTCTAGCATAACTTCAGGCTCCATCTGTAGCTTATAAAACAAATAACACCAACAAGAAAACTATTTTCTTCCCCAGTATGGTCGCCACTATGTTATTTTCTAAATCCACCTTAGGCTGAAGGAAGGCAGGATTCAGGATAACACCAAACCACGCTCAATCTGGTAGCTAGCCCTACCAGAACAGGAGAGGGCTCTCTCCGGGTCAATCTCAGGAAAAATATCAATAGGGCTTGAGATGACTGAAATGAGTGCTAATTTTAGGCTAGGTATATTAATCAAGGAGTTTGAAATGATTTTTAAGGGTTTTTGTTGGAAAAAGGGAAAGGCAGTTTTGGGCTTGGGGTTGGGGATGAGGCCAATTTCTTGCAGAGTTCAAGTTGGGGCAGAGAAGGCAATGACTTTGATGTCTTAGATTCAATGAATGGACAGAAAATACTGCTGAGGAGCTGAAGATGGCAAGAAGGTGCAAGGATCCTCTTCAAACTGATGAAAACATATAAAACTAAACAAAAGTTTAAGGCAGAGCACCAGCAAACTAATGAATTCTACCTTAGTTACGCATTTGTTTAATTCAGAAGCAAAGAGAAGGGAAATGGAATACATATAAAATTAATGAATAGATACATGGAGAAAAACATCATCAAAACTCAGAGCCACAAGGATCCCAACAAGTGCTGCAAAACTCTGGTCTTTCCTTTGCCAAAAATACTGAAATGAATATACAATGAGGTGCCAAACTATTCCCAAGAGTCCAACCCTAAAGATGTCTCAGAAAATACAATATATAGACAATTCTAACCCCTTCCCATGCCTCTAGGGGTCAAGCTCATCCTTCTAGGAGTTGTTTCAACCAATTCTAAACAAGGAACTAAAATCTAGGCAATCAAACAACTTGCCTCTATATGGAAGGAAACTAATTCATTCATTTAATTTTCACTTTTTAGTGAATGAATCCTCTAGAACAAGTAAATATGAGCCAAAATTACATCATAGTCATCAAATTACATCAAGATAGATCAATAATTACATCAAAAAGTGAAACTAGTCAAAACTGGGCGAATTTATGAGCTGAAGAGTCAAAATGAGGCCAAATTTCTCTATGCGTCGCGCCCAAAAACGCAATGCGTCGGGCCACTTTGAGCCTGTTTTTGAGGCACTTTCCAAAGTAAAAATTGAGCTCATGATAGCTCGTTGGAAATCCCTATCTGTCAACTATCCAAACCAAGTGGAATATCTGGATTTGGATGTCATTTTCCCCTCCAAAACTTCAATCTCCCAAAACTGGTTCCTGTGTGTGCAAAAGGTGGCAGAAAGGCCATTTTCAAGGTGTTTTTGACCCTTTATACCACCCAGAACTTGATGAAATCTCTCAGCCATTCCTTAGCATGCATAATTTATCATAAAAAACCCAAAAATTTAAATTTTCCCTCTAGAGGATCTCTCAATCGTAAGCGCGCGCAAGGTCGCGTGACGCGTCGGGCGGGAAAATCTGTTTTGTAACCAAAATTTCAAAAATGACAAAATTTTCTCCAAATTTGCTGAAATTTGGAGTGAAGTTCCCCCATCAAGTGCCATGCTTAGCCAAAGAAGCTTCGGCCAAGATTCAAATTCTATCCTCCCTTTTCCCAGACGTTAAGTGTCCTCCTGGTGCATGCAGTTTCAGTTGTAAAGTCACTGTCTTGTTCAGATGATGTGTCGGTGTCCGTCATGGTGTTTGCAATGTGTATGACAACTTTATGTTTGAATGGTTGAAAATGAGAAATTAGGACTTGGTGTCTTCGTCTCCAAGTGCCAAATGTGCTAAATAGGAAATGAGGGACTATGAGGAAATATGAACAGTGGGAAAAGTGGGGATTAGCCAAGTGAATTTAATGCAATAACAGTCACTTGACTGTTTAGGGAACTTCAGAATTTAGGGATTTTATAAGTGATATGAAAGGAGGAGGGCTAGTAGGGTTTAGTGATAGGGAAAATTGGAACAAGGGATATGATTGGTTTTGGGACAGAGGGAATAAGAGAGGGGTGTTGATGATATTGTGAGAGTGATGAGGAAAAGATCCACAGGTGGGGAAATGTGCTTTTGGCACCAAAATCAAACTTCAACACTCAAACTCAAACCCTAAGGGAGAAATTTCTAACAAGTGAATAGGGTTTATAACTTGACACTCAAATTCTCATATTCCCTTTCCAAACAATCCCAAACACTGGCTAATAGCATTTCAAAAACTCACAAACTTACTTGAAACACAGAATATTGAGTCAATTTTGAGTTTTTATAGAGCAGGGGAAAAAATTAGGTGTTTCGGCCCTGTGCGCCGCGCACCAGCCCAATGCGCTGCATAGGCTGTGTGCGCCACACTAGAGTAAATTTACATTGTGCAGAGGCGCCCAATGCACCGCACATCTCCAGTGCGTCGCGCTAGTCATCCTATGCGTCGTGCCTGCAATTTCACCAACAGCTCGGCCTTCATATGCTGAATTTTCTCCTCCATGTTTGTCCATGACTTCTCTCGGCTTCTAACTGAATTTTACTATGCCCATGAATTGTGAAACACTGAAAATATCTTTCATGGCATGGACTTCAATTTTTTATTTGGCAAACTTTCTTTCTAATTTTGCAGACTTTAGCACTTTGCTCATAACTCTATTTTTTGTTTCTATTTCGACTTTTGGCTGAAATGATGGCTCCTTTGTTGAATTTTTGTAGGGATGGTGGCATGTTTTGGCAAAGGCGACCAAGGCTACACCTGAAGACTTTGAAAACTGAAAAAACTTTGAAAATATCCATGGAAATTTACTGCAAAGCACAAAATGACGATTTTCTTCAAAACAGAGTTTTGAAGAAAAGTCACGATCAAGCAATATGACAATGAAATATTTGAAATGAAGACTTATTTTGAACTTTCTTCTGGCCTGCTGGCATTATGGAACACTTTGAAGACGAAACCCTAGACCTAATGACTGAAAAACCCTAAAAAGACTCTTTGCTGACCAAAAGACCATCCATGACTATGAATGACTGTAAAATTGACCTTGATGAATTTTGATGAACTTTAATGATGGGGAACTGGCTTCGTGAGATACATGACATGAGGGAAAATGAGAGATAATACCCTTCCGTCAGACAATCTATGCTTCTAATGGAATGCAACTGATTGGATGAACGAGACACCTAAAATGAAATGCAACAAAAGAGTTTTTGATCTCTGACGGAGGTATAACCAGATCGACTCTAACAGTGAGTTGTTGGGGTAAGATCAACAGAGTGAATCTGGACATGATTAATGGATGGTGTTGTAAAGGTGTTCATGGAGTGAAAACTTGCAGAGGTAATGATGGAATGAAAGGAAGAGATGATGATTTAGTTGTGTGAGAAGGCGTAGTAACAAGTGATGAATCAAAATCCTTCTATTGGTATTGGAAATAAGCTTCATCTAAAGTTACTTGAAACTTATCCACCAAACCTTTAATTTTGTAGAAATTAGACCAGACTTCACTATCAAGCTCGAAATAAGAAGACTGAGAAAATGGTAAAAAGGTTTCAAAATCAATAGGATCAAAGACAATTTCTAAAAGAAATTATTCAGACTTAGACCTAAATAAAGATGTTTCAAATTCAAAATTATAGGACAAATATTCTAAAGAAAATATCGTAGGCAAGGAGTTTGATTTCACATGTGGAGGAATAGCCTTTCCAAATTTCCTAGACTTTGTCTTCTGCTTTCTTAAAAGACTCTCAAGGTCATTGACAATTAGTGAGGGATTTGGATCTGGATTTTACCTAATGTGTATTTTTGGAGCCATATCTTCTTGAAAATTAGTACTTTGGCTCGTATTTAGAGACTAGAACTTTTATTAATGTCAGAACTTGTCTCCCACAAGTCTAACCTTCAGTGAACTAAATAAATGTTCCCAGGGAAATTTTTTCCATCGCTCCCCGGCAACAGTGCCAAAAATGTTATCACTCCCTCCCCCCGTTCCCAAGGCTGAGAATGGAACTGAAGGAAGGTAACCACAAACCAATCTTTAGGTTAGGTAGCTATCCCTACCAAAACCAGATAGGGCTCTCTCAATGTCACTTTATCATTAATTGGGATGACTGGATGTATAATGATCTTAGGCTAGTTATTAAAGTTCAGTAAATTGAGGTTTTGTTTGTTCTAAGTTTTTGCTAGATAGGAACGACAGTTACGGAACGAGGTTCAGGGTTTAGGTCAGATTTCAGAGGCTAGATTGTAGAGGTAACGGTGAGGCTAGGTAGGTAATATTATAAGAATTTTAATTTGGCATTGTGTGTAGAGTGAACTGAGAGGGAGCCAGAATGACAATTAAACTGAATTCATTCATTAGAAGAGCAGAGACATTTTCATGTAAATCTTATTAGAAAATAGAGCATGGAAAGAATGATTATTGTAATATTCTTAAATTAGCACACAGTTAATTGGAATATTGAATTTTGATTTTACTCTTAGGTAGAGGAATAAGAGGGTATGAGACCCATAAATATCCTTAGTAGGAATAAAAACTCTCCTAATGTGAAAGGATGTCATCTAAAAGCTGGATTAAACACCCTTATGTGTGAAAATGGGTTAGAGCAGGAAGACTGGGTCAACCTTGACCAAATGAAACAACGCTAGTATGAAAGGAGTGGCATTCATTGTTGGATAGTGCAGTTTTGGAGGGAGACTCCATGCATGGAAGTAGTGGATTTAATGAGTGGGGCCAAAGGTGAGGAAGCTCACCAAGATTATAAGGAAGAGGATGGCAGTGATTGTGAGGATGATTTGATTATTATTTTCTTGATGGTCCATTTAGACTTGTTGCTCTCTTCAACTGTTTAGCTAAGATTGCAGTGTTGTTTAGCAAGGGGTGTTCCCAAACGGGAATCCCACCTCTTTCCTTGAGAAGCATCTAGGAAGAGTACTGCACTACATTTTCCACATTCAGGCATCAGGCCAAGCTTTAGCTTTCTTCAACAACGCAGTTTTTGCTTAGATTTTTTCTATTTTGTAGGGTGCAACAGTGCAGGTTTGCATTGGATATTTTCTGAGCTAGTTTTGCAGTGAAGGTTTCCGTACATTGGGAAGCCAGTAAAGAATCCCCTTGGGATTTATTGACATCATTTCAAGGATTATTTATCCCCTATAGTGCATTTTCGGTCCAGATCTATGTTCTTTTAGGGAGGATTTGCAGGGATGGTTGTAGTGTCTGATTTCGGAGGTGATTTCTTCAGTGGAGAGGCCATCCTTTCATCCGAAGGATCTATTGGAGAAGAGTTGTAGGATTCTACATTAGGTTCAGCCATATCTTCTCATTTCCATTGTTGCAGCATACCTTCATCCCTAGGGTTGTAGCTTACATTGGCACATTGTGTGCATTTTCCGGAGACCCTCTATGGTTATCTTGGAAAGGTGATATAGGGCCTAGGTCTATTTGTATAACATATATTGAGGCATATATCATTATATTTGTATCATTGTATGATATCCAACTTTAGTTATGCATAATATGACTTTGTTTTAGCAGCTCTCCGAAATTTTGTATTGTAGCAGCATCTCACTTTTGCGAGTGATTGTTTATGGGAGGCTTGTTTCCTCATATCATATGACTTGTGCCTCACTATTTTATATTGATTTTTTGTTCTTATACATAATTTTATGGCTCCATATTTCTCTCCATTGTTGATGTGTTTATTTACACTTTTATTTCCATTTTTGTGCACTATATTCCTGCTTTTCCCATTTGGGAATATTATAGTGGTATCAGAGCATGATCTTGGCTCAGCCTGTGGATCTTAGCCATTATGCTATCAGGAGAATAAGAAGAATGAGGAAGAGATTGGGATTATGGAAGGAATGATTTTTATCTCGTATATTTTTAGATCTATGAGGGACCTCACCAAGGAGATCAAGCAAAGAAAAGTGGAGAAAAGAAATGAAACCACAATAGGGTTTCAAAATGAGGAAGGTCCATATACTTCCTATCAGTAGAAGAAAGAACCAGTATTGCATAGATCTCCCAAGAAACATACTATGCCCTTTTCTTTTGAAGAAGAAGAAAAAAGGCATGGAGATGGAGGACACTTAGATCATGAGATTCTAAGTGAGTATCTCGCAGAATACAAATCTCAATCAAGGGCTTTCAAGGAGAATCTAACTCTCCCACGGTTCATCAAGCTCAAGGAAGAAAGAAGACCTTGCAACAATAGATTTCTATTTTCTACATTTGATGGTTCATCCACATGCATAGCAAGGGCTTGGGGAATGAGTTTGGATGCATTATTTATGCTAAATCCAGTAGTAGAGAGAGAAGTTATTGAGATTACAACACTACACCTTGAGGGTGAAGCAAAAATTTGGTGGTTCAGCCATTTGAGTCATGCAAAAGTGACTGCATATGCAGATTTTACTCAAAGGTTGATCAAGAAGTTTGACAAGAAGAAATCATAGGAGAAGAAACTTCCACCACCACTTGCTGTAGGGGCACTTGCATCAGGAGAAAGAACACTTGCACCTTTGCAAAGTGGTCTTGGTCTCTTGACATTTAGAGTCCCATTCACTATTATGTATATGCATGAGGAGGAGGAGACTTATACCAGTGCTCGTGTAGTAATAGAGGAGCAACCATCATCACCAGTAGTTGGGGAAGTCATCACACATGTGGGAGGAACCGTTGTAGCATTACAATATGTTCCCAAGAAAAACCAAGGTATGCAAATGTTTCCACTTTCTAGAGCACATCATTTGGAAGGATGTGGGGATATGCCATTGCATGACCTAGGGTCAAGATACAATGTTGAATTGGAGCAGCAGACTATCACCGCGCTGAGGAACCTTGACAGGATCAAGGAGAAGATATACAGTCATCCTTACTATACATTGTTGAGCTGCACACAACTCTTGGGGCTGGAATCTATATTTTTGGAGGATAGGATGAGTATTGTCCTAAACAAACCAATGCAAAACTATATGTTCAGCATTGAACATGATCATCAGACAGTAGATGCACCATCATGGAGATCAGTAGCACTATCATTGAGCAGCAGTGATGAGTTGGGGGCCCAACCATTACTGGAGAATTCCAAAGACCATTCTACATGTGTAGCAGGGGATAGGCAGATGGTTGATGAGAGACATCTTATCTCCCATTATTATGATGGATCTTTCTTGATGGTCACTTCACTGCTCAATGAGAAGATTTTGCCTTCAGTGTATTTGGATCCTTATGGGGTCAATTTGGTCATTGATGAGTGGTCTTCATTTGGATATCTCCCGTAGGTTTCACTTCAACATCCCATGAAGTGTAGAGACATTGATTTGGATTGGGAGGGTGGTATTCTCCATTGGAGGGATACCAATTTTGAGCACGATTATAGACACTCACCATTGGTTGGATGGGTGATGTTGATGAGCAAGAGGCTAGAAAGCCACTTGCAGATCTATGACATAGTGCAGCAGGAGGCAAGTCTGCGCTGGCTACTCTTGAAAGAGTTTGGTCAGCATGTGACATGTCCTATCCCAAAGGGTATGTTATTGGTTGGAACTTGGCATGGCACTTACATCATATGTCAACAGGGAGTTTGGGTGCATTGGGATGATGTGACATTCTTCATGTCAATCATTATGTTTTCACCCTATGGTTTTTATGATGGAGGTGTGAAGATGCAGTAAGAGCTATTGTTGCTTTGACTACTCTTGGGAGAGTATGGGCTGAATTTCTCCCATACTTTGCAAGATATTTCAGAAGAGAAGGGTGGCACAATCAGGGTGAAAAGGGGCTACCTTTCAGCATTGGAGGATAAGGAGGTACTTCCATATAGGGAGGAGTCTCCCACATATAGCAACATGATGGTGGATGACTTTGGCATATGGCATGTCAAAGAATGGAGTCATGGAGTGGCAAGAGCCTTATCACCAAGGCCAACAACGTTGTCAGTTGGGAGTATGTATCTATTGATGGAGTGTTCCAAGGAGAGTATGCATCCCTTCATTTTGCAAACCACTATGAGGAGATTATCATGGGAGGGCTCATCCATGGACCTCACTTTCATCCTACTCATAATGCATGGTAATAAATGTATTTCTGTTAGGTCCCTATATTACTAGTATAGTCCAGGGATAATTTTAAGGATGGAAAATTATCTTGAATTTTAAAAATTTGGCGAATCTCAATAGTCCCTAATATGCAAACTATAAAATGTTTATTGATGTACTTGTAAAATTATTCAAATTTATAATGATATTATATATATAGTCTATATAATGTTGGCGATTTTTAATCTAAAATAATTTTAAATTGTAAAATTTGGGCAAATCATTTTTATAAAAAAAATGGAAATTGGTGAATCTTTTTTTTGGAAAAACCATGGAAAATTAGCCCACCTGCGAATATTAGCCCCTAAAATTTTCCATGGTATAGTCCCTTATTTTTGTTAGTGTAACCTCCTTATTGTTATTATTTTATCCCTGTAACCCCCATATTTTTATTATTGTGCCCTTAAATTATTATTGCTAGGTCGGCTAGGATTACATTGTGGCCCCACTAGGATTACATTGTGGCCCCATGGACTCCTATATATAGAAATGAGGTTTTGTAATTTGTATCATCCAAGAATTTTTCATTCATGTAATGTATTGGAGGTGTCCCCCTCGAAGTGGCTCATTTCTAAATCGTTGATATCTCTTTTCTTCTATTTTTGGAGCTGGTTTCACAACATTTGGTATCAGAGCTTCAGATTCTAGGGTTTTGCTTCTCTAAATAGGTTATCATGGAATTTTTTCTATAACTTTTTTTCTACGAAGGTTCAGAAGATGAAATTTTTAGAGTGCGAAGCCACAATCCTGAGAAACATTGTCGCAAAATTTCAGAGCTTGTTTCATAATAGTTTCGAAGATATGATCTATGGAAGTTAGGGCTTTTTGCAGGCTCCTAAATTTCACTTAAAAAGGTCATTGCGGAATTTTTGCTATAACATTTTTTCTACAAAGGTTCAAAAGCTGAAATTTTTAGTTCATGAAGCTGCAATCCTAAGGAAATTTTTTGCAAAATTTCAGAGCTTGGTTCGCAATATTTTTGGAGATATGAGCTGAGGAAGTTAGGTATTTTTCAGGCTCCCGAATTTCATCTCAAAGATGTAATCATGGGAAACTCTTAATAACTCTCTCTCTGAGCATCGGATTGGAATTCTGTAAAATGTGACTGGAAGTACATGGAATGTAGTTTCCTTTCTATACATTTCAGATCCAAAGGAGCAAACAGTGACACGTGGCGAGTTGTACAAGTTCTCTCTACTGAACTAGTCCATAATTAGGTCATTGTGGGAGATTGGACATAAATTTTCCTTGAAGAATCAAAATCAAGTCAAACCTATGGCATTTGAAAGAAGCTTCAAAGGAATACTACAGGGCCAAATTTCAAATATTGAGGATCTTCAAGTATAGATATAAGTCAATTTCAATATTGAGTTCCTCCAAAGCAAGTAAAAGGTGTGTATTTTTTTCCGAATTGCATAAGTCTTGTTTGAAGAATCAGGTTGAATTGATTCCAAGGGCATATTGTAGAATATATATCAGTATTGGATTCTCAAATGGCCCCTAAAAATAATTCAACACCCATTAAGCCTTTATAAGGCTCTACTATGACTCATGAAGATGAAGAATGGCAACATGACATATCAAAATTACAAGAGCAAGTGCAACAAATTTCGCTCTCGCAAAGAGCAAAAAAAAATGACATAGAAGTTTGAAGAAAGGCGTGGAAACTAAGATGGATGGTTTGAAGAAAGACGTGGAATCTAAGATAGATGGTTTGAAGAATGGCATGGAAGCTAAGATGGATGGCATGGAAGCTAGCATGGAATCTAAGATGGAAAACATGAAGAATGATCTAAAAGCAGACATGGAAGGTTTGACAAAGTTGATACAAGAAATGTTTCCTAATGGTGAAAAGATAGTAGAGGAAACTCATGATGAGAACAAAATAAATGTTAATAGTGATTTCATAAACTCTAATGCTGGAGGGAAGAACCACCATATTCCAAAAATGGATATGAGGAAGTTTGATGGAAAGGATCCTGTAACATGGATACTACAGATGGAGCAATATTTTGATCTCAATAATGTGCAAAACACACAAAAGGTACGCATTGCAACTTTACATTTAGAACAAAATACATTTGTATGGTATCGACGGCTTTGCTCCCGTAAAAAAATTGTCACTTGGTCAATTTTTATGGAGGAAATGATAGCACATTATGAGGATACAAAGAGCAACACCTTCTTTAGCCAATTGGTAAATCTCAAACAAAAGGGTTTAGTGGGGCAGCACATTGAGGACTTCCAAAAATTGAATATAAGGGTAACTGATATTCCAGAGGAACACAGGATTGATCTCTTCATAGGTACTCTAAAGGATAACATCCAACATGAAATTCGTGTTTTGGAACCTGATTCATTGGAGAAGGCATTCAGGTTGGCAAGAAAAGTTGAATGTAAAATTATGGCGACAAGGAAGCCTACCACTCAATTCTATAAAGAAGGAAGTGTTGCTACGCCTAGATTTCCACAACCTACAAGGTTGACACCACAACAATTGGAAGAAAAAGAGCAAAAGGGCTTTGCTACAGTTGTGATAGCAAATACACTAAAGGTCATAAGTGTGCTGAGAAGAAATTATTTTACATAGATTGTGAAGAGGAAGAAGAAAATGAACAATAATCTTCAAAAGAAGAGGGTATACACCACGAACCAACCCTAGAAGAGGAAGAAATGAGTCTGACCATATCATGTAATGCATTGGCAGGAATTACCACTCCTCAAACTCTCAAGATAGAAGGACATATCAAGAAGAAAAAGGCAATAGTGTTGATTGATTCAGGTAGTACCCATAATTTTATTCATTGTAAGGTAGCCAAGGAATTGAATTGTTTCCTATACCCAGCACCAGAATGTCAAGTGATGGTTGCAAATGGAGGAACTATAAATTGCTCTTGAAAATTCCATAATATCAAGCTAACCATGGGGGGATATGTATTGAATATTCTAACTCTTTCCATTCCGATGGGAGGTGTTGATGTTGTACTAGGAGTACAATGGTTACAATCTTTGGGGATGGTAGCTTTTAATTTTCAAGAACTTTTCTTGAAATTTTTTTCAGAAGGAAAGGAAGTCAAATTAAGGGGTATTTCAGGGAAGCCAGGAAAGATAATAAGCTCTAATTTCATGACAAATCTTATAAATAAATAACAATGAGGCGTAATTGCACAATTATGCTCACTAGAAGTTCCAACATCAAAATCATCTATTTCTGCAGATCTCCAAAATGTCTTGGAAAATCATTCCAAGGTGTTTGAACTCCCAAAGGACTCCCAACTATTCATGATCATGATCATGCTATTCATTTGATTCCAGGAAGTGTTCCTCCAAACATCAGGCCTCATAGATATGCTTATGTCCAAAAGAGCGAAATTGAACGTATGATTGAAGAAATGTTAGAGGCGGGTATAATTCAACCTAGTCAAAGTTCTTTCTCTACTCCTATAGTATTGGTACACAAGAAGGATGGATCATGGCGCATATGTCCAGATTATAGGGAGCTCAATAAGCTCACCATTAAAGATAAATTTTCCCACTCCTGTGATTGATGAATTATTGGATGAATTACATGGAGCAATTTATTTTCCCAAGTTGGATCTTCGTTCAGGTTATCATCAAATTAGAATGAAGATTGAAGACATTCCAAAAATAGCATTTCAAAATCATGAGGGTCATTATGAATTTTTGGTCATGCCTTATGGCCTTACCAATGCACCTTCTACATTTCAAGGGTTGATGAATTCCATTTTCAAACCCTTCCTTAGAAAATATGTGCTAGAATTTTTTTGATGATATACTAATCTACAGCAGGTCTTGGAAGGATCATGTTCAACATGTTGAGAGGGTGATCAAACTATTGCAAGAGAAACAATTATATGCAAAAACATCCAAATGTTTCTTTGGAGTATAAGAGGTGGAATATCTGGGTCATATTGTATCTCACGAGGGTGTTAAGGTAGACCTTAACAAAATTAAAGCCATTAAGGAATGGAAAGCTCCCACAACCATAAAGAATTTGCGATGATTTCTCAGGTTAACAAGGTATTATCACAAGTTTGTTAAGAATTATGGGAGAATACTAGCACCACTAACAACATTATTAAATAAAGATGCATTTTCATGGACTCATGAAGCAACTAAGGCCTTTGAACATCTTAAAGAGGAAATGTGCCTAGCACTGGTCTTGGCTATGCCAGACTTCAAAAATACCTTTATTGTGGAATGTGATGCCTCAGGAAATGGAATTGGTGTTGTTTTAATGCAAGAAGGAAGACCCATTTCTTTTGAAAGTCGTCCAATCAAAGGAAAGTATCTACAGAAACCTATTTATGAGAAGGAAATGTTATCAATATTGCATGCACTAAATAAATGGCGAACTTACCTAATGGGAAGACACTTCAAGGCAAAAAATTATCATGATAGTCTTAAACACTTTTTGGAACAAAGACTATCTTCAGAAGAGCAGTAAAAATGGGTCACAAAGATGTTGGGTTATGACTTTGAAATAATCTACAAAAAAGGGAAGCTAAAAGTTGTTGCAGGTGCACTCTCAAGAAAGAATGAAGAGGTGGAAGCATTGCTTTGTGCCATTTCTATTATCCAACCAGATTGGATAACCGAAGCAAGAGATGAGTCGAAGAAGGACGAAGAAGTGTGGACACTCATTCAAAAGTTGCAGAAAGATCCTAGTACATCTGATACATTTAGTTGGAAAAATGATTCCTTATGGTACAAATATCACTTATATCTTTTTAAGAATTCCCAACTAAACAAAAGATTCTTTTGGAATTTCACACTTCTCCTTTAGGAGGACACTCAAGATTTTTAAAAACTTACCACAGGGGAAGAAAGAATTTTTTGGGATGGCCTTAAATCTGATATTCAAAAGTTTGTGGCGGAATGTTTGGTTTCCCAGCAGAATAAAGTTGAGACAATTAAGACCCCAGGTCTTCTACAACCTTTATCCATTCCAAGTCAACGTTGGGAGGAGATTTCAATGGATTTTATCACAAGTTTACCTAAGTTCGAAGGAAAGAGTGTCATCATGGTGGTAGTTGATAGACTTACCAAGTATGCACACTTTTGTGCATTATCTCATCCATTTAAAGCAAGTACAAGTGCTACTACATTTATGGATAGAATTCAAAAGCTACATGGAAGCCCAAGGGTTATTGTGAGCGACAGAGATCCCATTTTTACTGGAAATTTTTTGACGGAGTTATTTTCTTGTTTGGGTACTCAATTAGCTCATAGCTCATCTTATCATCCTCAATCTGATGGTCAAACTGAGATAGTAAATAAATGTTTGGAAGGATATCTTCGTTGTTTTGTATCTGATAAACAAACACAATGGGTCAAGTGGTTACCTCTCATTGAATGGTGGTATAACACTTCCTTCCATACTGCAGAAAAAATGACCCCATTTATGGCACTTTATGGATATCATCCACCATCCATCACATCATATTTAAGAGAAAATTCAAAGGTTCAAGCAGTTGAATATCAGATCGAGCATAAATAAGAAGTTCTCCAACTCTTAAAGGATAACTTGAATTTGGTACAAAATCGAATGAAACAATAGGTAGATCAACATCACAGTGAGAGAATTTTTGATGTAGGAGACTTGGTATTTTTGCAGCTACAACCATACAAACAAATTTCCCTCAAGCAATCTAAGAAGGATAATAAATTATCGCCAAAGTAATATAGTCCTTACAATGTGTTGCAAAATATTGGTAATATGTCATACAAAATGGAGCTTCCTGCTTCTTCACGAGTGCATCCAGTTTTCCATGTTTCATGCTTAAAGAAGGTTATAGGTGAAAATATTCCAGTTCAAACAATATTGCCAGAACTTGATGAGGAAGTAAAAATCATATTGGAACCTAAAGCAATCACGAAAATAAGAACTCGATAGCTACGGAACCGATCAATTTCAGAGTATCTCATCAAGTGAAAGAACTTACCCACTAAAGATTCTACATGGGAGGATGAGAATTTTATACAGAAGCACCTCGAGCTACTCAAGCGTTGAGGACAACACTTTTTTGAAGGAGAGGGGCATGTTAGGTCCCTATATTACTAGTATAGTCCCTTATTGTTGTTATTTTAACCCCCTTATTGTTATTATTGTACCCCTGTAACCCCCATATTGTTATTATCGTGCCCTTAAATTATTATTGTTAGGTCGGCTAGGATTACATTATTGCCCCACTAGGATTACATTGTGGCCCCATGGACTCTTGTATATAGAAAGGAGCTTTTTTAATTTGTATCATCCAAGAATTGTTCATTCATGTAATGTATTTAAGGTTGCCCCCTCGAAGTGGCTTATTTCTAAGGCGTTGATATCTCTTTTCTTCTATTTTTGGAGCTGGTTTCACAAAAATTTCTGTACTTATTGATAATTTAGCACTTTGGGAAAATGTGGTGTTATTCTTGTTATGCACATCTGATATATAATGCCATTTACTACTTCCTAGTAGATGAGAAAACATGCACAGCTAGAAATTTGTTGGGAGACAACTTGCCACATAATGTTCTAAAACAACAGTTGGTAAAAATATGTTGTATCCACTGGAGAAACCATTGGTACCATCCAGAATTTTACATAACATTCAATATATTTCTGATTTAGATACCATATGGTAATGATGTACCATTCTCTTTTTATGTGATGGTTTGGGCTCATGACACTAGAGAAGGGGTATTTTCAGATCCAATTGTCCTTTTGTCTCTTGAGGGAAATATTATTGCAGCCCAAATTATAAAGTAGCTCTAAACTTATCACAAGTGGAGAGAGAGACAGCGTGGGGTAGGCCATTTGGTCTACCATGTTTAGTTATGCAGCCCACCTACATTGCAAGAGCCAAAGGTGGAACAAATATTTCATGAGTTACCATTTTGGAGGGTGACTCACTTTGTATGGATGATAGCTTGGGGTTTGGAGCTTCACATGGGAATGAAGGTTCCCAATGATTTTATGATCCCATGCCTCAATAAGGACTATATACTACATATAGTTTCCTCCATGGATATCCCACTTCTTCATGATAAGAGCCATTTGGAATTTTCACCAAAGGCTAGCCTATGCATTTGGGAGGAGCAACTTAAGGACATATTGATGATAGAACATCTTGTTCATCAGAGGAACTTATCATATGAGGATGCTAAATGAGGAGGAGAGGAGGCTCTTCAGTTATATCCTTGCAGTTGCTTGAGGACAAGCAACATTTGGGAGGGGAGGGCTGTAATATTCCTAAATTAGCACACAGCTAATTGGAATATTAAATTTTGATTTTACTCTTAGTTAGAGGAAAAAGACGGTATGGAGACCCATAAATCTCCTTAGTAGGAATAAAAACACTCCTAATGTGAAAGGAGGTCATCTAAAATTTGGATTAAAGACCCTGATGTGTGAAAAAGGTTTGGATCAGGAAGATTGGGTCAACCTTGACCAAATCAAACAACGCTGGTATGCAAGGAGTGGTATTCATTGTGGGACAGCGCAGTTTTGGAGGAAGACTCCATGCATGGAAGTAGTGGCTTTAATGAGTGGGGCCCAAGTTGAGGAAGCTCACAAAGAATATAAGGAAGAGGATGGTAGCCATTGTGGGGATGATTGGATTATTATTTTCTTGATGGTTTGTTTAGACTTGTTGCTCTCTTCAGTTGTTTAGCTAAGATTGCAGTGGTGTTTATCACAGGGTGTTCCCGAGCGGGAATCCCCCCTGTTTCCTTGAGAAGCATCTAGGAAGGGTACTACACTATATTTTCCACATTCAGGCATCAAGCCAAGATTCATCTTTCTTCAACAGCGCAGTTTCTTCTTAGAGTTGTGTTGTGTTGTAGGGTGCAACAGTGGAGGTTTTCATTAGGTGTTTTCTGAGCTATTTTTGCAGTGGAGGAAGGTTTCCTTCCATTGGGAGGCCAGTAAAGAATCCCCTTGGACTTTATTGACATATTTGGCATCAGGCAAAGGATTATTTATCCCCTACAATGTAGTTTCAGTCCAGCTATGCATTATTTTAGGGAGGAGTTGCACGAGTGGTTGTAGTGTCTAATTTTGGAGGTGATTTCTTCAGTGGAGAGGCCATCCTTTCATCTGGAGGATCTATTGGAGAAGAGATGTAGGATTATACATCATCTTCAGCCATATCTTCTCATTTCATTTGTGGTAGCATACCTTCAGCCCTAGGGCTACAGCTTACATTGGCACATTGTGTGCATTTTCTGGAAACCCTCCGGGGTTATCTTGGAAAGGTGATATAGGGCCTAGATCTGTTTGTATAACATCTATTGAGGCATATATCATTATATTTGTATCATTGTATGATATCCAGTTGTTTTTCTACATAATATGATTGCGTTGTAGCAGCTCCGGCATTTTGTATTGTAGCAGCATCTCACTTTTGGGAGTGATTTTTTATGGGAGGCTTGTTTCCTCATATCATATGACTTGTGCCTCACTATTTTATACTGATTTTTTGTAATTATACATAATTTTATGGCTCTATATTGGTCTCCATTGTTTATGTGTTGATTTACACTACTATTTCCAGTTTTGTGCACTATATTCATGCTTTTCCCATTTGGGAATATTACAATTTTTGTCAATACACTAATAATACTTAGCATAAATAAGCATACATATGAAATATGGATAACATAAAATTAAAAATTATAAGTTTACATAGGAAAAAAAATTCTCAAATGCATACCATTCGAGTCTCAGCACTATGTCTGCAATAATGTCCTCGATTTCATAAACAAAAGATTGTACAATAGATCCACTGCAAATAAAAACAATCCAACCTATAAAAAGACTTGAGGTGAACTACTTGTAGAAAATAGAGTTCATAACACCTCATAGGGTTGAGATACTATCCAAAAAGAATCATAATTACATCAGGTGAGTCACTTCCTATAATTTAGGGAAGTTAGAAACTAATCCCTGAAATTTAGCTAAAGACTACGAGTGTGTGTCTCCTCCATTAAATTACATTTTTCCTCATCATAGAGGAAAAAAAAACTTAAAAAAATCAAATGAAACCTCATGGGACAACTTGCATCAAATTTCGATAGTTTTCCTAGCATGAAAGGAATCCTATGCAGAAACATCGTGCATGTAGCAGAAACATCACGCATGTCTAGCAGAAGCGTCATGCTTGTTCTAGGGTGATTTTGACCCACTTAGGAGCATCCAAATGAAAATATGAAAGTTGGGATGATTAGCCCTGTGAGTCTTGTTTCCAATGCACCTTGAAATTTTAGAAAACACCCACAGGAAGACCTCCAAAAGTGGTTTTTCCCAACCTTACTCCAGAAGTGTCGCGCCTGATCAAAAACATTGGCAAAAGAATAGAAATGAGGTAGTTTTTTTATCTTTTCTTCAAAACCAGATATTTTCATGGAGAAAAAAGTCCAGATATGGAATATACAAATCAATATGAACCCATCCATGTAAAAAAAAACTCTATTTTTAGCCTCTAAGAGAAATCTTCGCGCCTCATCGTGACGCTTCTATGGAGACAAAATTTCCATATTTCTTCAAAAATCATCAGAAATACTAAAAGTGCTCAAAATTGACTAAAATGTTTTCTATGATACCTGTGGAGGATAGGATAAATAGCCATGGATGCCTCAACAAGGAGGTCTAATTTTTCCTTCTCCTTGAGCTTCATTTTAGCTTCATTAAGATTTTTCTTCACTTGTTTGAGCCTAATTTGGGAAATTTTGTTTCTGGCGCAATAGTCATTGGCCATATGTCTCTAGAGGTTATTATTCTTTTTATATTTCTTTAGAATTTACCCTGTCAAGCCAATAATCTCTATCTTGATTGATTTCATCAATAATTAGTTCATGAAAAGTATACCAACCTGATTTAGGAGTTTATTCTCTTTCTTTCTGAAGCGCCCTCCTAAGGCTCTTGTCCTTGGTCTTGTTATTTTTGTTCCAAATTCTGCATCCTCCAGCTGATCATCATCTACTATTTCTTTGCATTTGAATTTATCTGAATCAACATGTACCTTTGGCTTGTCTTGGAGGATTAATTTCACCTTTAACTGAAAAATTATCTTGTTGTAAGAATGTGATCTGATAATTTGCAATTGAAAAAACCTCCCTCAACTGTATTATTTGTTCATATTTCTCCTTTATTATTTCCTCAACTAACTTATCCTTCACCTACTCTTCCATGCAAACTTATAAGGGTGTGTTTTCATCATGGTGCTGCAATGGCAACTCACCATCATGGCTGGGTTGTTGATCACTTTTTTTCTTTACTCAAGTGTAGTTTTAGATGCCAATACACCTATGATGGTATTAGGAGAAAACTCGATTCGCTTTCCCTTCTCATAGGTTTGAGTGATCTCAACCAAAGTTTATTTTCAAATATGAGCCTTCCTTCTTGAAGATCCAACCTCCTTTGGTTGTACTAATGTTGTGGTATGAACAATGGGTGCACTAGTAGCTAGAGTTGATGCTACTTTCTCCATGAAAACTTCCCAGGTAATATTTTTTGCTAAGAGCTGGTGCAAAATTGAATCAACTTTACCAAACCATGGTGAAATAAACTAGGATGAGGATTTCTACCTTTGCTCTGTCCTTTTTCAGCCATCTTGACCAAACTCTTGAATAGATAGTTTGTGTTATCTCTAAATTGGTATCGATGGGATTCTCCACCATAAAACTTGAAGTAAATCTTTCAAACCATATTTTTATTGAGGATTATCCTCTTCAGCCTAAGAGGGATCTCTCAAATTGACTTATGATTTTCTCAATTAGGATTCTATCAGATGGAAAAATATGTGATAAGTGCTTTAATGTATTTGATTGTAGGTGAAAAATGAAATAGGTTTCACTACCATTGGGCTTATGGATTAAGTGTGAATGAATTCAATTGCAAGTGGATCTCCTTATGGAAGCTGAGGCTTTTATTGTTTCAATGGAAGGACAACAGTAACACACAGAAATATTCAATAGCTCAACGTTAAAAGGAAGTCATAGCATGCATAACATGAACTCGGATTAATTCAACATCAAGATATTGCAAACAAGATAAAAAGAAACATTAGACATAAACTCATTGAAACACTCCAAGAATATCAGGTGAAGAAGAAACACAATCAATGTATATTACTGATGATAAAAATTGACAATAGCGGTAGTGTAAAATAGCATTCTCCAACCCTTTTTCATTCAAATTTCTGCCTATTAATAGGCTTTTTCTCCTTACATTGGATCTGCCCAGCTGGCTAGATCATAGAACCATAATCTTGACACTTATCTTAACCATAAACTATATTCCTGGAACTGCAAAAGACACCTAATGACATAAGACTTACAAGCCTATTAGGATTCTATCTATCATTTATTACATTCACTTATCTGTAGCATAGGATAATTAGATTGATAATGACCAGGTGCTCGAGTGACGCTCACCATCACCAAGACATAACTTTACCCACTATATTTAGGAACTAACACCCCCTACTTTTTAGGAAAGGATAAACATAACTTTGATCATTGTCCTCATGCTGGGATAGAAAAGTGATAGTTTTGTCGAGTAGTGAATCCTTGCTAGAGTGGCCCACTACTATCTTGAATATCTCCACGTGGCTAAATGCTTTTCAAAATACTTTCCAAACATCCAAATACCACTAAAAACACTTCGTTGCAAAAACAGAGTACATTAGGAAATTTCGTAGCATAGTTTAGTAGCATATTCATTTCATACATATAAACCAATTTTTTGCTTCTTTTTCTGATTAGGATATGTTTTCTAGACAATATTAGCTAAATACAACTCTTTCCCTCTTTTAATTTCTAGCAAAAACAAGTTTTGTAGCAAAAAGCATCCTACAGGGATTTCGTAGTGAAATCTGGCCTTCAAACCTGGGCTCGCTACGAAATTGCCTTATTGGCTGAAAAACATAGAATTTCCATTTTTCTTCAAAAATTCAGCTTCAAAACTAAAAATGATGTTTCCTGCATGTTGCAAAATTTATCAAAAATTTTTAGGCCAGCCTCTCAAACTTTGGGCACTCCATCCTTACCAGTAGAAGGTTGTACCTCTTTAGGCTCATTTATCACTTTAATTTTCAGCCCTCTTTTCTTAAATTCTTCTTGAATCATTTCCATTTGGTCCTTTAGCTCTTTAACCTATCCCTTAAGCCTTTTCCTCTCAGACTGTAACCACAAGTTTCTTTTTTTGGTGTTCTTCATTACTCTCCTTAAAGGAAGTGTTCTTTTAACCAACCTTTTGGAATTTGTCAGTGATTTATCATATTGGATCATTTGGTCATTCATTTTTCCTTCCACATCTTCCATTAGTTGTTTGTCTACCTTGGCCTCTTGTATTTCCAATTTAAATTCAATGACCTCTTCTCTGGCCTCTATTAATTGCTCCTGCAATATCTATACTTCAGTCTTTTCCATCATCTGCTCCTTTCCCTTCCTTTGCACAAAACCTCTTATGTTGTTGAAGAAAGGTCTATGATTTTTTCTGTGATAGGTTGCTTTCCTTTGTCAACCTTTTCTGTTATCTTGCTTTCCATGACTCCTTTTGCAAGTTGTAACCTAGTCAATGGTTTCCTTGGCTAGAATATGAAACCTGCATCTAAAATCTAATTTTTTGGCAGTCTTACCTTTATGTTTCTTCCTTTTTTCCCCTTCAATTTATTCTTCTTGGAAAATTCTAGATTCTTCAATGTCTATTTCTTGGAGGATGTCTTCAATATTTCCCTTAGGAATAGTTTGGCTTCTAGTTATCATCCTGCTACCATGTTTTCTAGTTTGTTGTTTGTGGCTTGTAGGTGATGGCTGTGCGATATCTACCTCTGGTATAGGTTGTGCTTCAACTTCCATTGGCACCAAGATAGGCTCTGCCCCTTCTTCATTAACACCTTCTGTCACAGCTAGAGATCAAGTAGTTTTTGGCTTTGAAATATTCTTAGGTGTCACTGAATCAACTTCATATCCACTAAGGAAAAGAAAAGATGCCCAATATATGTTCAATTTCTTTAATTCTTCCAACACTAAGAGTTTAATTAGGCCATGGTGCAAAACTGATGTCTCCTGTCTTCAGTCGTGGCTTGGACCTTATCATCCATCTTCCCTAAACTCCTAAACAAAAATAAAGGCAGATCAAGGGGTTGCTTACCAATGAAATGTAAAAGGAGCTTGAAATGGTATAGGTAAACCATATGAAACCTCCCCTCATAGATAAAGTATTTCTGGATCACAAACAATAAATTAGAATAATTATCCTTCATAAAACTCTGTGGAATGCTAGATTTCATCTCAGCTCCAATGTGCTTTGGTTTGACAAATTCCTCACAGCTATGCATTTTTAATTTTTTGGCTTTGAACTACTCTTCACGTTCTCTTGGTATCTATGTAGCCTGAGAAATAGTATCAAGAGCTACTATGAAATTTAAAACTCCTACCTTTAAGGTTGTCCCTATAAAGTTTACTACAAAATATTTTGATATTTGGGCATGAAATCCCTGAACCTTTTGACAGAACTGCAGACATCCAACATTTCTAAAAGAATCCATGAAACTAGGGTCTTCATTTAATAGCTTGAGTTCCATAGGATCGTATCTCACACAGGAGCCCCCATTGTTCACCTTCTCCTTCATTGACACTCTCCTTTATAACCTTGTTGTTTCTCTAGTAGTGACACCTAAAGATAAAAAAGCTAAACAACAAGTTGTTTGCACTATGAGTTAGCCCTTCAAAGACGACACTATGTTGCTACAAGGCTCGAATAACATATGAAAAAGAGATGCTTAGAGGTGAAATTTTAAAATGCAATTCGAAAGTTATGAGAATTATTCGAAATGTGATAAAAAAAGATAATAATGAGGGTAATCATGAAACTTAATTGGGTGACCTCACCTTGACCCTTGACCCTTGAAATTTTAACACCTCACCATGCTTTGTTTTTTTTGAAGAAAAAAACGATGTGCACCGAAGACAATTAAAAACCTGGCAGATTCGCTACGGAATTTTCGGGTGATTCCATAGCGAAATCCGCCATTCTGCAGTTATTTTCGCTACTGAATGGTGAAAAAATAGACAAGTGGCACATGTTTGATTTGAAGGCATGCATGCGAAAACTAAATGGAATGGAGTGGATTTACTGACATGACATGACTCAATGGGGGTTTTAGACTTAGGGTAAGGATAAATTCATGGGTTTTCCATCAATTTTATGAACCATTCTATGAAGAAAATACAAAACCTAGATGAGTGATGTGAGTGACCCTATCAACGAAATTCTAAAAAATTAAGAGTGATAACAGTTTGACAAATTGAGTGATTTGGTAGTTGTGAAGTGCATTAGCAACATGACATGGTATTGGTACAGTCTTGAAAATTTTTCCTCGCATGTAAAATATTTCATGATCAGCTTCATTAATCAGGCATACTTATCAAGTATATGCCTAAAATGGAAAACATGTTCAAGTTCATCTTTCCAATGAGGTTTTAGGAACATTAGGTAGTTTTCAAGGTCCAATTCCATGCCCTTGAACCAAAATTCTCCTTCATTTGGAATCCCTGTTGCTGAAGTGATGGCCTCTGCTGATAGAGTGAATTCAATGCCTGTTATGGTGGATTTGTCTCGATTGAAGTTAGTGGCAACAAGGGTAGTCAAAGGGGCATGACATCCTACCTCCATGATCTTATCACAAAATATCAGAAATCTAGTGTTTTCAAAACATCTCCTGGCATAAGGGGAGGCATTAAGTTCTTGCAATGTGGATGGCTCAAATCTAGAATGGTGGCCTCCCTTGTGAGCTTTCTTTTCACTCTCCATAGTAGTTTTGAACATGATGAAACCCTCCTAAATGAAATGAGTCGGTAGAGACAGTGAATTTGGGAAAATAGGGGATATGGATAAGGTAGCTTTAGGGGTTGTGATGAGGTATAAGGAGGTTGAGGAAAATTCCTCAAAAAATTGAGGAAGTGGGGTGATGTGTTAGCTTGAGGATACAGGTGGGATTTCTTGAAATATATATGGGGAGGTTGATAAAACTAGGAAAACACAGAGATTTATGGTTTTATTGTGAAAATGTAGTAGGGTCTTAGGGTTTTGATAGAAAAAAAGGCTAAAGGGGATTGTGAGTAATAACAGGTGTTGTGGTAGGGTTTGTGAAGGATAAATGAAGGTTTAGATGGTGGGAAAAGGGTTTCCAATGGATAAAACCAATCAAGAAAGGAGAAGCCATAAACATATGAGAGAAAAACCCTAAGGATAGAAAACACTCATACAATAATGAATTGACTTGAAGAAGGTATTTAAGGTATCCACTTACTGATTTTGGAGGCCACAAGAGGTTTGTACTATTGTTTTGAATATTGAGTAGTTGATTTAGAGGATAAAATAAAAAATCATAGCACTATTTTCAAATTAGCGCTGCCCCGGAAGCATAGTGCCACCTCTCGGAAACTTTGCATTTCCCTAGAAACATCGTGTTGCCCCCAAAAGCGTAGTAGAATATATTTTCTATTGGAAATATTGAGAGGGGGGGGGTGAATCAGTATTCCTTTCAATTAGAGCATTAGTTAATCTTAAATTATTATCAGTGTTTGTACAATGATAGCAGCAAACAAGAGGAACAAAAATGCACATAGTTTTTAAGGTGGAAACCCACTCCGGGACAAAAACCACCTAATGCTTTTCTAATAATTCTTTAATATTCAACTCCAATTGAAAATAAAGCTTCAACTTCCTAGAATCTAGAAAAGCATTCTTCTCCAGCTCCCACTGGATGGATGCTCCAACGCCCGAGATTCTTTAGTTGTCAACTGAATGGATGCCCCAACACCCAATGAGCTACAACTCACCCTAGCACCAACCTACCACCCTATAGAAGAATAAAAGAAGAATGGACTCTCGTACCAGGGAAAATGGTCCACTTTACAATGATATAGAATGATGTAGAAGAAGAAGATATACTAGACCATAACCCCAACTTTGACACAACCACCTAATGATGATCCTATACCTCCCAACACTGCCTCTTCAACCCTTGGCAGATAGATACTAGTACAATTTGTACAATAATGTATTTACAATGACTAAGTACAATGATACGTTTACAATGATTGTATGTAGTGCTACCCACTTGAAGAATTCATATGATGAACTTCTTGCTGCTATTATGCACCTTGATTTCTGCTCTTGTCATGCTACCCTCTGCTGCACGTTGCTTTGCTTTTCTACCGTAGAAATTTTGTTCCTTTGCAACCCTTGACAACACATGATCTAGCTTTTTCTTGCCTTCTAGGAGCTCGATATTGAATCTGGTGTATCTATGTTATTTCAGATCCTTAATATTTTATTTTTGGTTTTGCAGTAGTCCTCTGATTCATCTTTCCAATGCCATAGGTCTAACCCAATTTGGATTATTCAAGAGATAGTTATACCCAATCTCTCACAATGCCCTAATTATGGATTGTTTCCGCAGAGCGCACTTGTACAGCGTGCCACGTGTCAGTGTTTCTTCATTTGGCTTTGAAATTGATAGAGAAAAAATTAAAGACTATGCACTATCTTCCACTTTTTATGGAATTCCCATCCAATACTCAGAGAGAGAGTTATGACGACTTTACTAAGGTCACTTCTTTGAGATGAATTTCAGGAGCCTGCAAAAAACCTGACTTCCACAGATCATATCTCCAAAAATATTGCGCACCTTGATATGAAATTTTTACAGCAGCTTCCTTAGGATTTCTGCTTCACCTCATAAACATTTTAGCTTTTGAACCTTCGTAGAAAAAAATTTAGAGCGAAAATTCCACGATGACCTGTTTCAGATCGCCGAATCCCTTGCATAAGGAGGAAATGAGGATCACAATTTATATAAATGCTTAAGTTGAGAGGGGCTTCAACAAGTGAACGTGGGATAGATTTTAGAAGCTTAAAAAATATTAATTATGAACTTTCAATGACCCATGCCCCAACCCCATGGGGTTTTAGCCCACTAACTGGAGGTACAAACTTCAAACATAAATATCTCTCAAACCGTGAAGAATTACATGGCGTGCCATATATCAACGGAAACATATCGACAAGTAGAAACCATCAAAAGCATTATTGACCCATAATATATTAATATGGTAGGTTAAAATTCCCATGCAATATTGGTTTAGACCCTAGTGCTACTTGGGTTGACATCAATGACAAATGTTGATCAACAATCTCCCCCTTTGGCATTGATGGCAACACAAGTACTCCCCCTGCGATCATGACACCTCTTCCTACAACATTCTCTCCCCCTTTGATATCAATGGAAAAGGTTAACTCGCCCTAAAACACAACCATCCTGTGGACCTGTACACACTTCCACTCCCCCTGACACACAACCCTCCTGCAGACCTGTAATCTAATGAGAACTTGGGAGAATCCCAAGCTTTTGACGAAGATATTCAAATTCTTTACTAGGTAAAGATTTAGTGAAGATATCAGCAATTTGTTCTTTGGTACAAACATACTCAAGTTTGATATTCTTTTCAGTGACTTGTTCTCTAGCAAAATGATATTTTATTGGAATGTTTTTTGTTTTTGAATGCATGACAAGATTCTTGGAGATGCTGATGGCACTAGTGTTGTCACAGAATATGGGAATAGGCTCACTGAATTGTACTTGAAGATCTTGCAAAGTTTGTTTCATCCAAAGGAATTGAGTACAACATGATGCTACTATAATGTATTCTGCTTTCGTTGTAGATAACGAGATTGAAGTTTTATTTTTGCTCAACCATGATACGAGACAACCACCTAGATAGAATGCTGCTCCACTATTACTCTTACAATCATTAACGCTTCCTGCCTAATCTGCATCTGTAAAGGCTTGAATAATGAGATTGTTACCCTTGGGATACCACAAGCCATATTCTTTTGTTCCCTTTAGATATCGAGGAATTCTTTTGACGACAATAATATGTGATTCTTTTGGTGTTTCTAGGAATCTTGCTACTTGTCCAATTGCTTGCATAACATCTGGCCGAGAGGCTGTTACATATAGAAGACTACCAATCATAGATCTGTACAACCTCTGATCCACAACCTTAGATGAGTTGTCTATGCTCAATTTGCAACCTGTTACCATCGGAGTAAGGACGGGTTTGCAATCTTCCATTTTGAATTTCTTGAGCATTTCCTTGATGTACTTGGCTTGACATATAAATATTCCTTTCTCTTGCTGAGATATTTGAAGCCCTAAGAAGTATATCATCTCACCAAGTAAAGACATCTCAAACTCACTTTGCATCTTTGTAGAAAAGTTATTACTTAGTCGATCATCATTGCTACCAAATATTATATCATCCACATATACCTCAACGATTGTTAAATTATCTTTATCTATTTGTACATAAAGATTGCTATCAACAGTACCTTTCTTGAACCCTTGTTGACGTATATATCCATCAAGACGAGCATACCATGCTCTGGGAGCCTGCTTGAGACCATATAGAGCCTTCTTTAACCTGCAGACATAGTCTTCTTTTTGTGATAGTAGAAAACCTTCAGGTTGTTCGATGTAAACTTCTTCTTCTAATTCTACATTCAAAAATGCTGACCTAACATCCATTTGGTAGACTTTGATTTTTCTTGAACATGCATAGGCGAGAAACATTTGGATGGCTTCCATTCTGGAAACTGGTGCAAATGTTTCGTCGAAATCAATTCCTTCCACTTGTGCATAGCCTTTGCAAACCAATCTTGCTTTGTTTCTGGTAACCTGTCCATCTTCATTCAATTTGTTCCTGAACACCCATTTAGTCCCAATGACATTTTTATCTTTTGGTCATGGAACTAATTCCCAAGTGTTATTCTTCTCGATTTGATCCAATCCTTTATTCATAGCTGCTACCCAATGTTCATTCTGGCTAGCTTCCTCAAAAATACTAGGCTCAAAGATTGCTAGAAAAGAAATGTGAGCTTGTTGTGATGAACGAAGCTGTCGACCTTCATTTATGTCACCAATGATTTGATTTGATGCATGGTTCTTTTGAATCCATTCTTTTGTTCTCCTTGGAGGAGCTTCTTGTTGTTGTTCTGGTATATCTTGATGATCATTATTTACTTCTCCCTGGTTGATAGTTGCTTCTTGTTCTATAATTTTATCTGTGTCTTTTTCAACCTCTGTCTCAAGTTTAAAAGATTCTAGATCCTCATCATTATTCATTAGAACACCATCTTCGTCAAATGTAACATTTATGCTCTCCACTATCTGTTTTCATCTTAGATTATAACATTTATAGGCCTTTCTTTTGCGTGAGTAACCAACAAAGATATCTTCATCAACACGTGATTCAAACTTACCCAAATTTTGATCTTCTCTTTTGATATAACATTTTCTTTCGAAGATTCTGAAATATTTTACATTAGCTGGTTTTCCTTTCCATAATTCATATGGAGTCTTGTTGCAATTATTTCTGAGAAGACTTCGGTTGATAATGAAGACTGCCGTATCAATTGCTTGAACCTATAATTTTTCATCTAATTTTGAGTACTTCAACATTGTTCTACCCATTTCCTGTACGGTTCTATTCTTTCTTTCAGCAATTCCATTTTGCTGAGGTGTTCGTGTTGTTGAAAATTTCCTTTTTATTCCATTTTCGTCACAGTATTGCTGAAATAATTTGGAAATGAATTCTCCACCATTATCTGATTTTAAACACTTTATTTTCAAATCAATTTCATTTTCAACCAACTCCTTGTAGATCTTAAAGCACTCAAACGCTTCTGATTTTTTCTTTAGGAAACTGATGGCTGTCATCCTGGTATAGTCATCTATCATTAACATGAAATATAATTCTCCATCTAAGCCTTTTTTCTCATAGGACCACATAGATCAATATGTATCAATTCCAATGGATGTGATGCAAAGTGTTCTTTTGTTTTAAATTGGACTTTTGTCTGCTTTCTATGCCGACATGCCTCACGTAGTGTGTTGGAAGGTTTTGAGATTTTCGGCATTTCTCGTACTGCTTCATTTTTGCTTATCCTGACAAGATTGTCAAATTTTATGTGACCCATTCGTTTGTGCCATAACCATCTTTCATCCTCTTTAGCTATTAGACATGCTTTAGTTGCTTCATCCAGAACATATATGTCGTTTGGAGCTCGACTTGCTGTAGCCACAATTTTACCATACCTGTCTTTCCTGATTTCACTTTTTGTGGAGTTGAATAGCATTATGTGTCCTTGATCACACATTTTTCCAACACTGAGTAGATTGTGATTCATGTTTTCGACCAATAGAACATTCTTGCCTATAACATCTTTGCTTCCGAGAGTGATGGTACCTGATCCTATAAAAATTTGAAGATCCATCATTTCCAAAGGATATGGTTCCATCCTTCTTCTCTTTCAGAGATACAAATTTATTTATATCTCCAGTCATATGCGTTGAGCAACTGCTGTCAACATACCACACATCTTTATTTTTTTGAGCGTTGAGAGCGAGAGCACAATTATCAGTCTTCTTCTTTTTCCATGGTCGTTCATTCTGTGGCTTCGAAGATTCTTCTAGAGGATTTTCAAGTATGCAGTCTCTAGCTATGTGTCCAAATTTCTGAAATTTGTAACATTCCATATTATTTGTAACATTTTCAAATCTATTGATGTTTTGTTGAGCCCTGGGAGGTTCATATTTGAAGAATCTCTTGGAATTGTATTGGTTCCTAGGGTACGTGCGACATTCTATAGCTTTATGACCAAATTTTCCACATGAATAACAATAGCCATGAAAAATATGTTGGTACCAGGATGAAAATCTTCATCGAGGAATCGTCTTTCAAGGATGTGCTTGCGAATTTTGTCCAATGAAGTCTTCATGTATGTCAGATCTCATAGGTTCATTGTATTTTGCTGTAAAAGGTCCTGCTTCTTCTTCTTTGTAACCGAGGCCAGTTTTGTCGTTGTAATATCGTTGATTGTTGATGAGTTCTTCCAATGCCCTTGAGCTATTGGCATAGTTTTGGACAGTTTTTCCCTTCTTCACTTCCTTACGCAGCGAGACTACTTCGGCTTCTAATGCTTCCCTTTCTTGGTTTCTTTCTTCCAACTTCTTTTGAAGTGACTCTTCAATACATTTGTGTTCTTCAACCTAAATTTTGAGACCTTGAACTTGTTCTTCAAGAGTATTGGAACGGATCTTTTCAGCATTGAGCTCTTTTATAAGCTTTATTTCCTCCTCATAAAATTATTCTATGGTCAACCCTTCTTCTTCATTGTTTGATACTTCTTGTTTATTGTGCTTGGCCATAAACAATACTTTCTCATTGGCTTCTTCTTTGCTGTCACTTTCTTCATCGAATGATGAGCTATCTTCTTTAGAGAGAAAGTTCCTTTTGAATCCTTTCTTTCTGTCTTGCTTGTTGAATTTCTTAAAGCCTTTCTTTCCTTTTGAGTTGCCATCACTTTTGTTCGGACATTTTGCTATGAAATTCCCAACCTCACCACAACCGAAACATATCAATGGAATTTTACCTTTGAATTTTCCCTTACCAGGTTTTATTTTTCTCGTAAATTAAGCATATTCTTCATCTGAAAGTCCTTCTCCATCATCTCCCTTTTATTCACACTTGCAGGTGCATGCCATTTCAATTGAAGGATTCTTGTCCTTATTGGTTTGCTTAGATGCAACGAACGCAGTTTATAGATTTGAAGTACCCTTTTCTTCATCAAGTCTCATTTCATATGCTATGAGAACTCCATGTAATTCTTCCTTGCTGAGTTTGTCCACATTTGCACTGTATTCTAAGACTGATACCTTTGGGTTGAATCTCCCTGGTAATGTTCTAGGAATCTTCTGTATAATAGTCTTCTTGTCAACTGGTTGTCCCAATCCTTCCAGAGTATTGGTTATTTCATCAAAATAATTGAAGTATGCAGCAATGTTGCAATCTTCTTTCATTCTGAGTTGCTCAAATTTTTCTCTATAGATTTGAAGCTTTGCTTCTTTGACATTTGAGTCACCTGCATATATATTCGCAAGCTTGTCCCATACATTTTTGGTGGTTTTACAACCCAACACCTTATGATAAGCAGATTCAATAAGTCCACTGATAATAATATTCTTTGCTTTTTCATCATTTACAAAATTCTTCTTACCATGTTCATCCGCGATTGATGTAAATCCATTTTGAACAGTGTCCCATACTTCATAACATTGTGCCAAGAGATATACCTCCATTCTTCATTTCCAAAGTGCATAATTATTTTCATTGAATAGAGGTACACCATTCTTGGTATGCTCCATGACCTCCCTCCAGCTGTTAAACTGTTATTGAAGGAACTACCAATTGTTGGAAATACTGAGAGGGGGGGTGAATCAGTATTTCTTTCAATTAGAGCATTAGTTAATCTTCAATTATTATCAGTGTTTGTACTATGATAGCAGAAAACAAGAGGAACAAAATTGCGCATAGTTTTTAAGGTGGAAACCCACTGCGGGACAAAAACCACCTAATGCTTTTCTAATAATTCTTTAATATTCAAGTCTAATTGAAAATAAAGCTCCAACTTCCTAGAATCTAGAAAAGCATTCTTCTCTAGCTCCCACTGGATGGACACTCCAATGCCCAAGATTCTTCAGTAGTCAAATGAACGGATGCCCCAACACCCAATGAGCTACAACTCACCCTAGCACCACCCTACCACCCTATAGAAGAATAAAAGAAGAATGGACTCACGTACCAGGGAAAATGGTCCACTTTACAATGATATAGAATGATGTAGAAGAAGAAGATATACTAGACCATAACCCCAACTTTGACACAACCACCTAATGATGATCCTAGACCTCCCAACACTGCCTCTTCAACCCTTGGCAAATAGATACTAGTACAATTTGTACAATAATGTATTTACAATGACTAAGTACAATGATACCTTTACAATGATTGTATGCAGTGCTGCCCACTTGAAGAATTCATATGATGAACTTCTTGATGCTCTTATGCACCTTGATTTCTGCTCTTGTCATGCTACCCTCTGCTGCACCTTGCTTTTATTTGCTGCCGTAGAAATTTTGGTCCTTTGCAACCCTTGAAAACACATGATCTAGCTTTTTCTTGCCTTCTAGGAGCTCGATATTGAATCTGGTGTATCTCTGTTATTTCAAATCCTCAGTATTTGATTTTTGTTCCTGTAGTAGTCCTCTGAGTCATCTTTCCAATTCCATAGGTCTGACCCAATTTGGATTATTCAAGAGAGATTTATACCCAATCTCTCACAATGCCCTAATTATGGATTGTTTCAGCAGAGCGCACTTGTACGGCATGCCACGTGTCAGTGTTTCTTCATTTGGCTCTGAAATTGATAGAGCACAAAGTAAAGACTGTGCAATATCCACTGCTTTTTATGGAATTCCCATATGATACTCAGAGAGAGTGTTATGATGATTTTACCAAGGTCACTTCTTTGAGATGAATTTCAAGAGCATGCAAAAACCCTGACTTCCATAGATCATATATCCAAAAATATTGCGCACCTTGATCTGAAATTTTTATAGAAGCTTCCTTAGGATTTCAGCTTCACCTCATAAATATTTCAACTTCTGAAACTTCTTAGAAAAAAGATTTAGAGCGAAAATTCCACGATGACCTGTTTCAGATCGTCGAATCCCTTGCATAAGGAGGAAATGAGGATCACAATTTATATAAATGCTTAAGCTGATAGGGGCTTCAACAAGTGAATGTGGGAGGGATTTTAGGAGCTTAAAAAATATTAATTATTAATTTTCAATGACCCATGCCACAACCCCATGGGTTTTTAGCCCACTAACTGGGGGTACAAAATTCAAACATGAATATCTCTCAAACCGTGAAGAATTACATGGCGTGCCATATATCAATGGAAACATCTCGACAAGTAGAAACCATAAAAAGTATTATTGACCCATAATATATTAATTTGGTGGGTCAAAATTCCCATGCAATATTGGGTTAGCCCTTGGTGCTACATGGGTTGACATCAATGACAAATGCTGATCAACATTTTCTTGCAATTTTTTCCAATTTTTTCCACCTTTGGCAATGGTAAGGTATTCTTAAGGTGAGAGATGCACTATATCAAGCAAGAGGAGATAAAATGAGTGAAATAAATCACTTTTCACTTTTATAACATCAATAAAACACCCTTTTTGTCATTTAGTGAAAACATGACCTTTTTTAGGAACACTTTTCTTTTTTGAATATTTTGATAATATAACAAGCTTTTGAAAGATGACAAATTGTCTTTTTTATTTTCCTACCTAATCTAACTCCCTTTTAAAGATAAATTTTAAATGATGGAAATGACCCTTATTTCACCTTCTTTATGATATAATTTGGACATCTATGGTGGAAAAATGAAAGACACCTAGACACTAACCTAGGTGAAAGCATGGTGACTTGACATAATACCCTAGATGAAAATGAGGACATGACTCATGAAATGACAATAACCATGAATAAACTGGAGGGAGTAGCTTTTAAAAACCTAGACATATCTAGGAATCAAAATTTTGTTTGAAAACTGACTCAAAAATGTAAAATTTTGACATAGGACCACTACTAAACAAATTTGAAAGAGTATATTTTGATCACTGAATATTTGACAATAACAAATTGGATGAGTATTTTCATGCATGATATTTTATGTTTAATTAATAGGGGTGGTGCCTATTGTAGGATTGAAATACTCTTCCTCAACATCAGGGAAAACCACCTGGTCGGGAACTTAAAGCAGCTCATTTTCCGTTAGGAGTGGTTGCTCTGGTTGGGGATAATGAGACTAGTTTCCCTTGAAAAATATATAAATGGATGGGATATAGAATTATAAATATGATAATGTAATTAAAAATAATGAAAGAATAATAAATATACTTAAACTATGTATATCCTGAGATAAGTCTCTCTTTACATGTGACTTTTAAAAGGTCTCATATAAAATAAAAAAATATATATCATCAAATCATTTATGTGGTGAAAACAAATAAATATAATTAATTTAATTAAATATTTAGTTAAATTAGTTTATAAAATATATCACATAAAACATCTTTTTGTTCATACATATATTTAAAATATTACAATCATACACTTCAATAGTGATAATGCATGATTGTTTGCAAAAACATATATGAATAAACATAATTAAAATAACCATTTAATTCATAAACATATCAAAAATACATAGATATTAGTACCCGATATATGATGACTATGATCATGAGAGAAATAGTTTTGGTTAAGCTTTCTATTAAGATGACTTGAAGCTACATTAGTGCAAACTAAAAGCACTCTTACAAAAATTTAGAACCCCTTCCTCATTACAATGAGGGGATTTATAGTTTCTAATAAAAATAAAATTATATCATAGTAATATAAAATACTCGAGTGGTTTATAGAAACCATCCTTAAAATAAAGTAAAGGACAATAATAGATTTTTTGTTGCAACAAAATGAATATCGTTGAGATGAGGACTGTTGTCCCATTACTGTCGAAACTCACATATATCTGTCATTGGTTTAAATTAGGGAGGATGACAAGGATGTATGCACATATGTATCATGAATACTGAATCACTGAGTTCTAGAAGGAGATGAGTAGTTTTATTCAAGAGACACCTCAATATAATCCATTAACTGTGAGGTTTTACCAAGAAATGTCAATGGCTTTCTAATTTAACCTTTAACAACCTCTTTATATTTTCAGCTGTATTTTTAGATAAGTCCTGCAATTTGTTGGTTAACAGTTTAACATCGAGTAGAGTACCTTCAACGAAATCTTGGATCAAGTTTGATCATAGTAGAATATCACTAACATATTCAATGAGATTTATGGAAATGTTCCTCACACTGACAATCGCCATTTCTACACGTTTTAGTTAGATTTCCCATTCGTTGAAAATGATTTCTTTTTGTGATTCTTCATTTCTTGGGAGATCAATTGATCTCCCTTTAATAGTATCCTGACAAGATATGTAACCAGATATTTTATCTTCGATCTCCTCATAATATGTCCTTAGATTCAACAATTGATTCAGCAATGAATCACTTGATTTGCATAATTCATTTATTGCTTCCAATTTCTAGTAGAATATATCTTACTGTCTAGAAAGGAGAGTGTTTAGCTCTCCTCATTTCTTGAATTCATATATCTCAATATTTTCTTTCAACTGATCTATATTTTTTTTGTAGCTCCTAAATTATTGTGTCCCTTATTTTCATATCAGCTTCATGTTGAAGCTTCAAATCATTGAAATTATTTTGAAGCTCTACAAGTTGAGCTTGTCATTGTTGTTTAATGATTTGTTTTTCATTCTCTAGAATATGTTCTAGCTGCACAATTCTTTCATATTTCTCCCTTGGGATTTTTTTTACTTCAGAGGATTTATCAATGGTGGAAGTGGCATATGCTCTTGCAAATTTCTAGAGCCTACCAAGGTGTTGGGCCAGAATTGTAATCTACGAATAAATTATGCTTCCCTAGGTAGGTGTTAGCCTAGAACAATAGGTGAAAGACTATACTACCATTTCTCCTAACTTAGAACAAATACACAGAGAGGATTGGAGGCTTACTTGTTTCAGTCGCTTCCAAATGGCTCCTTTCTGTCGCTTCCACTACAGCTTCAAATTCAAGCGGTTTTGTTGGCTGAATGCTTCCTGTAAGAAAAAACATTGAAACAGTAGAAGATGCAATATATAGATATCTATTCAAGCTAGTTAGCTAAATCAGTTAAGCATAAACTACATTCATCAACCAAGATTTTGCAATATGGAAAATCAAAGTAAACATATATGCATGTAGTGAAAAACAAGAAGTACTCTTTATTGATGATAGAAGGAGAGGTTACAACCTAGTGACTGATTTGAAGTGACCTTCCAGTAGAGTTCCCAAGTCTCATCACAGCATAAATCTCTCTAGCAGCAGCTCCACAAATCAAACTCTCGATTGAAAATTCTCCATCATTTCTCTACTCAAATTCTTCCTCTTCAAACACTTAGATCTATGTTCAATTTATAGATGAACTGTAGGTTGTTTTGCAATAAATTACATTCAAAAAATAGGCAATACATGTTTCCATTCATGTAGATGTCAAATGGAAACTTGGATCCGAAGCTTGACACATGTGAATTGTTCTAGAAGGCACTGGCCAAGTGGAGATTCCAGAACAATGAGAATTTCACTCCCAATGTGACCAACGCACCTTTGAATGTTGGGAAGTGCTCTGCATAGCAGCCTTGAATGGGGCTACTTGCATATGCAATGCAATTAGGCCCCTTAGAGCCTGTTTTGGTGAGATCTCATATGTTTAATAATAAGCTTCAAACCATGGAAAACCCTTGCTTGATGAAAGTCTTCTTTGATTCATGTTGTTTCCTGTCTTAGGGCATATAGAATCTGAGATGATAGGGAATGATAGACCCTTGATCATCGGTCCTAAAGATGATGCCCAGTTAACCAGGTCATTGGGAATGGTGCCCAAATTGACCTATAACAATTTCCCCCTAAAGCGTGAGATCCAAATAATAAGAACATTTGATTGAGATGCTTTACACTGTGATGAGCCTACAAACAAAGTGGAACAGTCACCTGTATCAATATTACAATAAATTACATCATGATATATCCTCTATTGATCATAATGTCTGAGGGTAGGCATTCCCATAGTCAGCACATAAAACAATCTAATAGCATGTACATAATTCAGAAAGTTGTCTACATTGGAATGTTGCCCAGATGCAGACATGCCTATAGATATAGGCCCATGTTTGGATGACAATCTGTATGTAAGGTCACCATACAGATGATGTGTACAACAATCCTAAAATCGCAGCCTAGATGGATGAAACTAGATCCGGGGTCTTCTTATCTCGTTCACTCGATCATTCGGGTACAAGTCTAGCCATGCGAATATATGATTTATCGTCGAACATGGAAAGACATCATTTGATTACCAACCAATGATGTGAGCTATTAACAAACGCGAGAGAACCACCATTAATGTAAATGGCCCTTAAGGTAGTGCAGTACATTTTGTAAGGCGTGAATAGATGATTTGATGTCGAACGCCAAAAAAATATTTCTGTCAAAAGTCCGGAAGCGAGGATCTTGTCGATGTTGTAACAAGCCTCATGGTACTGGAATCTGATGTTTCTAAGTGAACTTCCTGGATATTGATTTGTTTTCGACAGGAAGTCACCTTATTGCAAAACAGGAGTTACTGATTTCGAAGACAAGGGTATGACTTGATATAGCAATTTTCAGGGATGATGGTCATGAAATGAAGTTTTATGAGTATTACAGATGGATGAGTTATTAATCACTGGATAACTTCTCTTGAACATATCGGTGACACTGTGATGAGTTGGCATCATTGACCCAAAACCGAAGTGAAGGTATGATGAACCATAGGTGTGAATGAACCGTCAAGATTATTACCCAACCCAAACAGTCACAGACATGGAGTGGAAGAAGTGTCATGTTCAAGAGTGAATTTCTACCAAAAATAAACTTTACTTGCTTTTCCCAAATTTTCCCCGGTCATTTTTCGACCAGTACCTCTTCATTTTTTAACAAGCTTGAGGAGGATAACATTTTCTTGATCTATAATTCAACCCTTCGGGTGAATAAAGTATCGCTATTTAATAATTTAACAATTCTAGCGATGAATGAAACTCGATTCCTGCCATGATTGACAAGCCCATCGCTATTTTATGTTTTAACGAGCTTAACGACAGTGATAGCCCGGTCCTTTTTCATGTTTAGAGAGTTTGAAAAAGAGGACGAAAGAGAACTCCAAAAGTAATTTTTTGTAAATTTGTCTCTCATATCCGAAAAAGTGTAAAATAATATCTGAAAGAACCCCTTTGGTCATGTTTAACCAAGGTATTCATTTTTCGTAAATAATCCATCTCAGTCCAGAAAAGGGTTAAAATTGTACTGAGTAGATATCAATTCATTTGCTTTAACGAGCTCGAAATGACAAGTGCTCATCAATATTTTCACATTATCAAAGTCTGAAAAGAGCTAAAAGAAGACTCCAGGGGTTCCTTTTTCGCTATTATCGAAGCTCGAAAAAGAGATAAAAGTGCGCTTCAAATCCTTTTTCGTTTTTATCAAAGCTCAAAAAATAAGGAGAAAAATTATGCTTTGTGGTCAAATCTTTCTCGAAATAAATATGCATGACTAACATGTTCGTCAATTGTATTTCATGTTCAGAACAACATCAAATGGATTAAAAATACCTATTTCATGATAAAAAACATAATAAAACCATAGTCATAGCAATAAATTTATCTTGCAAGTAATTAAATGACTATATAAAGTAGTTTCACTATTCATTTTTACCATTCCATAGTTACCATTTGTATTTTGGAGCTCTGAACCTGATTTTTCCCCCGAAATTTAGTCATTGATTACGGTCATTTCTGTGGATAGATTTCGTCATCGTTTGATCCAGGTTAGTAGCATGAACCTCCTCTTTATTTCAGCATTCATTTCATTACCATTCCTTGCAGTTTTTTAGGGTTTTGAGGCCCCTAGGGTAAATTCTGCTCAAATTGAGTGCAACACACCATTGAACATCGAACCCTGCGTTGCATAGCAGGTACAGTGAAGTGTACCTGCATGTGCAATGCACTATCTCAGCCCAGGGAGTGTGTTGGGCATGTTAGGGTCCTATAAATATAGCATTCATAATTTGGAATTGACTTTTGATAGTCTTGTAAATATGTACATACCTTGCTTTCTGCAAGTTGTTTTCCCATATTTTGTAAAAAAATCAAAAAAAAAAAAAAAAACAAAAAAGAGGGTAAAAGTCCTAAAAGAAAAACCAAAGGACATAGAAAAAATAATATACCCCAAAGAAAAATAAATAAAACATGAAAGTGTGAAAATTCAAATGCCACTACTTTTTACTTGGTTACTGATGATTATGGCAGAGTGTCAATAAATGCCATAATCCATGATGAGTTGAACTGCTTAATCTTGACTTGTCATGTTTAAATTTTATTTTTGTAGAATAGTGAATAAAAATTAGTCAGACAGTTTAATCCTGACTAATTAATAGATAGGTAGAGAATAAAGAGGAGCTCATCAGTTTAATCTGAGCCCTCGGATGATAAAAGGTAGATTTAGATACTTTTTACTACTTTCAAAAGAATAAAATGTTCAAGGTTGCTAGCTCAAATGCACTCACAAAATGGAAGTAAAAATGTTAGATTAAAAGTTGGGTAGGTAGAAAGAAGTGGGAAGAAGCTTATAAATATTCATCACCAGGAAAAAATTACTAATTTCTCTTCCCCTATAGTTATTTTTCATTCTAGACTTCTAGTCAAAGAGGCTCAGAGCATTTCTCTGACTTCGGTTTGGACCGGACCCAAGGTTCAATGACTGATAAGTTAAAAAGTGTTGAATTACTATTTTTAAATCCCTGATTATCATCTTTTACCCTACATTCATATATTACACTTTAATTTCATAAGTAAAGACCTTTTACTTAATGAAAAATAAAATCCCCTTTTGACTAATTTCCTTCATTCATAAAAGCATAAAAACCCTCCAAAAATATTATATTCTAGGTCAAAAGTGGTCAAATTTTAAATGATAAAGCTTGGCTTTCACATTATCACTTTACTTAGTCATATAATTATATTTTGGTGTTTTTTTTTTTTCATTGTCCTTAGTCATATTAACTTCTAATTTATTTATTAAATCCCTATGAATAAACCTTATCCTATTATTATAACCCCTTTTATCTAATTATCCCCAAAAAATCCACTATTATAAGATTTTTGACCAAAGTTAAATATCCACGTGTTAAATTAAAAACCCAAAAAACACCCCCTTTGGTCTAAAACTAACCATATATAAGTATTCCCGCCCCATATAGTAAAAAGACACTTACATCAGTCTATTACTATATAATAAAAATAAAATACAAATAATTTTAAACATGTTTTATATATGTTTAAATCAAAAAATATATTACTCGAGCTTTTTCTAAAGTTAATCTAAGCTAAACTTTAAGAACCCCCATACCTTTGTAAATATATTTACCTTTCCATGCTTTAACCCAAGGTATCATCGGGATCAGCTTTCCCATGGTATTTTATCCCCACAATACTTAAAGCCTTCCCGTATTTATAATCCACCATGTAAATAGCCTCATGCTATACCACGGTTAACTCTTGTTAACCCGCCTCATGCATTTACCTTATATATATAAGCTTAGTCTATATATATAACCCATTACCAAGACCCCACATCCATACAATCTTCCCATTTGTAAAACTTTTGTTGTAACCACATCTATGCAAAGTTTTATATATACATATATCATTACCCAACTCATATAAACTACCCGGTCCCACCCATCTTTCCGTCGTAACTCTTAACTTAATCATGATCGTTCGCTTGATTAAAACAAATCCAATGATGCGCGTTCAGTTTCACGCTCCGAAACTGATCGTTCAATGTTTGATCAAATTCACACGATAATTTTTTTTTTGAAATACCACCCGATGCTACGTGGCCGAAAATGATTTGATCGCGTTCGAAATTCTTGAAACCACTTACCATGTAAATCCAACGCGAAACCCACTAGTTTTTTTCGCATTCGAAAACAAATCCACCTCTAGCCTTGGATTAGACTTGCATTAAAACCTTTGATATATCATTATTCATATGTATTTGTGCAGTCCTGACTGGTAAGAAAACTCTGCCCGATTGTGTAAAGAGCCCTAAGCCCCTATTTGTTAATCTCTTGTCCCAAAGCCAAATTCGACCACAAATTTCCTTATTTGAAGATCATTAAGGCCATTCTCTACATCAGCGATCCAGATCCATCCACAGGAATAACCAGAAGATTCATAAACCCTTTTAAAAGCATCAAAATACCTACAATATGAGGTATTTTTTATTAAATTACCATCCTGAACAGTCAATTCAAAACCTTCCATTAGAAGACAAACTGTTAAATAGGAGAATTAATTGTGTAAATTGCCCAAAAACAGGCCAAACCCTAGCCATTTTTTTCCAAGAAACCTAATTTCCTCTGTGTGCCTTTTAAATCCAATCATCTTCTTATGACCTCTGAAGATCAATTCCAAAACAAAAAAGGAGTTTAAAGCCTACGGATCTATTAAAAATATCCTTTTTATAATAAAACTATTCAGGAAACCCTATTTCCTGTCTTATCCCAGTATCAATACTCAAATAAACCTAATTGAGAAAAAATCCCCAAAAGAATATATCTTTAGCCTAAATTGCTCAGTTACCCCTCTGTTTAAAGTAAATTACTTCTGTAAACCATTCAATCTTACAGAAGAAGCCAGAATGCCTAAAAAAAGAGTTAAACCTCCACATACAGATCTCATTCCACAGGTCTTTCAAAAGCCTTCAATCACCTCCTTGCAGGCCTTTGTTTCATTAACAAATTGTTTGATTTTTTCTTGTTATTATCAGAATAAAAATTGAGCCAACAGTTTCAATACTAGTTGAAAAAATTGTTTGCTCCAAATTCTCAGATTTTAATTCAAAGGCTTCATTCAACAAACAATTTATAAACAAAGAAATAATAAAGTCAAGTTAGAGAGAGATCATAATGATGAAATTTGCACAGCGATTGATAACAATGAAAACATAACATCTAAAGAGTATCAGTGGTTAAAGTGTATCAGGTAAAAGTCAGAGTGAAAGTTAAACAAAGTTATAGAGCAGTCAAGGTAAAAAAGTAAAAGTAAAAACAGATTTAGTAATGGTTAACAGAGATGAAAATACTTTCACCAACAACAATGAAGTTTATCCAAAGTGAAAGTAAAACAGTTAAAAGAACAAAAAGGTTAAAAGATGAAAACAGACCAAAAAGGAACATTTTTGCAGAAATTTCCTGTTTAAGTCATTATTTTGCAAAAATTATTGTGACCAATCCAAGATGAATTTTGAAAAACTTAAGGATTTTTATGTTCTTATGGTGTCCAAATACAAAAACCTCTCTCACTTTTCTAACAGCCATTATGGGTTGGGAAATATTAAATAATATTGGAAAGCACTTTTTGCGGAAAATTCCTATTAAGTCATCATTTTGCAGAGGATATTGTGGCCAATCAGAAATACATCTTATAAAACTGAAGGATTTTTTGTTCCTAAGAGACTCATATACAAAAACCTATCTCACTTTGTGCACAGCTATTACTGAATGAAAGATACATGCGCATCTTTACAGCCTATGTTTCAGACTCTGTGAAACTCTGTTTTACACATATTTTTGTAGAGCCTGTTGTGAACATCTGGAGCAGAAATTTAGGAAATTGAGAGAGGCTTATCTCACCAACATGTTAATCTAAAATAATCCCTTTCACATTTTACATATCTATTTCGGATTGATAAATACAAAGGTATCATTGGACCCCAAGTTTGCAGAATTGTTGGAGCATAATGCACAAAGAAAGGAAACAATTAGTGACTTGGATGCCTCATCATCAACTAAGAGTTGAGATCAAATTAGAATTCTCTTCTAAGTAATCATATATCCATGAGTATAGTGCCAAATAGGTTCATTAGTTTTGATTTTCCTTTTATTAAGTTCTATTTATGTAAAACAGTTTGAGATATTTTGTAAACCAATCTTGATATTTTTCAAGATATTTTAGTTTATAATTTGTATAAATAATTCACTCTTTGAAGAATTTTGTGTGGAATAAAATTTCTAAGAACCTTATAGACATTTTTCTAGTACTTTGGAGGCTAACATGTGTTTATTTCAAAGAAGCAGTCTAGAAAATTGCCAAGTGGACTTCATAATTCAGGATTCAAGCAATAATTTGAAGAGTAAAGTGCACCTATCTTGTCATTGTTTACTTTCTGAGTTCCATTCATTTCATACATGTTGTTAAATATTCATGATTAAATAGGAGTATTAATTCAAGACTAGTGTTATAACTCCCTATCTTAAATACTTAATGATTTAAATTTTTTCTGCTAATTTCTGGATTTAAGAATTCTTAATTACTCCTAGTCCCGTTTGACCCCTGCCTCCTTCCTCTTTTTCCGGATCAAAGGATTCTTAATTTCCCTTTATCCCGAAACAAGCCATCTCATCAAAACAATCTATCCAAATCTCTGAGGGTTGTCTACCTTGCCTTGAATACATTAGCATCCTCTTGGCCTTGCCTTCTAGTTCTTCTTGCCAGACTTTGACTCCATAGCCCAATGGACTAGTAGATCCCTCTTTAATTTGTATTTAAGTAATCTTATTTTCCACCAAACATTTCAAAACCAAAACCAATTGTTCTATCATAACTAGTCTAAAACATTAAACAAAAACAAAGTTAAATCATAAAGAGAGAGCCCTCTCTGAAATTTAGGAAGGCTAGATCCTAAATTTCCAAAGTAGGTTTGTGATTACCTCGGACCATTTCTCTTGAACCTGGAGAAATTACTGAGTGATAACATAATGGCAACCATACTGGAGAAGACTAACATTTTCTTCAGAAATATTTTACAGGTTCAGATCTGATCTATGATGGTGGATAGTGATCAGACATATAAAGGTTAAAATCTTCCACCTGGTGACTCCATTGTCCAAGATCCAGAACTTCAAAGTTCAGAAGAAACACCATAACCAAAAATCCATATTCCAAATCATTAATGGTGATACAAGATGACAGGGTCTGTGGCAAACCTTTCATCTCATGATATTTTCAATGAACTCAAGGATGTGTTATTAGAATTTCAACTTGATGAGGATTTTCTAAGAGCTTTCTTTCTTCTTTTGAAATCAAGAAAATATTCTCCTAAAATTAAAATATGTGTTCTTGAGTTAGTTTCTGAAAAAATATGAAAATAACATTAAACTTTTGCATTCTCAAATTCAGTCCTATAATTTCCAAGATCCTAAAGAATTCTTGGAAAATCTTCCTTCTCCTAAGCAAGAGGAAATTGTACTACCTTTTGACTTGCGGATTGAGGATGATTATTCTTTCAAGCACAAGACTGAAGAAATAGTTTCAAGATTTAATATTAAGAATACAACTAATCAATTGGACATTGAAAGCCTTGAAGCACAAATCATACATTATGCTTTTGATTATCCTATAGCAAATTATATGGAGACTATTTTTAGCTCGAGTCTGCAAACATGTTTTATCTATGAGGATCAAATAGATCAGCAATTGCCATTACACATCATATATTTGATTTTGAAGACACATGATCAATTTATGCTTCCAAGTTTGATGAAAATCAGTCAAATTATCCATTCATTGCTACAACTACTTGACTATCTTCATTGGCATTTTTGTATTACCTAATTCAACAAAATTAACAGTAGATTAGAGTAGGTAGATGAATGAAAATAAGCTCAAAGCTCTAAGCATTTTTTTTTCAATATTCATTTTTCAGCTAGTTTTGAAATAATTCATTAAGATTTAAAGCCAAGGAAAAGGTTCTAAACATATTTAAGATCTATCAATTTGGTTTGACAATTTCAGTATGTTCTTTTTGTTTCAAATCAGATTTTAGTTTGCAAAAAAAGGACTAAATTCAGTTCAAGATTTTTAGTCACAAAGATGTTATAACAAAGAAAATGCATTTTTGGAATTGGCTCAAAGGATCAGGCTACTAGTCGATGGTGTTCTTGACATCTCACAAGGAGATGTCATCCCCATGTGGAGCCACTGTTAGGGTCCTATAAATATAGGATTCATAATTTGGAATTGACTTTTGATAGTCTTGTAAATATGTACATAACTTGCTTTCTGCAAGTTGTCTTCCCGTATTTTGTAAAAAAAAATTTAAAAAAATCAAAAAAAGGGTAAAAGTCCTAAAAGAAAAATCAAAGGACTTAGAAAAAATAATATACCCCAAAGAAAAAGAAATAAAACATGAAAGTGTGCAAATTCAAATTCCACTACTTTTTACTTGGTTACTGATGAATATGGCAGAGTGTCAATAAATGCCATAATCCATGATGAGTTGAACTGCTTAATCTTGACTTGTCATGTTTAAATTTTATTGTTGTAGAATAGTGAATAAAAATTAGTCATACAATTTAGTCTTGACTAACTAATAGATAGGTAGAGAATATAGAGGAGCTCATCAGTTTAATCTGAGCCCTTGGATGATAAAAGGTAGATTTAGATAGTTTTTATTGCTTTCAAAAGAATAAAATGTTCAAGGTTGCTAGCTCAAATGCACCTGCAAAATGGAATTAAAAATGTTAGATTAAAAGTTGGGTAGGTAGAAAGAAGTGGGAAGAAGCTTATAAATATTCATCACCGGGCAAAAATTACTAATTTCCCTTCCCCTATAGTTATTTTGCATTCTAGACTTCTAGTCAAAGAGGCTCAGAGAATTTCTCTGACTTCTGTTCGGACCGGACCCAAGGCTCAATGACTGATAAGTTAAAAGGTTTTTAATTACTATTTTTAAATCCCTGATTATCATCTTTTACCCTACATTCATCTATTACACTTTAATTTCATAAGTAAAGACCTTTTACTTAATGAAAAATAAAATCCCCTTTTGACTAATTTCCTTCATTCATAAAAGCATAAAAACCCTCCAAAAATATTATATTATAGGTCAAAGTGGTCAAAATTTAAATTATAAAGCTTGGCCTTCACATTATCACTTTACTTAGTCATATAATTATATTTTGGTGTTTTTTTTTTTCATTGTCCTTAGTCATATTAACTTCTAATTTATTTATTAAATCCCTATAAATAAACCATATCCTATTATTATAACCTCTTTTATCTAATTATCCCCAAAAAACCCACTATTATAAGATTTTTGACCAAAGTTAAATATCCACGTGTTAAATTAAAAACCCAAAAAATACCCCCTTGGTCTAAAACTAACCATATATAAATATTCCTGCCCCATATAGAAGAAAGACACTTACATCAGTCTATTACTATATAATAAAAATAAAATACAAAAAACTTTAAACATGTTTTATATATGTTTAAATCAAAAAATATATTCCTCAAGCTTTTTCTAAAGTTTAATCTAAGCTAAACTTTAAGAACCCCCATACCTTTGTAAATATATTTACCTTTCCATGCTTTAACACAAGGTATCATCGGGATCAGCTTTCCCATGGTATTTTATCCCCACAATACTTAAAGTCTTCCCGTATGTATAATCCACCATGTAAATAGCCTCACTCTATACCACAGTTAACTCTTGTTAACCCGTCTCATGCGTTTACCTTATATAAATAAGCTTAGTCTATATATATAACCCATTACCAAGACCCCGCATCCATACAATCTTCCCATTTGTAAAACTTTGGTTATAACCACATCCATGCAAAGTTTTATATATACATATATCATTACCCGACTCATATAAACTGCCTAGTCCCACCCATCTTTCCACTGCAACTCTTAACTTAATCCTGATCGTTCGCTTGATTAAAAAAAATCCAACAATGCGTGTTCAGTTTCGCACTCCAAAACTGATCGTTCAATGTTTGATCAAATTCATGCGATAAATGTTATTTTGAAATACCACCGTTGCTACGTGGCTGAAAATGATTTGATCGCGTTCAAAATGCTTGAAACCACTTACCATGTAAATCCAACGTGAAACCCACTGGTTGTTTTCGCATTCGAAAACAAATCCACCTTCCACCTTGGATTAGACTTGCATTAAAACCTTTGATATATCATTATTCATATGTATTTGTGCAGTACCGACTGGTAAGAAAACTCCGTCTAACTGTATAAAGATCCCTAAGCCCCTATTTGTTAATCTCTTGTCCCAAAGCCGAATTCGACCACAATTTTCCTTATTTGAATATCATTAAAGCCATTCTCTGCATCAGAGATCCAAATCCATCCACAGGAATAACCAGAAGATTTAGAAACCAAAACCTTTTTAAAAGAATCAAAATACCTACAATTTGAGGTATTTTTTATTAAATTATCATCCTGCACAGTCAATTCGAAACCTTCCATTAGAAGACAAATTGTTAAATAGGAGAATTAACTGTGCAAATTACCCAAAAACAGGCCAAACCCTGGCCATTGTTTTCCAGGAAACCTAATTTCCTATGTGTACCTTTTAAAGCCAATCGTCCACTTACAACCTCTGAAGATCAATTCCAAAACACAAAAGGAGTTTAAAGCCTACAAATCTATTAAAAATATCCTTTTTACAATTTAAACTATTCAGGAAACCCTATTTCCTGTCTTATCCCAGTATCAATCCTCATATAAACCTAATTGAGAAAAAATCCCCAAAAGAATATATCTTTAGCCTAAATTTCTCACTTACCCCTCTGTTTAAAGTAAATTACTTCTGTAAACCATTTAATCTTACAGAAGAAGCCAGAATGCCTAAAAACAGAGTTAAACCTCCACAGACAGATCTCATTCCACAGGTCTTTCAAAAGCCTTCAATCACCTCCTTGCAGACCTTTGTTTCATTAACAAATTGTTTGATTTTTGCAAGTTATTATCATAATAAGAAATTGAGCCAATAGTTTCAATACTAGTTGACAAAATTGTTTGCTCCAAATTCTCAGATTTTAATTTGAAGGCTTCATTCAAAAAACAGTTTATATACAAAGAAAGAATAAAATCAAGTCAGAGAGAGATCAAAATGATGAAATTTTCACAGTGAGTGGTAATAGTTAAAACATGACAGTTAAAGAGTATCAGTGGTTAAAGTGTATCAGGTAAAAGTCAGAGTGAAAGTTAAACAAAGTTACAGAGCAATCAAGGTAAAACAGTAAAAGTAAAAACAGAGTCAGTAATGGTTAACAGAGATGAAAATAATTTCACCAACAACAATAAATTTTATCCAAAGTGAAAGTAAAACAGTTAAAAGAACAAAAAGGTTAAAAGATGAAAACAGAGCAAGAAGGAACATTTTTGCAGAAAGTTCTTGTTTAAGTCATTATTTTGCAGAAACTATTGTGACCAATCCAAGCTGAATTTTTCAAAACTTAAGGAATTTTATTTTCTTAAGGTGTCCAACTACAAAAGCCTCTCTCGCGTTTCTAACAGCCATTATGGGTTGGGAAATATTAAAAAATATTGGAAAGAACTTTTTGTAGAAAATTCCTGTTAAGACATCATTTTACAGAGGATATTGTGGTCAATCAAAAATACATCTTATAAAACTAAAGGAGGTTTTTTCTCCTAAGAAACGCATATACAAAAACCTATCTCACGTTGTGCACATCTATTACAAAATGAAAGATACATGCACATCTTTACAGCCTATGTTTCAGACTCTTTAAAACTCTCTTTTACACATCTTTTTGCAGAGCCTATTGTGCACATCTGCAGTAGAAATTTAGGAAACTGACAGAGGTTTATCTCACCAACATGTTAATATACAATAACCTCTTTCACTTTTTACATATCTATTTTTTATTGAGAAAAAAAAATGTATCATTGGACCCCAAGTTTGCAGAATTGTTGGAGCATAATGCACAAAGAAAGGAAACAGTTAGTGACTTGGATGCCTCATCATCAACTAAGAGTTGAGATAAAATTCGAATTCTCTTCTCAGTCATCATATATCCATGAGTATAGTTCCAAATAGGTTCATTAGTTTTGAGTTTCCTTTTATTAAGTTCTATTTAAGTAAAATAGTTTGAGATATTTTGTAAACCAATCTTGATATTTTTCAAGATATTTTAGTTTAGAATTTGTATAAATACTTCACTCTTTGAAGAATTTTGTGTGGAATAAAATTTATAAGAACCTTATAGACATTTTTCTGGTACTTTGGAGGCTCACATGTGTTGATTTCAAAGCAGCAGTCTAGACAATTTCCAATTGGACTTCATAATTCAAGATTCATGCGATAATTTAAAGAGTAAAGTGCATCTATCTTGTCATTGTTTACTTTCTGAGTTCCATTAATTTCATACATGTTGTTCAATATTAATGATTAAATAGGAGTATTACTTCAAGACTAGTGTTAAAACTCCCTGTCTTAACTACTTAATCATTTAAATATTTTCTACTGATTTCCGAATTTAGGAATTCTTAATTTCTCCTAGTCCCGTTTGACCCCTGCCTCCTTCCTCTTTTTCCGGATCAAAATATTCTTCATTTCCCTTTATCCCAAAACAAGCCATCTCATAAAAAAAATATATCCAAATCTCTGAGGGTTATCTACCTTGCCCTGAATACATTAGCATCCTCTTGGCCTTGCCTTCTAGTTCTACTTGCTAGACTTTGACTCCATAGCCCAATGGACTAGTAGATCCCTCTTTAATTTGTCTTTAAGTAATATTATTTTCCACCAAACATTTAAAAACCAAAACCAATTGTTCTATCATAACTAGCCTAAAACATTAAACAAAAACAAAGTTAAATCATAAAGAGAGAGCCCTCTCTGAAATTTAGGAAGGCTAGATCCTAAATTTCCAAAGTAGGTTTGTGGTTACCTCGGACTATTTCTCTTGAACCTGGAGAAATTACTGAGTGCTAACATAATGGCGACCATAGTGGGGAAGACTAACATTTTCTTCAGAAATATTTTACTGGTTCGGATCTGATCTATGATGGTGGACAGTGATCAGACATATAAAGGTTAAAATCTTCCACCTGACGATTCCATTGTCCAAGATCCAGAACTTCAAAGTTCAGAAGAAACACCGTAACCAAAAATCCATAATCCAAATCATTAATGGTGATACAAGATGAGAGGGTCTGTGGCAAACCTTTCATCTCATGAGATTTTCAATGAACTCAAGGATGTGTTATTATAATTTCAGCTTGATGTGGATTTTCTAAGAGCTTTCCTTCTTCTTTTGAAATCAAGAAAATATTCTCCTAGACTTAAAATATGTGTTCTTGAGTTTCTGAAAAATATGAAAATAACATTAAACTTTTGCATTCTCAAATTCAGTCCTATAATTTCCAAGATCCTAAAGAATTCTTGGAAAATCTTCCTTCTCCTAAGCAAGAGGAAATTGTACTACCTTTTGACTTGCGGATTGAGGATTATTATTCTTTCAAGCACAAGACTGAAGAAATAATTTCAAGATTTAATATTAATAATACAACTAATAAATTGGACATTGAAAGCCTTGAAGCACAAATCATACATTATTCTTTTGATGATCCTATAGCAAATTATATGGAGACTATTTTTAGCTCGAGTCTGCAAACATGTTTTATCTATGAGGATCAAATAGATCAGCAATTTTTATTACACATCATATATTTGATTATGAAGACACATGATCAATTTATGTTTCCAAGTTTGATGAAAATTAGTCAAATTATCCATTCATTACTACAACTACTTGACTGGCTTCATTGGCATTTTTGTATTACCTAATTCAACAAAATTAACAGTAGATTAGAGTAGGTAGATGAATGAAAATAAGCTCAAAGCTCTGAGCATTTTTTTTCAGTATTCATTTTTCAGCTAGTTTTGAAATAATTCATTAAGATTTAAAGCCAATGAAAAGGTCCTGAAGATATTTAAGATCTATCAGTTTGGTTTGACAATTTCAGGATGTTTTTCTAGTTTCAAATCAGATTTCAGTTTGCAGAAAAAGGACTAAATTCAATTCAAGAGTTTCAGTCATAGAGATGTTATAACAAAGCAAATGCATGTTTGGGATTGGCTCAAAGGATCAGGCTACTAGTCGACAGTGTTCTTGACATCTCACAAGGAGATGTCATCCCCATGTGAAGCCGATGTTAGGGTCCTATAAATATAGGATTCATAATTTGGAATTGACTTTTGATAGTCTTGTAAATATGTACATACCTTGCTTTCTGCAAGTTGTTTTCCCATATTTTGTAAAAAAATCAAAAAAAAAACAAAAAAGAGGGTAAAAGTCCTAAAAGAAAAATAAAAGGACATAGAAAAAATAATATACCCCAAAGAAAAAAAATAAAACATGAAAGTGTGCACATTCAAATGCCACTACTTTTTACTTGGTTACTGATGATTATGGCAGAGTGTCAATAAATGCCATAATCCATGATGAGTTGAACTGCTTAATCTTGACTTGTCATGTTTAAATTTTATTGTTGTAGAATAGTGAATAAAAATTAGTCAGACAGTTTAATCCTAACTAATTAATAGATAGGTAGAGAATAAAGAGGAGCTCATCAGTTTAATATGAGCCCTAGGATGATAAAAGGTAGATTTAGATACTTTTTACTACTTTCAAAGAATAAAATATTCAAGGTTGCTAGCTCAAATGCACTTGCAAAATGGAAGTAAAAATGTTAGATTAAAAGTTGGGTAGGTAGAAAGAAGTGGGAAGAAGCTTATAAATATTCATCACCAGGCAAAAATTACTAATTTCCCTTCCCCTATAGTTATTTTGCATTTTAGACTTCCAGTCAAAGAGGCTCAGAGCATTTCTCTGACTTCCGCTGTGAAAGTTAAACAAAGCTACAGAGCAGTCAAGGTAAAACAACAAAAGTAAAAACAGAGTCAGTAATGGTTAACAGAGATGAAAATAATTTCACCAATAACAATGAAGTTTATCCAAAGTGAAAGTAAAAGAGTTAAAACAACAAAAAGGTTAAAATATGAAAACAGAGTAAGAAGGAACATTTTTGCAGATGGATTTTTCAAAACTGAAGGAGGTTTATGTTCTTAACATTTCCAAATACAAAAACATCTCTCACGTTTCTAACAGCCATTATGGGTTGGGAAATATTAAACAATATTGGAAAACACTTTTTGCAGAAAATTCATGTTAAGTCATCATTTTGCACAGGATATTGTGGCCAATCAGAAATACATCTTATAACACTGAAGGATTTTTTGTTCCTAAGAGACTCATCGACAAAAACCTATCTCACTTTGTGCAAAGCTATTACAGAATGAGATATACATGCACATCTTTACAGCCTATTTTTCAGACTCTGTAAAACTTTGTTTTACACACCTTTTTGCAGAGCCTATTGTGAACGGCTGGAGCATAAATTTAGGAAACTAAGAGAGTTTTATCTCACCAACATGTTAATATACAATAACCGCTTTCACTTTTTACATATCTATTTCGGATTGAGAAATACAAAATTATCATTGGACCCCAAGTTTGCAGAATTGCTGGAGCAGAATGCACAAAGAAAGGAAACAATTAGTGACTTGGATGCCTCATCATCAACTAAGAGTTGAGATCAAATTCGAATTCTCTTCTTATTCATGATATATCCATGAGTATAGTGCCAAGTAGGTTCATTAGTTTTGAGTGTCCTTTTATTAAGTCCTATTTATGTAAAATAGTTTGAGATATTTTGTAAACCAATCTTGATATTTTTCAAGATATTTTAGTTTATAATTTGTATAAATACTTCACTCTTTGAAGAATTTTTTGTGGACTAAAATTTCTAAGAACCTTATAGACATTTTTCTGGTACGTTGGAGGCTCAAATGTGTTGATTTCAAAGCAGCAGTCTAGACAATTGTAAATTGGACTTCATAATTCAGGATTCATGCGATAATTTGAAGAGTAAAGTGCATCTATCTTGTCATTGTTTACTTTCTGAGTTCCATTCATTTCATACATGTTGTTCAATCTTAATGATTAAATAGGAGTATTACTTCAGGACTAGTGTTAGAACTGCTTTTCTTAACTACTTAATCATTTAAATGTTTTTTGTTGATTTCCGGATTTAGGAATTCTTAATTTCTCCTAGTCCCGTTTGACCCCTACCTCCTTCCTCTTTTTCTGGATCAAAGGATTCTTCATTGTCATTTATCCCGAAAAAATCGATATCATCAAAACAATCTATCCAAATCTCTGAGGGTTATCTACCTTGCCCTAAATACATTAGCAACCTCTTGGCCTTGCCTTCTAGTTCTGCTTGCTAGACTTTGACTCCATAGCCCAATGGACTAGTAGATCCCTCTTTAATTTGTCTTTTTAAGTAATCTTATTTTCCACCAAATATTTCAAAACCAAAACCAATTTTTCTATCATAACTAGCCTAAAACATTAAAAAAAAACAAACTTAAATCATAAAGAGAGAGCCCTCTCTGAAATTTAGGAAGGCTAGATCCCAAATTTCCAAAGTAGGTTTGTGGTTACCTCGGACTATTTCTCTTGAACCTGGAGAAATTACTGAGCGATAACAAGGTGCAGTTGAAGTTTTTGGTTTTCATGCTATGTCCAAAATTTGCCTAGTTTTTTGCAATGAATGGTATCTAATGGATCTTATGGTTGACTTCCAGGTTTCCATTGGATTTTAATGACGATTACATGGAGAGAAAGAGAACATGAAGAACAAGATATGATTGCCTTGAATGATCCGGGTACTATAAGAGCTTTAAGAGATTGGGGGCTACTTAATTACTTAAAATTGTCGGGAATGAGGCAACAAATAGAACTTTTGGAGTTCCTTGTTCGAGCATGGGATCTGGAAATAGAGGCATTTCACATAAAAAATCAAGTGTTGTCCATAACAGTTGAGGATGTGTATTTTCTCACAGGTTTTTCGAGGAGAGGTTTGCCCATTTCACTCATAGGATCTACCATTGGAGGAGAAATAGTGAGGGATTAAGTTATGCAGTATTACTATCTAGGGTTAGAACCTAGAAAATATGGAAAAATAAAGATTCGTGACGTCAAGGATTTTCCTTTGAGAACATCCTATTCACTATCGTTAAACTAGCTGGCACCCTTACACTCCATGTAGCGAACAGATCGTATATGCACTATGCGCTAGAGTGCTTAGAGCCAACAGTTTTCAACTGGTCTGAAGCTGTTCTATCTCAGATAAAGGAACAATTGAATAAAGAAAAGGGAGGAAGGAAGAAAAATTTCAGCTATGGTTCCATCCTCATCTCCCTCGCTTTGGAACGGATTCCACTGATGCAGCCACAACATGTAACATTGGATATATCTATTCCTAGAGATCCTCAAATGCAGAGATGGGTAGAACTCATGGGTCAGCATTCAGGCCGATCGACCGTTGTTTTCTCGACTGCATTCTTCGCCTGGTTCTGTCGACAGATCATCGCCATCGATGAGTATGCATATGCAGGCGTTGACTTCCGAGGAGATCCAAATCTAGTTTTACTAGAATGCACTCAGTGGGGTGCAATAGGTAAGAATGATTTGACCATGTTTTTTTATTTTTATAAGGTTTATACAAATTTTTTTGTGTTTTGATTTCTTTCCAAGACTAAACTAAATGCTTAATGTAATGCAGATATTGGTCGTGTTCAACCAGTAGAGGAACCAGAGTGCGAAGCAGATGCTCCATCAGAGAGGGCTGTCAGGAGAGTAGTCCTTCAGGACCTTGATATGGCTGAGACTCTTGCTGAGCTCCAGCAACACATAGAGGGGTTGACCCTCAGGATTCCGGATTTCCGGATCGAAGAGCTTCCCATGCGACTACAGCGACACACAATTGGGGTTCCTAACCATTGGATGCGGTTACTCCGTAGGATTGCTAGATCTATAGTGTGCTATCATGAGCACCACTAGTTTGACTTTTTTAATACATTTTGAGGTCAGATGACCAACGTGTCTTGGGCACAAATTTTTTTAAAAACCTATAACTATCTATCTATATTTTTTTCAGAGTTTTTCCTATGTTTAATGCTATCCTATTCAATGATGTGAATGTTCTCTTTACCTATGTCGCAGATGTCTATATAAAATTTGATTAGCTAATGAATTGGTTAAAGTGTTCAAATTTCTGGAAATGTGTTGATATTGAATGAAATCAAAGTGTCTCTCCAAAATTTTAACTCTTAGGAACAATCTAAGAAGTGTTGGATTTATAACAGTATAAATACTAGTAAGTTGTAGTACCACAAGTTGTGAGTCTAACCTTATTATTATGTGGTTAATACCAAATGAAATGGCATCATAGGGAAGTTTGATCAAAACGCTATACTCAGCGATATTATTCATCAATCTACCAATACAAATCCCTTGAAAACTCACTAAATCTCCGTTTGGAGCGAAAATGGCCCACACTGTAGAGGATAAATTATGTGTACTAAAACTAGCACCATCAGCATATCCAACAAATGGTTCCAAAGATTCAGCCATCTGCGATGAAATGTAAAGCAGATTACTAATGTCAAGAAAACTCTAAAAAATAAATTAAGATAGTGAATGAAAATCAACAGCATATAAACAATATAATACAAAAATTACTACGCTCATGATTAAGCATAGTAACGTTTCAAACACAACCCATTTCTAGGCTGTTCTAATGGAATTCCATCGTAATCAACTAGCTCGTAGGCACCCTTAGCAAGAACTCTTTTGACAATATAGGGGCCATGCCATAATGGCTCGAATTTCCCTATACCTATTACATCAACTTCTTGATCATAAAGAAGGACCAAGTCGCCCTCTGAGTAGATGCGAGGCTGGACATTTTTGTTGCATTGCGCCTTTATACGTCTCTTATGCGCTTCGTTGGAAAATTGGGCTTCACGACGTGTTTCATCTAGATGGATGAGGTTAAGGAGACGCGCTTCTTCTTCTGAGGTGTCAAGTAACAATTTTATCACTAGTTTTAACGATGATATTTCACATTGGATTGGTAAGATAGCTTCCAGACCATACACCAATTGGAAAGGAGTAAATCTGGTTTCATTTCTGACCGAGGTTCAATATGCCCACAAGGCAGAGTATAAGATCAAGTGACAGTTCCTTTTACAGACTGCTATCATTCATTGAAGCATTCGTTTAAGAATTTTTTTAATAGCCTCAACTTGTCCATTTGATTTTGGATAATAAGGAGTAGAATTATCATGTGAAAATCCTAATTTTGCTATCAATTCAGACATCATATGGTTATGAAAATGCTTCCCATGATCTGTAACTATAGCCTATGGGACCCCAAACTGTGCAATGACGTGATTGAAGAAAAATAATGCAGTTGTTTGTCCTGTGTTGTTGAATGTAGGCATCACTTCGGCCCATTTGGTAAAATAGTCAACTGTGACAATAATATAACCATGCCCCCCGGACGAAGGAGGGTTACAGGTCATGAAATCAATACCCCATTTCATAAATGGTCCAGTAGAGACAACATGATGCATTGGCGCTATCGGTTTTCATATTTTTCGGTCATAAATCTGACATGCATGACAACTTCTGACTGCGAGGATACAATCTTGAAAAATATTAGGCCAAAATTAACCAGCGCGGAGTATCTTCTATGAGGTAGCATAACCAGATAAATTCCCACCGCAAGCCCCATCATGGTAAACAATTAACACTTTTTCGGCCTCCTCATGAGTGAAGCACCTCCTTAAAATGGTATCAACACCATGAAGATAAAGTGTATCGCCGAGGATCAGATAATATTTCACTTGGTGTCGAATATGTCACTGTTCAGAGCGAGAGGTATTAGGTCGAAAAGTTTGGGTTTGGAAATAAATGATGAAATATCCATACTAGGTATCAGATGATCCTATCAGAAAAAAAGAGTCGTCTGGAATAGATGGTTCCAACGTAGTTGCATTACTATCAGAGGGAAGGTCACAGGGAAACTCAGCCAAAACTAAAGACTTCTTTGATTCGGATTTAATGAATTCCAAATCAAATTCTTGCAAAATGACAATCCATTTTGAATATTTCCCCCCCAGAAATTGGCGTGATAAGATATAATTCATGGGGTTGCAATCCGAAACTATTGTTGTTTTTCAAAGCAAGATGTAATTGTGAAATATTTGGATAGCTTGAACAGCTTCCAAGGCAAGATTTTCCACCTATGAGTACTTAAATTTTATATCATTGATATTATGACTCAAATAATAGATCAGATGTTCAATTCCATCTTCTACTTGGACCAAAACCATAGCGATGGTCATTTCAGCCGCGGCGATATATAGGAAATAATAATTTTGATAATTTGGAGGATACATTAATGACACTCAAATAAGATGGTATTGACAGCATCAAAAGAAGCTTGTGCAACTTGGTCCCAATGGAAGGGAACCCCATTTTTCAATAATCAAGTAAATCCTTTAGCCATTTCGGCATAGTTTGGAATGAACCTTCTCAGGAAGTTAGCCTTTCCTTGAATTTTATGTATCTGAAGTAGGTTTGATGGTGCAGGTAAATCAAGAATGGTCTGTACCTTCAGTGGGTCTATTCGAATTCCTTCTTTTGAGACTAAGAATCCGAGAAATCGACCAGAACCAACACAAAACACACATTTATGTGGATTAAGGTGTATCTTGTAGTGTCAGCAGCGTAAGAAAATGGCTCTCAAGTGCATCGGGTGATCAGTTCGTTTTTGTGAATGTGTTGGTAAATCATCTAGATATGGTTGAACAATGTGCTTGATGTCGTTGAAAGCATAATCCATTTCTCTCTGAAAAGTTACCCCAGCGTTCTTTAAACCAAAAGTAAGTTTCCGATATGCGAATGTGCCCCAAGGACAAATGAATGTTGTCTTATGTTGGTCATCTGGGAGGATATTGATTTGATTGTAGCTGGAAAATCCATCCATGAAAGAAAATATTTCACATCCAGCACAATCGTCAATGATCTAGTCGATAAAGGGAGTAGGATAGTTGTCTTTTGGACAAGCCTGATTAACATCCCGATAATCAATGCACACTCTAATGGTTCCTTGTTTTTTCATAACAGGAATGATATTTGAAACCCACTTAGTAAGTGGAATAGGGTAAATGAAACCAGCACGCAAAAGTTTTTCAACTTCTGCTTTGATAACAGCGGCTTTCTTCGGATGAACAGGACGAAGCTGTTGACGCACCGGTTTGACATCAGGATACATATTAATAGTGTGTTCAACTATATTAGTATCTATGCCTAGCATTTCCTCATAAGACAAAGCGAATATGTCACAAAATTCACGAAAAAGAGAACGATATGAATCAAGTTTTGATGGAGAACAAGATACACCGACATTAATATTTTCTACAATGCCAGGTTTAGTCGAAATATCGATAGAAATCGTTTCTTCAATATTTGATAAATTTTACTAAGATTCAATTGCATTAATCGAAAAAGAATTTGAAAAGAAAGTTTGAATGGATGGGTGATATAGTTCACTAAGATTATTTTCTTCATAATATGGAAGATGGGAACGATGATGATAATCTTCCCATGGTTCTCCTTCTGACATCATAGCTTCCAAAATATTTTCATCTCTCAAAAATTTTGAGGAAAATGGATCAGATGGAGTACCAAAATCTAATGAATGATCAACCCAAACACTCGGCGACGTTGATTTCGGATTTGGTTCCCAAGTCGAATATATTGATTACTATTGTAGCTCAATGGGGCTGAGCAATAAAACATCATCCAACGTAGAAATATTACAATCACCCATACTCTCCCTTAAGCCAGATAGAGTGGAAGAGATCATGTAGCAGGGCTCTATGCTTTCAATTTCTGTCGATGTTGCAGGCAGCAGTAATGCAAAGGTTCCCATAAGAGTGGAATCATTTAAGAGTCCTACACCAATGTTCTTGATTTCTAGTTGGGGTAAGTGAATATACGAAACACTTCCAGTTACCTGCGAAGCGGAGGCAAAGAAGGATAATTGATTAATGACTATAATAGTACCTTTATGAGGAAAGGCAACCATTCTAAAATATGTAGAAATAATAGCATTCATTGCATATACCCATGGTCTTCCTAGTAAAATATTATAGTCAAGGGGTCTGTCAACAACCTCAACATCAATACTTACTATTTTTTCACCTAATTCAACTTGTAGGTTATTGATAATACCACAAGGTTTATATGTTCTTCCATCAAAAGCCTTCAATGTCGTTGATGATTGCGATAATCGCGGTGAGCCAAGTGACTTCCAACAGTTTAGATACATAATGCACGTAGATGCTCCCTCATCAATAATAGTGCAATGAACAAGGTGATTGAGAAAATTTACTTGGATGGAGAATGCCAATTATGTTGGTAGCTGTGGCACATAGCCCGTATGATTAAAGATGACAAGATTAGAATCAGTCGGATCAATTCCACCAATGGCCGACAATAAATCCTACTTCTAGGAGGGACAATTCTGTAATACCTCAAGAGCAGACATAGTTGAAGGGGATTGAGCCAAATCTTCAACTATATTATAATTTTGTGTAGCTCTTGCTCAAGGATTATATGTCGATTTATGAAGTACTCCCTTCAATGGCTTAATCGTCAATTTAGGAATAATAGGAGGTGGTACTGATTCATTAGATGGATTCGTTGTCGAGGTATAAGGTTGATCAGTAGCTAGACTACCATAGTATTTATTTCGTGTCGACACAAAAATATCTTGTGAAGGTTTTGTAGTGGATAAAATTGACACTTGGGAACTAGGAGCTCGATTCGTAGCAACCAAATTTGTGTCTGGATTTGGAAATGGGTCTGTCAACACAGCTGATGCATGAGAAGTCTTGATGATTTTTGATACTTCAACACAGTGAGGAAAATCTCTAACAAAAGGTTCCTTGTTATAGATTATTCATGGATAACGAGGTTTCCGTGGTCCTGACGGTTGATCAGATGATTGTTCCTACGGGTTAGAAGTTTGCTTTTTCTTTTATTTCCCTTTTTTATTACTTCCTGGTTGCTTATCACTTTTTCCTTTGTCAAATGAGATGGCATTGATTTATGAAGTAGGAGTAGGATCAGATGCAGTAATGTTGTGTGTGTTTACAGTGCCTATCAAACCATCTCTGGCATGAGAGTCCTTTATTTGAGGAGGAACATTGAAATTAGATCGCAGCGCATTTGGGATTTTCTCATAGAGCGTGACAGACTGAGTATAAATCAAGTCTAAATACTTGGCATGAGTGATAACTTTCTCTTCTGTGACGACGCCACCTTTAGCCACATCCTCTATTATAGATGGTAACAGGGATTTGATGAACCATTCAGTAAGGGGTTGATCAGGAAAAAATGTCTTAACCATTCATCGACGGCGAGGCCACTCATGAATATGATCTGAAATTTGAGTAGCATTACTCTGTTTGAAGTTGGTTAAGAGTTATGTTCCAGTTTCGTATCTGATCAGTAACTGGAAATGGGTCAAAAAGATAGTAGCCAAGGCAGTGAAATTTTTGAAGGAAGCTCTAGGTAATTCAATGTACCATTTAGCTGCCAGACCTGTGAGCGTTCGCTGGAAAAGACGTAATCAAACAGAATCATCATTTAGGGAATTTTGTGAACACCATAAATGATAATTCATAACATGAGTTGATGGATCTTCTCCAGGGTTTCCATTGAATTTAGAAATGTCGGAGGGTAATTTATGTGGTATCACCGGCCACCAAGGAGCATAATTGATAGGATCATTAGTTAACCGGTTTAAATCTGGTAATTCCAAGGTTGCAACAAAAGGAAATTTTCTATTAAGGTCAGGTTGAGCATAGCCAGAATAAGATGGAATTGCTTGGGCAACAGGTCTTTGAGCACTGGCACATGGGATTTTTTGCTGGTAACCCAGATAGGGGTTGTTTTGCATTACAAACGCTTGAGAGTTCTGTTGACCAAAACCTGGATATGTTACTTGTTGATATGAATTTTGAGGAATTTGTGCCTGTGGCTGCCAAGGGGTATGTCCACCAATGTTATAACCCAAATTAGTATAAGTTGGATTCGGTTGATATGTATAACCAGATTTCATTTGTGACATCCCATAAAATGGCACACCAGATTGTGAGTAAATGATTCCTGATATAGGTTGTTGTAAATTAACCAAAGGATTTTGATATTGAGTTGAATAACTTGCCTAATAAGGTTGATGTACAATATTTTGATTCTTTAACAGGGGTATAGATGTATTAACAAGTGGTAATGAAGTGGGTGCAACAGGTTGAATTGGTTGATATGATTAGACAATCGTTTGTGGTTGGATAGGCAGAGTGGGCTGCCATTGACAAACATTCATGTCAACATTGGTTTGACCGAAATGTGACTGAGTACTGTCATATTGGGTGACCATAGGTTTCCCCCCATCATAGGGAGGATAATAAGATGGAAAATATTGTTCTCCAAATGCTGGGAGTCCAGTTGATATGGTACTTAAAGGAATTCACCCATAAGGACCGACTTGATATTGCCCTGATGATGGATGTAATGATTCAAGTCGTTCAGTACTAACTATAGGACCACCAGTTAAAACACCAGATGATGACATTGGTAACGACCATGGTCTTCAAGATTGACCAGAAAATGGACCAGAAAATGATTTGTAGCCTATTGGGACCGAAGGGCCACCGTGAAAATATGACTCTGGTGAATTTGTGAACATCGACGAAGTAGCGAGGGTAGGAGCTGATTTAATTGGAATAGCAGACCCAACCGAAGATGTTGGTTCAAACATAGTTTTATGACCAAATGTATAGTCTCCGAAATCAATGGGAGATTGAATGGCAATGGGATCAACAAAAGCAGATTGAAATGATTGAGGAAAAGACTGGTACAGTAAAGGTCTACCGCAAAGTGGGTTTGACTTAAAGGTGTATCAGGTTGTGGGATTTCTTCAATTGCGATTAAACCAGGAGGAAGAACTTCACCGTCAGGCCCAAAATATATTTCAGATGGTTGATTGTATGATATAGGAGTTTCAGTGGCTACAAATATTTGTGGAGTGACCAAAGTAGGAACAACTTCTGGCTATTCAGGATTCAGATTTTCTGGCAAAGAAGAGACAGAATCTGGATCAATTTTTGATTGAACAACTTCAGGTCCAGGAGGTATGGTCTCAACGATTGAATGGATCGTGACCACGGGTAGCTGTGAAGACTCCATTTCGACAACAGTAGATGAACCGGGATTTGTGGAAACAATTTGAGCTAGCTCTGGTTTAAATGATGATGTTTCACCAAAGGTACGAATTGAACTTGATTCGGCAGATCATGATCACTTTCGCCTACCAGAAATAACTTCTGGTGGTAAAGGTGGTTTTAAAGCTAATCTATGCGAACGACGGGGGGTAGGATTGTGTTCTTCCATGATTACTGATTTATTTTATCCAAAAACAAATAAACAAAAAGAGGGTAATGCTAAGCAAAAGGGTTTACCAAGAAACTGTGAACTACAGAATACCTCCTAGTGAACCAAGAAGTACGGGGAGTTAATCTCCCCGAATGCTGTGTTCGGGGTATTACAATTTCAGGGCAGCCGACTCGGTTCACTATGGATGGATAGCACCTAAAATTTTTCCTCCAAAATATGCCTGAAGGTACGTGGAGGCCCAAGTCCGTATTAGCGCTGTCTGATGCGAAACCGCACAGTGAGAGCACCCCTTTATACTTATCGTACTGTAACACCACCCGATATACCCAAGAGTACATGGACGAGCTACGATATACTTACGTACGTGGAGTGAGGTATCACACTCGGAATGTATCGCAGACAAGTTAATGACAGCTGCCATGTTTTATAATGCCGGAACACGTATCTAGCCTAGACCTTCTAAATGTTATCATTAATGTTCCAAAGCGTTGTTAAGTAAATTCAGATTTATTTTATGTTGATCTTGCTTAACAGTTTGCCTTTCAAGTTCACCATGACGATGTATATAAAATTCCTAAAATGCAGCTAAGAATGATAAACAAACTTTCAGCTTTCAGCTTTTTCAATGAAGAACCTATCTACTAAGGTAAGAGAACGCTAGTTTATTGGAAAGAGAAAATAATTTGTGAGCAAACAAATCAATGAACAAAAACAAAATCAATGAATCACAAACTAAATGCAGATTTCCTAATGTTCCTTTTGCAAAAAACACACAATCCTACATGCAAATGCAAGTTTTTCTTTTCAGTTTCCTTAATGTTATGAATGCATAAAAGAAAATAGGTGCACTAGATCAATAATTGAAATTCTTTTTACTTTCTATAAATGAAGAATACAAACAAAAATTTCTCTTTGGAAGGAAAAATGAGGATTTCAACAACAATTTCTCCTATCAAGGAAATGAATATTTTACGACAATTTTCTATTTTGAAAGAAAAATATTCTTAATGCGACCATAAAAATTACTTTGAAATCAACTTGTCAATGATCATGAAAAACTTTTTAAAACAACATTGAACAAATTTTCTGTCAAAGGAGAATAAGTATATAGAGTTACTGGTCAATCGAGCATTAAAATTTTCGGAAAAAATCAGCAAACAGAACTAAAGCAAAGTGAAAAGTAAGATTCAAGGGAATTTGGTCCCTTTCAGGAGCCAATGTAGTCTCCAAGGGGAGATATTGCTCTGCAATGCAGGCTTGGAAGGGAGATAGTGCTCTGCAAAGCACTATGCCCTGACTAAAGGTGCGTTAGGCGCAGTAAACAAAGAAAAAGCTATTTTTTGGCTCACTAAATTTGCAAATTAAGCTCTGAAAAAGTCTAATATTTATGTGAAACAGCTACTAGGTGGATTTAGAAAGAAAATTAGAGACTAAAACACCTAGAAACAAGAGAAGTTCTCCCCAGTATGGTCGCCAGTTTGTTGGGCTAGAATTGTAATCTACAGATAAATTACGCTTCCCTAGGCAGGTGTTGGCCTAGAACAACAGGTAAAAGACTATACTACCGTTTCTCCTAACTCAGAACAGATACACAGAGAGTATTGAAGGCTTACTTGTTTCAGTCGCTTCCAAATGGCTTCTTTCTGTCGCTTCCACTACAGCTTCAAATTCAAGCGATTTTGTTGGTTGAATGCTTCCTGCAAGAAAGAACACTGAAACAACAGAAGATGCAATAATATAGATATCTATTCAAGCTAGTTAGCTAAATCAGTTAAGCATAAAATACATTCATCAACCAATATTTTGCAATATGGAAAATCAAAGTAAACATAGATGCATGTAGGGAAAAAAAATAAGTACTCTTTATTGATGATAGAATGAGAGGTTACAACCTAGTGACTGATTTGAAGTGAACTTCTAGCAGAGTTCCCAAGTCTCATCATAGCATAAATCTCTCTAGCAGTGGCTTCACAAATCAAACTCTCTATTGAAAATTCTCCAGCATTTCTCTACTCAAATTATTCCTCTTCAAACACTTATATCTGTGTTCAATTTATATATGAATTGTAGGTGGTTTTTTAATAAATTGCATTCCAAAAATAGGAAAGACATGTTTCCATTCATGTAGATTTCAAATGGACACTTGGATCTTAAGCATGACACATGTGAACTCTTCTAGAAGGCACTGGCCAAGTGGAGATTCCGGAACAATGAGAATTTTACTCCCAATGTGACCAACGCACCTTTGAATGTCGGGAAGTTCTCTGCATAGCAGCCTTGAATGGGGATACCTGCATATGCAACGCATTTAGGCCCCTTAGAGCTTGCGTTGGTGAGCTCTCATATGTTTAATAATAAGCTTCAAACCATGGAAAACCCTTGCTTGATGAAAGTCTTGTTTGATTCATGTTGTTTCCTATCTTAGGGCATATAGCAACTGAGATGATAGGGAATGATAGACCCTTGATCATCAGTCCTGGAGATGATGCACAGTTAACCAGATCATTGGGAATGGTGCCCAAATTGACCTATAACACAAGGTCTTCTACACGGGTGGATTTTTCGCCTTTCTATACTACTTGAAAAGAAGTATCTGCGAGAATTAAGGCATGTGATTGATCAATTCTCCTCCTTTTTCTCTATCTGTTGAACACAAATTTTTGTTTAGGACTACAAAATGCATTGAGCGGAGGGATTTATTCTATTTTCAAGATGACCTATGAGGTCAAAAAAGCTATGATGATTTCTAAATCATCAATATCCATGGCCTTATTGGAAGCCCAAGTAATGAGTGAGGTCTTCCCTGTACCTTCAGTGGTCTGCGTAATTTCCTTTTTCACTGGATTATTTAATTCTTGAGTCCCTGTTGTTTGTATAGCTTAGTTAAATTGTTCCCAAATCTCATCCAAATTGCTACCAGTTTGACGTTCTTTGGACTAATTGTATAAATTATACAAATATATGTATACCAATGGATTCAATCTGATAAAGCAATGTACTTAATCTAGATATTGAATCCTTATACAAATCAATTTCGGAAAATAAGCATGATTTCCAATCAAAACAAGTGTAGAAAGAAAAAAATAAAACTACAACACAGATATTCTCCCAGGGAAATATTACTTCTCAAAAACCCTCTATATTCTATTGTATATTCACCATGGAATCATGAAGTAATTACAATGCACTCTTCTCATAAGAGTCTCCTACACTCTCACAACTGTCTCACACTGACCCGAACAAAATCGACCAACACTTAGCCAATTCTCATCCTCTAATCAACATGCCTTGCTTGTCAAATTCATGTGGAATGCAATCCCTATTCTTTAGGAATTTTAGCCTTCCAAAACTGTGCAAGGATCATGGGAAATCCAATGGATTTCTGGTTGCATGCGGGCAACCTATTAATCACACAACTGATAGTTTACATCCCTTTAACATTTGTCTCAACTCGGTCTCCATTGGAACTAACATGCATGTAGCTATTAATAGTAAATCATCAGTTGCATGGTATATCATTGATTTTGAATTAAATATGATTTAATTCACTTGATCTCTCACTAGTGCAACAAATAGTTACAACTAGTCCAATTGAATTTAACTCACCTAACTGAGTTAACTGATTAGTCATGCATTAAACTAATGCACCAACTGCAATTCAAACTCCATAACTAATAGAATCACTCTGCATGCCTCGCCAACCACCTTCAACATGAAATACATTAGCTAACTGAGCTTATCACACTCAGTTAACTATTACAAGTGATTATGAGATAAGATTACATTTTATCATGCAATTTAATTAAGGGAAATTAAATTAGAAACTGCACCAATTTAATTAATTAAATTTGACTTCACACTAATGTATTGCTAGTACCTATGGTCCTACACTAGTGTGTGTGCTGCCATTTCTTGTTGGACTTCAACACTCCCTCTCAAAAATAAAGAGATTACATGCCACCCCGATCCTGCCTCTATGGTATTCGAATTTGCTCCTAGCGAGCGCCTTCTTCAAAATATCTGCATCTTGATCTTCCGTGGGAATGTACTGAAGTAACATAATGCACCTTTGAACACAATCTCTGAGATGGTGGTACCGGATGTCTATGTGCTTGGACCTATCATGGAATACTGGATTAACCAAGAGTTTAATGCAACTCTGGTTATCACAACGTATCACCGTCGAATCCATATGAGAACCAAACAAACCAACCAGGATATTTCTCATCCAGATGGCCTCACATGTAGCCTGACTTGCCACCATGTACTCTGCCTCAGCTGAACTGAGTGCCACATATCACTGCTTCCTCCTGTACCAAGAAAATTCTTTCAATCCTCTGCTAAAGATCCCTCCTGATGTGCTCTTTCTGTTTGATGGACTACCTACCCAATATGCATCCGTGAATCCTTGGAGCTTCACTCCCTCTATCTGTCTGTACCATAATCCATACTCTATATTACCCCTAAAAAATATCAAGACATGCTTCCCCACCTTCCAAAAGATCTTGGTCGACTTAACGATAGCTTGACTCAGCAAGTTAACTGCGTAGAAAATGTATGGTCTGGTGTTCACCAAGTACATCGGTGAACCCATTAGCTACCTGTAGACAGTAGCGTCCACTACTTCTCTTGAATGGGCATCCTGTTTCCTCCAATTTCCTGGAAGCGAAGTCTCCATGGGTTTACAGCTCTCCATGTAAAACTTACTCTGAATCTCTTTGGCATACTTTCCTTGAGAAAAAAATAACTCACCATCCTGCTGCCATATTTCCAAACGAAGGAAATAGTGAAGGAGTCCCATGCCCTTCATTTCGAACTCCCTTGCAATATCATCCTTGCAACAAGTTATCAGCTGCTCATCGCCTGTAAAACTTAGATCATCAACATAACATGCGATAATCAAGAGCTTACCATCAACCACAATCTAGTACAGGTTTGAATCCGCTTCACTTTTGGTGAAGCCCAACCCTATGAAATAGCTGTCAATCTGAGTGTATCAAGCACGAGGTGCTTGCTTCGGCCCATACAGCGCTCTCTTGAGTCGACACACATGTGGCCCACTATCAAAGATCTCAAAAACTTCTGGCTTCTCTATGTACACCTCTTCCTCAATAACTCCATTGAGAAACACAATTTTCACATCCATCTGATGAATGCACCACCCCATCTGCGTTGAGAGTGCAAGGATAGATCTAATGGAAGAGTATCTCGCAATTGGCGTGAAATTCTCCTCATAGTCAATTCCATCAGCTTGTGAGAATCCCCGGGCCAAAAATCTAGCCTTGTACTTCTCCACACTCCCATCTGCCACCTTCTTCACCTTATAGATCCATCTAGATCCAACCACTGATTTTTCGATTGGCCTTGGGACAACTTCCCATGCACTATTATTTGTGATGGATTCATACTCCTCTACCATATCATCAACCCAAATTGGTTTTTGTATTGCTTCCTAAAAAGAAGATGGTTCTGTGACAATACACTTGCTCATAAGAGTCATGTATCCAATAAACCTATCTGGAGACTATCTTTGTCTAGGCAATGAAATAGGTGCTCCTATGTTCTCTGTCGAATCAAGTCTCAATATATTAGCTTACGTGGTGCACCTTCTACCATTTCTAGTGGATGGCTTTGCATGAGTGTTTTCTGCCACTCCATGATCCTCAGCATTTGGTTGCTCCACATATTGAGGTTCATTATTTGGAACCATGAGTTCCTCATCTCCATGCAAATCCAGCTCCCTCTCAAGGGACAATCGCAAGGCTTTCTCCTCATTAAATTTTACATCCCATCTCACAACAGTCATCCTGTTGTTTGGAAAATACACCTGATAGTTGTGGGGAGTATCAATGTACCCCACAAATATCCCAATATCAATTTTTGGTTCGAACTTATTTCTAGCATCTTTGGTCACATGCACATAAACAGATGAGCCAAAAATTTTAAAATATGAAACATCAGGTTTCTTACCAGTAAAAGCCTCCTCTGGTCTACTCATGCCAAGTATCCAATGAGGACTACGGTTTTGAAAAAATACCATTGTATTGCATGCCTCTGCCCATAGATGCAACGTTAGGCCCTAGTCATGCAACATCGCTCGTGTTGCACCCACAATTGTTTTGTTCTTTCTTTCTACGACCTCATTCAGCTGTGGGTGATGAGGCGCAATCAACTCTCTCCGAATTCCTTCTTTGCTACAAAATTTATTGAATTAATTGGATATTTACTCACCACCATTGTCACTCCTAAGAGCCTTCACATTCTTCCCTGTGTCTTTCTCCACTAGTGATTTTAATTTTGAACTCAAGAAATTTTGAGAACATTTGATCTTTCTTCTGCATGAAGTAGATCCAACAATTTCTAGAAAAATCATCAACAAATATCACATAGTACATATGCTTTGTTGTTGAAGTAGTAGAGAATGGTCTACACATGTTTGAGTGAACTCTCTCAATGATTTTTGAAGCTCAGTTCTCCTTCTTGTGAAAAGTGGCCTTTCCCCATAGTACATCACTTGCATGTGTCTAACTGCGCAAGAGTACCCTTGGGAATACCCGTAGAAATCTGTTGCATGACCTTCAAGGCTCTATGGTGTATATAGCCCAATCTCTGGTTCCATAACTCACCCTCATCTTGGCTCACCACTTTTTCTACCTTACCCATCAATGTTTTGCAGCCATCTACATCAATTTTATAGAAATTATTCACATGAATCCCAATCTTCTTAGCTTGTCCTATTTCTTTATGTCGAAGGAAATCTTTTCCTTCACTGAAAACAACATCATAACCTCTATCCTCCAACATTGCAACTAAAACTAAATTTTTCTTCAAGCTTGGTACATGCATTACATATTTTAATAAGAAGGGTTTACCTTAATGTCTCTAGAAGGTAACTGTACCAATCCTGGTAGCACTTTACCGCACATCATCACCCATTTCGATATGCATCTAGAGGTCCTTCTACTCCAAGCTACTGAAAATTTATTTGTCTCCCATCATGTGAAAGGATGCACCACTATCCAAGTACCAAACCGTTCCTATTTCACTTGACACCATGCATGCAATGAGCGAGAATTCAAGCCCAAACTGCAAGGCCAAAGCCTCACCAGTTGCAAATCCTGAAGCCTTCCTGTTATTTTTATTTTGTGGGCAATTAGTGGCATAAATTCCATGCTCGTGACAGTGAAAACAATTCACTCTAGACATGTCGTGCTTCTTGCCATCTTTTCTGGACTCGGATTTGGAATGGAATTTCTTTCCTTTCCCCTTCTTCGCCTTGGTAGCCAAAGAGAAATTTTCTTCATCATATGTTTTATATGAATATCCATCCCTTGTATTCTTAATAACTTCTTCTTGCACCAAATCTGACCAAAGGCGTTCCCAATCTGGCAGCTTCTCCCTCCCATTGACAGAGTCCTGATAACTATGCCAACTCTTGGGAATTCCTAGAAGAGATAAGCTCACCAAGTCATCACCCATGACAGTAATTCTAACACTCCCAAGCTCATCCCAGAATTGGAAAAACTTTGTTAAATATTTCAGAATGGTGTCACCTTTCTCCATTTTGATTTTCCTAAGCTTGTCCTTCAGTGCCAATTTTATATGATCACTGCTGCTCTGAAACAGATATGTCAAATATTTCCACATTTCGTATTGTGTCACTTTTCCATGGAGACTTGAGACAATGTGGTCTCATACTCCCTCCAGTAATATCCTCCTCGCCTTTTCAACCTTCTTTTGCAAAGCATCAATATTTGTGGCATCTGTTGCAGTGGGTTTGGGAATGTCATTATCAATGAATTATTTCAACCCATTGTCCTCCAGTACTACCTAGATTATTTATTTCCACACAATATAATTGGAACTGCCCTCGAGTGCATACTCCAATCTCAATCCATTGAAAGCCATTTCGATCCTGATCTGCCTATCGCACCAAGAATACTTTTGCAAATTCAAATTATATTCAGTCACAAACTCAACTTCTCCTCCACTATAGTGATTTCCTGTGCTCTGATACCATCTAAAAATTATACAAACATATGTATATCAATGGATTTAATTAGATCAAGCAATGTAATAAAGATAGATATTGAATCCTTATACAAATCAATTCTGGAATATAAACATGATTGCCAATCACAACAAGTGCAAAAAGAAACAATCAAACCACAACATAGATATTTTCCCGGGGAAAGCTTACTTCTCAAAACCCCTATATATTCTATTTTATATTCACCATGGAATCATGAAACAATTACAATTAAATATGTAGAAATTTTTTGAATAATGAAGATTTATCCACTGAGATTATCCTGGTCACACACTAATTCGAATTCATGTATAACACATAACCTCTTCTACAATTGATCATCAATATGCGGAAATAGAAACAGTCGCATGCGCACATAAACACAATATGTAATGGGGAAAGCTTATAGCTGAAAACCCCCACCTATTTTGTATATTATAATGGAAGATAACATGTAACAATACATAGCACAATACTCCTCACAAGTACTCAGTACTATCTCCAGAAGTTACACACAAACTAGCTCAGTTTTGAACAAGTCACGGGTTCAAAACTCATCCACTATTTGCCTGCCTCTATTGCGCAATCCAAGTTGGTGTAATGAGAGATCCAAGTTTGAATATCCTTGGCTTCAACTGCGCAATCCGCATTGGCAATATCCTCTAATTCTTGTGCAAATCTCATGCACAACTAATGTCGCAACTAATAGAAAACTCACCCTTTCATCTACCTCTTCCACTGGTCTTCACTGAACTGTCCATGCACTGCAGTCAACTGATGTGTTCTTTAGTTGAATAATGAGTTAATTTTTATTGAATAAACTGCAAGAGGATAAACTGAAGTTTATAGTCCAAATATTATTAAGGGTTAATAATATTTGACTGACCTATTTTTAGACAGGCAGTCTAAAAATAGACTTCAACCTGTATGTCTAAAAATATAGGTCCATCTATTTTTACCAACTCGACCAATCATCCAAGAATAGCATACTGCAACTCCTAGACCATGCTCCATATGTCTAAAAATAGACATAGTCTAAAAATAGACTTTGCGCCAAAATAGCCTGCGGGCCCACTTAGTGAAGGCGACTTCATTTCACTAAGCTCCATCATCTTGCTGCATTTTCAACACTCCCTCTCAGCAAGATATGGATTATCTGCAACCCCTATCCTGCCTCTGTGGAATTCGAACTTGCTCCCGGTGAGCGCCTTCGTCAAGATGTCGGCATCCTGATCCTCCGTGGGAACATATGAAAGCATCATGATTCTCCGCTGAACACAATCTCTGATATGATGGTACCTGATGTCGATGTGTTTGGATATATCATGAAATACTGGATTAGCCGAGAGTTTAATGCAACTCTGGTTATCACAGTAGATCACTGTAGGCTCCAAATGCAACCTGAACAATCCTGCGAGGATCTTCCTCATCGAAATAGCCTCGCATGCAGCCAAGCTAGCTGCCATGTACTCGGCCTCTGCTGAACTGAGTGCCACGGATCTCTGCTTCCTGCTGTACCAGGAAACTGCTGTCGACCCAATGCTGAAAACTCCTCCAGATGTGCTCTTCCGGTCCGTTGGGCTCCCTGCCCAATCTGCATCAGTGAAGCCAGAAAGCTTCGCTCCATCCTCCTGTTTGTACCATAGACCATATCCCGATGTGCCTCTAATATAGCGCAATACATGCTTGCCTGCCTTCCAAAAGAGCTTGGTAGGCTTAACCATAGCTTGCGAAAGCTGGTTAACAGCATAGCATATATCGGGTCGTGTATTGACCGGATACATAAGCGACCCCACCAACTATCGATAGACAGTGGCATCCACTACCTCCGCTGAAGTAGCATCCTCCTTCCTCCAACCACCAGGAAGAGGAGTATCAACAGGCTTGCAGCCATGCATGTTGAACTTCTCCAGTATCTCCCGAGCATACTTACCCTGAGAAACAAACAGTCCATCACTGCGCTGCCAAATTTCCAATCCCAGGAAATAATGAAGGAGGCCCAAGTCCTTCATCTCAAACTCTCTAGCAAGATCCTCCTTGCATGAAAGTATCAACGGCTCATCACCCGTCAAAATCAGATCATCTACATACAGTACAATGATCAGCAACTTCCCCTCCACCACAATCTGGTACAGGTTAGGATCCGCCTCACTCTTGGAGAATCCAAGTCCAGTGAAATAACTGTCTATCCACGTGTACCAAGCACGAGGTGCTTGCTTTAGCCCGTACAGTGCTCTCTTGAGTCGGCAAACATGCGACTCACTGCTGAAGATCTCGAAACCTTCAGGCTGCTCTATGTACACCTCCTCCTCAATGACTCCGTTGAGGAACGCAGTCTTCACATCCATCTGATGGATGTGCCATCCCATCTGCGCTGAGAGAGCTAGGATCGTCCGTATGGAAGAGTACCTTGCGACAGGTGCAAAGGTCTCCTCGTAATCGATCCCCTCGATCTGTGAGAAGCCACGGGCAACAAATCTTGCCTTGTACTTCTCCACACTCCCGTCAGCCGCCTGCTTCACTTTGTAGATCCATCACGAACCCACCACTGATTTCCCCTCCGGTCGCGGGACAATCTCCCATGCATTGTTTCTGACAATCGAATCATACTCTTCCACCATGGCATCTACCCATGCGGGTTCCTCCACAGCTTCCTCGAAAGAGGATGGTTCTGTCATGACACATTTTCTCACAAGAGCCATGTATCCAGTGTACCGGTCCGGTGACTGTCTCTGTCTGCGCTGTGCTGTAGGTGGTCCTACAACCCTCTCTGCATCTTGAGCCAGTCGCTCAGCTTTTGTAGTGCGCCTACGCCCTCTGATGGTTGGCGCTGCATGAGTGGTTTCTTCCACTCCATGGACTTCCTCTTGTGGCTGATCCACATCTGGAAGCTCCTCCTTAGGAACTAATAGCTCCTCATCTGCATGCAAGTGTGGCTCCCTCTCAAGCGAACACTTCATGGCTTTCTCCTCCTGAAATTTGATATCCCGTCACACAACAGTCTTGCGACTATCTGGAAAATACACACGATAGTTGTGGGGTGTATCAATGTACCCCACAAATATTCCAACCTCAGCGGTCAGATCCAGCTTCTTTCTGGCATCCTTCGTCACATGCATGTAGACAGGTGAGCCAAAAATCCTCAAATAAGAAAAGTCAGGCCTCTTGCCAGAAAACGCCTTCGCCGGTGTACTCATACTAAGTATCTTGTGAGGACAACGGTTTTGCACATACACTGCAGTATTGCATGCCTCAGCCCAAAAGTGAAGGGGTAGGCCCTGATCATGCAACACTGCCCGTGCAGCACCCACGATCGTTCTGTTCTTCCACTCAGCAACCCCGTTCTGCTGTGGGTTATGGGGTGCGATGAGCTCTCTCCAAATCCCTTCTGCGCTGCAAAAGTCCTTGAATTCAGTAGAGATGAATTCACCACCATTGTCGCTCCTAAGAGCCTTCACATGCTTCCCCAATTCCTTCTCAACCAGCGCCTTGAATTCACAGAACTTTGAATATGTCTCTCTCTTCTTCTGCATGAAGAAGATCCAGCACTTTCGAGAGAAATCATCAACAAAGATCACATAGTACTTTTTCTTTGCTGTCGAAGCTATTGAGAAAGGACCACACACGTCTGTGTGAACTCTCTCAAGGATCGTCGTGGCATGACTATCCTTCTCGTGAAAGGTGGCTTTCACATATTTTCCCAAGGTACACCCCTTGCACTGATCTGACTGCGCAAGAGTGCCCTTAGGAAGCCCAGTAGAAATCTGCTGCAGTATCTTCAAGGCTCCATGGTGAAGGTGGCCCAACCTCCTGTGCCATAGCTCGCCATCATCCTGGCTCACCACTACTTCTGCCTTGCATGCCATTGCTGCGCAGCCATCTACTTGCAACTAATAAAGGTTCTTGACTCGAACCCCTATCTTCCGGGTCTCTCCAGTTGTCTTACTACGCAGGAAAGCCTTTCCTTCGCTGAAGACCACATCATACCCCTTGTCTTCCAACATCGCCACAGAGATCAGACATCAATCCTGGAACATGCAATACTTCCTTCAATACAAAGGGTTTACTAGACTCCCTCTCAAAGGAAATGGTACCGATACCGGTCGCACTGTATCTACCATCATTGCCCATCTCGATGTGCACTCCAAGATCTTTTTCCTCCAGATCTAAAAACAGATCTCGATCTCCTGTCATGTGAAATGATGCACCACTGTCCAAGAACCATACTGATCCCATCACACTTGAGACCAAGCATGCGATCAGTGAAAAATCCAGTTCAAACTGGGAGGCCAATGCCTCTCCCGCTGCAGATCCAGCAGCCTTCTTATTTTTCTTCTTCTGCGGACAATTTGTGGCATAGTGTTCGTGCTGTTGACAGTGAAAACACTTCACCTTGGACATGTCTTGCTTCTTGCCTTTTGCACTAGACTGAGAAGCTTTCTTGCTCTTCCCCTTCTTTGCTTTGGTAGCCAAAGCATAATTTTCTTCATCAGATGCCTTTGATGAAGATCCGTCCCTGGTAGTCCGCCTTATCTCCTCCTACATGAGATCCGTCCAAAGTCGCTCCCATCCCGGCAACTTCTCCCGACCATTGACAGAGTCCTGATAGGAATGCCAACTCTTCGGAAGACCAAGGAGAGCCAGGTCCACCAAGTCCTCTTCATCGACATTCACCCCCACACTTCCCAGCTCATCTCTACATTGAGTGAACTTCGTGAGGTACTTGGCGATATTGTCGCCTTTCTCCATCTTAATGTTTTTAATTTTATCCTTGAGCGCCAGCTTCCTTTGGTTGCTCTTGCTCTGGAATAGATCTGTCAATGCTTTCCACATCAAATATGGAGAAGCTTTTCCATGCAGGCTGGATACAATGTGATCCTTCACGCCCTCCAACAGAATCCTCTGACATTTCGCCATATTCTTTTGCCAAGCCTCAACTTCAGCAGGATCAGTAGGCTTTTGGACATCCATATCTACGAACTCCTTCAGCCTGTTATCATCTAATATCGCCTCCATCCGGTCTTTCCATGCAACATAATTCGAATTGCCTTCAAGGGCATACTCGAGTCGCAAACCGTTGAAAGACATTTCAACTCCGGCACCAAGAAAACAATCTGCTACAAAATTCGAATTCCAAGCTCAAAAACTCAACTGCTTCTGGATCTGTGAGAACAAATTATTTCTAGCACAGAGATTGACTGTAAGGGCATTTACTGGATATATCACCTTTCAAAGAAAGGATGGATCCAGAGGCTACCTGGCCTGATACAAACTTTGTCTACCGAAATAAAATTGTAATCACTGTAATAGATCCTGATGATCAATTCGCTCCGATACCATGTAGAAATTTGTTGAATAATGAAGATTTATCCACTGAGATTATCCTGGTCACACACTAATTCGAATTCATGCATAACACATAACCTCTTCTACAATTGATCATCAATATGCGGAAATAGAAACAGTCGCATGCGCACATAAACACAATATGTAATGGGGAAAGCTTATAGCTGAAAACCCCCACCTATTTTGTATATTATAATGGAAGAGAACATGTAACAATACATAGCACAATACTCCTCACAAGTACTCAGTACTATCTCCAGAAGTTACACACAAACTAGCTCAGTTTTGAACAAGTCACGGGTTCAAAACTCATCCACTATTTGCCTGCCTCTATTGCGCAATCCAAGTTGGTGTAATGAGAGATCCAAGTTCGAATATCCTTGGCTTCAACTGCGCAATCCTCATTGGAAATCTCCTCCAATGCTTGTGCAAATCTCATGCACAACTAATGTCGCAACTAATAGCAAACTCACCCTTTCATCTACCTCTTCCACTGGTCTTCAGTGAACTGTCCATGCACTGCAGTCAACTGATGTGTCTGTTAGTTGAATAATGAGTTAATTTTTAGTGAATTAAATAATATTTAATTCACCCCACTCATCTCTAGTGTATTAGCCAGTTAAACTAAATACAACTAGTTCAACTAAGTTAACCCGAACACAACTCCACCAACTGTCTCATCAACTCCACCAAACTCCACCACTTGAGTTCTAACTGAAGTCAACCATGCATGAGCTCACCAAACCCCTAGGAATAGCATAATTCCTTTGTCAGATGCATGGGCCACATCCGTAGCTCCAACTGAAGTGCTGCAAGAGGATAAACTGAAGTTTATAGTCCAAATATTATTAAGGGTTAATAATATTTGACTGACCTATTTTTAGACAGGCAGTCTAAAAATAGACTTCGACCCGTATGTCTAAAAATAGAGGTCCATCTATTTTTACCAACTCGACCAATCATCCAAGAATAGCATACTGCAACTCCTAGACCATGCTCCATATGTCTAAATATAGACATAGTCTAAAAATAGACTTTGCGCCAAAAATAGCCTGCGGGCCCACTTAGTGAAGGCGACTTCATTTCACTAAGCTCCATCATCTTGTTGCATTTTCAACACAATATTCTCACAAGATTCTCCTACACTCTCACAACTATCTCACACTGACTCAGACAAAATCGACGAACACTTAGCCAATACTCTGCCTCTAATCATCCTACCTTTCGTGCGCAATTCATGTGGAATGAAATCCATATTCTTTAGGAATTTTAGCCTTCCAAAACTGCGCAAGGATCATGGGAAATACAATGGATGTCTGGTTGCATGTGGGAAACCTACTAATCCGACAACTAATAGTTTGTTGGCAATATGATGAAGAGTGTTGTCCTTGATGGCAATCCACTGAATGAAGATGAAGACATGCGACTATTGACATGTGTTGTCCTTGATGGCAAACCACCTGATGAAGTTATTCTTGATCTGATGGACTTGGTAAATGATGTAAATATGATATGCAATGATGTTTTTTAGTAATGTGATGCTGAGTGTTGTCCTTGAACGGCAACCCTCTTGATGAAGATCATGGCAACTTACTTAATGAAGTTGTGCTTGATAGAATATGTTCTTGATGAAGTAAATCTGATGTATCTACAGTGTGTACAGAAGGCAATGAAGAAAGGAATTTAGCATGTGCTAAATCTTGATGAAAAGAGTATGTCTCTAGGAATACGCGGATTTTCTGAGGGGAAGTCGCGTATGCACGTAGGAAAGAACGTGCCAAGTCGCGTATGGGTAAAAACGCTCAAAAAGTGCAAAACCAGGGGTAACCACCATGGTATTGACCCATTGTATTGGGTAATGATTCGCCTAAATGACCCTGTCCAGAAATACCATCGGAAGTAATGTGGTTTTGGCTCATGGTATTGAAAAAGGGTAAACCTATATAAGGAGAAAAAATTCATTGTGCAAATCATGAGCGTGGGTGCAAGATGTCTGAGCTTGAATGAATACTTCTCTCTGGAGTATATCTGAATGGAAAGGGTTACAGTTGAATGAAGGATCTGAATGTATGATGCACCAATGAAGGAGTGATGAAGAAGGGGATCTAGATCTGTATTGTACTTGTATCTGCTAGATCTATTCATGGAAGGCCTAGATCTGAGATGAGGCGAATATCTGTCTGAAGCAAAAGGGTAAATCTGAACTGAATATCTGATCTGAAGAAGTATGTTGCTCTATAATAGTTGAAGATCTATACGCTAGTTCGCCGCAGAGGAAGCGCGTATATACGCGGCTTCTCTGAAGAGAAAGCACGTATGCGCAATAAAATTGGCTCTATAATTTATACTAAAGCATACGCGGGTTTATGTGAACGGAAGCGCGTATATACGCGACATCAGAGAAAGGAAATCGCGTATGCAAACTAGGGTTTGTTGAAGTCTATGGAAGCTTTGGATCCAGTGTGAAAATTGATGAAACGTGGTCCATAGAGGTGCTGAGGGTTGTAGCCTTCAGTCAGGTGGTTGTAGCTCCCTTCCAGGCGAGGCTGGTAAACGAGTCAGGGGGTTGGAGCTCCCTTCCAGGAGAGGTTGGTAAACGAGCACAGGTGGGTACCTGCATGCTGGTAGGTGTCTGCACCAGCACATATGTTGTAAGATGTTTTCTCTATAATAAAATATTGAAGGTTGAGTAACGGGGCAATGTGGTTTTCCGACTTGGGTTTCCACCTAAAAAAATCCCTGTTCATGTGTGATGCTTTGTGATGGTTTACTCTATTCTTACTGCATAGGTTTACTGTTTATTAAACATCTGATGAATGAATGATGGAATGATTTAAGTGAAGAACAAATGACATAATTAGATATCTGTGTATACGCGAGTTTCATAAAGGGTATCCGCGTATATACGCGAGTCTGTTTCAGGAAGGTAGCGTATGGGTTTTAGAAGCAAGAAAAGGTAAAATTTTTGAATATGCAGTAAATACTGATTCACCCCCCCCCCCCCCTCTCAGTATTTTTCCCAACAATTGGTATCAGAGGAGGTCCTTCTGCAGAAGCTTGATTGCTTGAAGGAGATCCGTCGCAATGGGAATTCAAGAAGGAGTAATGTCTATAAAGCCACCTCTATTCAATGGAAGAAATCTGATATTCTGGAAGGTACGAAAAAAAGCATATCTACAAAGTCTTGGTGCAGATGTATGGGCAATCGTGGAAGAAGGTTATCAATACCCGGCAAGTATTCCTACTGATGCTGCTGAAAGAAAGAAGTATGAAATCAATGCCAAAGCAGTGAATGTCTTATTAGGAAGCATGTCTGAATCAGAATTTGCTAAAGTGATGCAGTTACATTCAACAAAAGAGATATGGGACAAAATCATTCTGAGCTATGAAGGAGATACAAAGGTAAAAAATGCAAAACTCCAAACTCTTAGAATCGAATATGAAAATTTGAAGATGCATAGTGATGAAAGTGTTGCCAGTTTCTTTCTTCGTCTAGATGATATTGTAAATCTGATGAGAAATTTGGGTGAAACCATAACCGATACTACTCTGGTGGAAAAAGTCTTAAGATCCTTGACTTCAAAATTTGACTCTAAAGTTTCAACTATTGAAGAAAGGCAAGATCTGCAAACTCTTACTATTGTTCAATTACATGGTATTCTGACTGCTTTTGAAATGAGGCAAGGAGGCCCTTCTCAAATCAAAGAAGCTGCTTTTAAGGCATCTGCAAAAGGAAAATAAAAGGAAGTTGTCAAAGAATCCAGCTATATATCTGAAGAAGAAGAAGAAGCAAATTTTGTAAGAAGACTTCAACTAGGTACCGAAAAGTTCAAAGGTAAGCTTCCTTTCAAATGTTTCAATTGTGGAAGATTTGTTCATTATGCTGCAAAGTGTCCTTATAAAGAAACTTCAACTAAAGGAAAAGAAGTAGCAAGAAGGAATAAGAATCAATCTAGCACAAGAAAAAGTTATTATACTAATGAAGACAGTGATGGATCATCTAATAGTGAGGAAGAATGTGAAGAAGACTTTAGACTTCTCATGGAATTTGAACAAAAAGAAGAAAAGGATACTTTTGTGGATGCTCTAGAGGACAATGATTTTCTTGAAGAAAACAATCAACTCAAAGTAAGCCTAGAAGAAAAGAACATAATCATAGAGACTCTTGAAAATCAGCTTGAAGCAAAGGAAAAACGCATTGAGGAATTGGAGTGTGAAGTAGTAAGTCTAAGGAAAGATAATGAGAAAGTGAAGACTCTAAATCTTAGATTTGCTAAAGGTTCAGAAACTTTAGATGAGATTATCAAGACACAACGGTCTCCTCTTATAAAAACAGGTCTTGGATATACTGGGGAATCTTCCCAGACTTCAGCACCAAATTATCTGAAAGCAGTCACAACTGGTTCTCTTCATTCAGCCACTCAGCAAGGGAACAAAGGATCTTCATAGGTAAAGCATGATCATCTCAAATCAAGGATCACTAATAGGGAGATCCCTCAAAGAAGCAACAACAAACAGGTAAATTCAAATAGAAGATTTCATGATCGCAGAAATTTCTACTTCAATGGACAATGTTTCTCATGTCACAATTTTGGTCATAAAGCTGTTCAATGTGTTTCATATAAAACCATCATGACAAGAGAAGCAAGAAAGAAAAGGATGAATTTTGAACCAAAGAAGAACACCTATAACAACTTTTCTCCTCTTCAAAACGAAGTTGAATGTACTTATTGCAATAACTTTTGTCATGAAGAATCTGAATGCAGGAGCAAGGTCCAGCCAAAAGAACATGTTCCCTCAAGCTCTAAAGTATGGAAAAAGAAAGAAATACAGGTTGAAAATTGTGGGATAGCACTATTTGCAGAAGGTGAAGAAAATCAATGGTACATTGATAGTGGGTGCTCAAGACACATGACAGGTGACAAAAGCAAACTCCTTACATATAATGCTCTAGAAAAGGAAAAGAAAGTTACATTTGGAAATGATACTCCTACTGTAATTAAAGGAAAAGGGTCAGTATTTCTAAAAGAAAAGGTGAAGGCTAATGATGTAATGTATGTGGATGGATTAAGGCATAACTTGTTAAGTGTAAGTCAAATGTGTGATCAAGGAACATAAGTGGTCTTTAGTTCAAAAGAATGTGTGGTTCGTGATCTTGATACAGGTAAAATCATTATAAAAGGAAAAAGAAATCCCAGCAACCTGTATGTACTGAACGGCATAGATCAATGTTACTTGAGCAAGTCTTCAGAAAATTGGCTATGGCATAGAAGGTCAGCATCTCGAGTTTCTCTCAAATCAACAAAGCAAGGACTCCATGAGGTTCGTATTCTTCCCAATATTAGACTCACTGTAATGTTAGTCCCTATATTACTAGTATAGTCCCTTATTTTTGTTAGTGTAACCCCTATTGTTATTATTGTACCCTTGTAACCCCCATTTTGTTATTATTGTGCCCTTAAATTATTATTGTTAGGTCGGGTTAGGATTACATTGTGGCCCACTAGGATTACATTATGGCCCCATGGACTCCTATATATAGAAAGGAGGTTTTGTAAATTGTATCATCCAAGAATTGTTCATTCATGTAATGTATTGGAGGTTTCCTCGGGTGGCTTATTTCTAAGGCGTTGATATCTCATTTCTTCTATTTTTGGAGTTGGTTACACAACATTTGGTATCAGAGCTTTGGATTCTAGGGTTTCGCTGCTCCAAACAGGTCATCGTGGCATTTGCGCTATAATTGTTTTTCTACAAAGTTTCAGAATCTGAAATTTTTAGGGTGCGAAGCCGAAATCCCGAGGAAGAGTTTCTAAAAATTTCAGAGCTTAGTTCGCAATATTTTCGGAGATATGATCTGCGGAAGTTAGGTATTATTTCAGGCTCCTAAACAGGTCATCGTGACATTTTCGCTATAAATTTTTTTCTACGAAGGTTCAGAATCTGAAGTTCATATGGTGCGAAGCTGAAATCCTGAGGAAATTTTTCAAAAACTTTCAGAGTTTGGTTCACAATATTTTTGGAGATATGATCTGTGGAAGGTAGTGCTTTTTCAGGCTCCTGAATTGCATATAAAAGAGGTGATCGTGGGAAAAGTTCAATAACTCTCTCTCTTGGAATCGGATTGAAGTGCCGTAAAAAGTGGTCGCAAGTACACAGAATGAAGTTTCTTGGCTATCAATTTCAGATACAAAGGATGAAACAATGACACGTGGCAAGTCGTACAAATTCGCTCTATTGAACCAGTCCATAATTAGGTCATTGTGGGAGATTGGACACAACTTTGTCTTGGAGAATCCAAATCAGGTCAGACCTATGGCATTCAAAAGAGAATTCAGAGGGCTACTTCAGTGCTGAATTTCAGATATTGAAGATCTGAAATAACAGAGATAATACAATTTCAATATCGAGCTCCTCAAAGCGAGTAAAAGGTGTGTATTTTTTTTTTTCTTAAATTGCATAAGTCTTGTTTGAAGAATCAATTTGAATTGATTGAAAGGGCCTATTGTAGAATAGATATCAATATTGAAGTATAAAATGGCCCCTAAAAATAATTCAACACCCATTAAGCCTTTGGAAAGCTCTACTATGACTCATGAAGAAGAAGAATGGCAACATGACATATCAAAATTACAAGAGAAAGTGCAACAAATTTCGCTCTCGCAAAGAGCAACAAAAAATGACATGGAAGTTTTGAAGAAAGGCGTGGAAACTAAGATGGATGGTTTGAGGAAAGGCATGGAATCTAAGATAGATGGCATGGAATCTAAGATGGATGACATGAAAGACAACATGGAAAACAACATGAAAAACATGAAGAATGATCTAAAAGCAGACATCGAAGATTTGACCAAGTTGATACAAGAAATGTTTCCTAATGGTGAAAAGATGGTAGAAGAACCTCATGATGAGAACAAAATAAATGTTAATCGTGATTTCATAAACTCTAATGTTGGCGGGAAGAACCACCATATTCCAAAAATGGATATGAGGAAGTTTGATGGAAAGGATCCTATAACATGGATACTACAGATGGAGCAATATTTTGATCTCCATAATGTGAAAGACACACAAAGGTACGCATTGCAACTTTACATTTAGAACAAAATACATTTGTATGGTATCGATGGCTTTTCTCCCGTAAAAAAATTGTCACTTGGTCAATTTTTACGGAGGAAATGATAGCACATTATGAGGATACAAAGAGCAACACCTTCTTTACCCAATTGATAAATCTCAAACAAAAGGCTTTAGTGGGGCAGCACATTGAGGACTTCCAAAAATTGAATATAAGGGTAACTGATCTTACAGAGGAACACAGGATTGATCTCTTCCTAGGCACTTTAAAGGATAACATCCAACATGAAGTTCGCATTTTGGAACCCGATTCATTGGAGAAGGCATTCAGGTTGGCAAGAAAAGTTGAATGTAAAATTATGGCGACAAGGAAGCCTACCACTCAATTCTATAAAGAAGGAAGTGTTACTACGCCTAGATTTCCACAACCTACAAGGTTGACACCACAAAAATTGGAAGAAAAAAGAGCAAAAGGGCTTTGCTACAGTTGTGATAGCAAATACACTAAAGGTCATAAGTGTGCTGAGAAGAAATTATTTTACATGGATTGTGAAGAGGAAGAAAATGAACAAGAAGAGGATATACACCAGGGACCAGCCCTAGAAGAGGAAGAAATGAGTCTGACCATATCATGTAATGCATTGGCAGGAATTACCACTCCTCAAACTCTCAAGATAGAAGGACATATCAAGAAGAAAAAGGTAATAGTGTTGATTGATTCAGTAGCACCCATAATTTTATTCATTGTAAGGTAGCCAAGGAATTAAATTGTTTCCTATACCTAGCAACAGAATGTCAAGTGATGGTTGCAAATGGAGGAACTATAAATTGCTCTGGAAAATGCCATAATATCAAGCTAACCATGGGGGAATATGTATTGACTAGTCCAATTCTTTACATTACTATGGGAGGTGCCGATGTTGTACTAGGAGTACAATGGTTACAATCTTTGGGGACGGTAGCTTTTAATTTTCAAGAACTTTTCTTGAAATTTTTTTCAAAAGGAAAGGAAGTCGAATTACGGGGTATTGAAGGGAAGTCAGGAAGGATAATAAGCTCTAATGGCATGACAAAGCTTCTAAAGAAAGAACAACGAGGCGTAATTGCACAATTATGCTCACTAGAAGTTCCAACATCAAAATCATCTATTTCTGCAGATCTCCAACAAGTCTTGGACAATCATTCCAAGGTGTTTAAAACTCCCAAAGGACTCCCACCTATTCATGATCATGATCATGCTATTCATTTGATTCCAGGAAGTGTTCCTCCAAACATCCGGCCTTATAGATATCCTTACTTCCAAAAGAGCGAAATTGAACGTATGATTGCAGAAATGTTAGAGGCGGGTATAATTCAACCTAGTCAAACTTCTTTCTCTGCTCCTGTAGTATTGGTACACAAGAAGGATGGATCATGGCGAATGTGTCTGGATTATAGGGAGCTCAATAAGCTCACCATTAAAAATAAATTTCCCATTCCTGTGATTGATGAATTATTGGATGAATTACATGGAGCAATTTATTTTACCAAGTTGGATCTTCGTTCAGGATATCATCAAATTAGAATGAAGACTGAAGATATTCCAAAAACAAGATTTCGAACTCATGAGGGTCATTATGAATTTTTGGTCATGCCTTTTGGCCTTACCAATGCACCTTCTACATTTCAAGGGTTGATGAATTCCATTTTCAAACCCTTCCTTAGAAAATTTGTGCTAGTATTTTTTGATGATATACTAATCTACAACAGGTCTTGGAAGGATCATGTTGAACATGCTGACAGGGTGCTCAAACTATTGCAGGAGAAACAATTATATGCAAAAACATCCAAATGTTTCTTTGGAGTACAAGAGGTGGAATATCTGGGTCATATTATATCCCACGAGGGTGTTAAAGTAGACCCTAACAAAATTAAAGCCATTAAGGAATGGAAATTCCCTAAGACAATAAAGCAGTTGCGAGGATTTCTCGGGTTAACAGGCTATTATCGTAAGTTTGTTAACAATTATGGAAGAATAGCAGCACCTCTAACAACATTATTGAAGAAAGATGCATTTTCATGGACTCCTGAAGCAACTAAGGCCTTTGAACATCTTAAAGAGGCAATGTGCCTAGCACCGGTCTTAGCTACGCCAGACTTCACAAAAACCTTTATTGTGGAATGTGATGCCTCAGAAAATGGAATTGGTGCAGTTTTAATGCAGAAAGGAAGACCCATTGCTTTTGAAAGTCGTCCAATCAAAGGAAAGTATTTACAGAAACCTATTTATGAGAAGGAAATGTTAGCAATACCGCATGCACTAAAGAAATGGTGAACTTACCTAATGGGAAGAAACTTCAAGGTAAAAACTGATCATGATAGTCTTAAACACTTTTTGGAACAAAGACTATCTTCAGAAGAGCAGCAAAAATGGGTCACAAATATGTTGGGTTATGAATTTGAAATAATCTACAAAAAGGAAAGCTTAATGTTGTTGCAGATGCACTCTCAAGAAAGAATGAAGAGGTGGAAGCATTGCTTTGTGCCATTTCTATTATCCAACCAGATTGGATAACCGAAGCAAGAGATGAATGGAAGAAGGAAAAAGATGTATGGACACTCATTCAAAGTTGCAGCAAGATCCTAGTACATCTGATACATTTAGTTGGAAAAATGATTCCTTATGGTACAAAGATCGCTTATATCTTTGTAAGAATTCCCAACTAAAACAAAAGATTCTTCTAGAATTGCACACTTTTCCTTTAGGAGGACACTCAGGATTTTTAAAAACTTACCACAGGGTGAAGAAAGAATTTTTTTGGGATGGCCTTAAATCTGATATTCAAAAGTTTGTGGCGGAATGTTTGGTTTGCCAGCAGAATAAAGTTGAGACAATTAAGACCCTGGGACTTCTACAACCTTTATCCATTCCAAGTCAACGTTGGGAGGAGATTTCAATGGATCTTATCACAGGTTTACCTAAGTCCGAAGGAAAGAGTGTCATCATGGTGGTAGTTGATAGACTTACCAAGTATGCACACTTTTGTGCATTATCTCATCCATTTAAAGCAAGTACAGTTGCTACTACATTTGTGGATAGAATTCAAAAGCTACATGGAAGCCCAAGGGTTATTGTGAGCGACAGAGATCCCATTTTTATGGGAAATTTTTGGACGGAGTTATTTTCTTGTTTGGGTACTCAATTAGCTCATAGCTCATCTTATCATCCTCAATCTGATGGTCAAACCGAGATAGTAAATAAATGTTTGGAAGGATATCTTCGTTGTTTTGTATCTGATAAACAAACACAATGGGTCAAGTGGTTACCTCTCGCCGAATGGTGGTATAACACTTCCTTCCATACTGCAGCAAAAATGACCCCATTTATGGCACTTTATGGATATCATCCACCATCGATCACATCATCTTTAAGGAAAAATTTGAAGGTTCAAGCAGTGGAAGATCACGTCGAGCATCAGCAAGAAGTTCTCCAACTCTTAAAGGATAACCTGAATTTGGCACAAAATCGAATGAAACAACAGGCACATCAACATCGCAGCGAGAGAAGTTTTGATATAGGAGATTGGGTATTTTTACGGCTACAACCATATAAACAAATGTCCCTCAAGCAAGCTAAGAAGGATAATAAATTATCACCAAAGTACTATGGTCCTTACAAGGTGTTGCAAAAGATTGGTACTATGGCATACAAATTGGAGCTTCCTGCTTCTTCGCGAGTACATCCATTTTTCCATGTTTCATGCTTAAAGAAGGTTATAGGTGAAAATCTTCCAGTTCAAACAATATTTCCAGAACTTGATGAGGAAGGAAAAATCATATTCGAACCTGAAGCGGTCATGGAAACAAGAACTCGACAGCTACGGAATCGATCAATTTCAGAGTATCTCATCAAGTGGAAGAACTTACCCACGAAGATTCTACATGGGAGGATGAGAATTTTATACAGAAGCACTCGGAGCTACTCAAGCGTTGAGGACAACACTTTTTTTGAAGGAGAGGGGCATGTTAGGTCCTTATATCACTAGTATAGTCCCTTATTATTGTTAGTGTAAACCCCTTATTGTTATTATTGTACCCTTGTAACCCCCATTTTGTTATTGTTGTGCCCTTAAATTATTATTGTTAGGTCGGCTAGGATTACATTGTGGCCCACTAGGATTACATTATGGCCCCATGGACTCCTATATAGAAAGGAGGTTTTGTAAATTGTATCATCCAAGAATTGTTCATTTATGTAATGTATTGGAGGTTGCCCCCTCGAAGTGGCTCATTTCTAAGGCGTTTATATCTCTTTTCTTCTCTTTTTGAGTTGGTTACACAACACAAAGTATCATATGCAAATCTTGTCAATTCTACCTACCCTAACCGAGATAAATTTTGATTGAATAGGAAACATGATATTTCCTATGGAGTTGATCCAACAACTTGTTAAATGTATGGGACTAAATCATGCATTTGATTTCCAGGGAAACATGCGCATGAAGAGAAAAAGTGCAGAATTAATGGAAAGTCCATACATGCCACTTATAAAAACTACACCGAAAGGTCAAAAATACTTAAGGCCTTAACTTAATTTGAATCCAAAAATGACAAAACAGGATTAGTGAAAACACGAGAGTGGTGTGGGTGAACAACATAAATAAAAAGTGAAGATACCTTTCCCCAAGATGCCTTTGTCACCGTTGTATGAAAACATGTTTTCCTTTCCCTTTATACATGCAAGTGAATGCATTATAGGTATGGTATTTTCCCAGAATAGGAGAAGCCTACTTAAATATATCATTCGTGGAGTGAATGTTTGGGTGCCTTAATGTGCAATGACATGTTTCCAGGACTGAATTCAATGCAAGGCATATTTGAAACTCTAACTCTGTCTTCCAGTGTCTTATTAGAAATTATTTTAGTTTTCATTTTGTGTTTTTAAGTTAGATATTGTTTTCAAGTTTTTACATTTATAATTTTATTGCAATGTGGCAGACTGATGAGAGCAGTGCAGGAACAACCCAGAGACGGGATGATCGCGGAAAGAGGCCAGCGGAAGAACATGTAAAGTTCCAGCATTGCTCTATCTTCAGGTATTTTAGTTATTTACATAATTGAAATAATATTAATTTTGTTCAAATATGCAGACACCTAGCCATGGTACGCCCGATGATTCCCTCTTTGAGGAAGAGCTTTTTTCATCCCTATCTCCAGTGTTGTTGTTGCAAAAAAAGGCACGAGATGCAACGTCGGAATTTAATGCTTTGGTAGACGCGCCTCAAACACCTGAAACAGAAGAGAGGATAAAACATCTTATGAGCTAGCTAGAAAGATATCAGGTAATAATAAAAAGTCAAAAGGATATATATATATATATATATATATATATATATATATATATATATATATATATATTTTTTTTTTTTTTTTTTTTTTTAAATTTTTTTAAATTTTTAATTTTTAATTTTTAATTTTTTTTGTTCTGCATGAGATGAATTGTGATAGTTTGATTTTTAATGTTTACATTGACTAAACTAACAAAAATTTCTTTTGTATGTAGCGTTTTCTGGCACTTGCTGAACCCGGTGTTGGTGGTAGTGGGACACAAGGGAAAGAGATTGCCCAACAACCCTCTCGTACACCTTCTACTCCTTTAGGTGCCAGCCAAGAAACACACCCTGCCCAAGCAGACACCCAGCCAACCGCTGAACGTGTTGGCAATGATGAGGCTGATATGGCCAACTACATTATTGCGTTTCCCGGAGCTACACGTGTCAGCTCCACAGGGACCATTAATGGCACGTTGTTGGTGAACGATGAAGGTGTCCCTATAAAGCATGTACAACTCCCAGGTAAATTTTAATATTTTAACTATTTCATGTACTTTATCTAAAACATATTTATCATGATTTTTATTTTTAAATTAATGATAATATCTTCTTTTTTTTGGTTTTATTCTGTGTAGGAAACAATGAGTTCTACAGGATTTTGGAGAGCCATGCGTTGGTAATTTTTGGCCCAACCATACGTACAGGGTGGAATTCCCAGAATTCCAACCTGAAAAAAGAACTTCTAGATTATCTAGAAGCCTTTTTTGGGGTCGGCACATTTGACAGAAAAGCGGTGGCTCAGGTAGCCGGCAAATATTTGAAATATACCAGGGACACCTATAGGACGCAATTGCAATTTAACCCTAGATATGAGCGTCCTCTCTCAGTTTCAGAGAGTGAGTGGAGAGCACTCATCCATGACGGAAAAGAGAAAAGGGCAAAGAAAGAAGGAAAAATGCCAACTGGACCCGCAAGGTAAATTACAACTTTAATTTAATAGCTTTAATTTTCTTTATGTCTAAAATAAAAGTGTGCTACGTCATATCTGACTTCAATCTTTTGATGCTAGGTTGCCTGACACCTCAAAGGCAACCAAAGCTAGGATTGAGAAAAAGGGCCATCACAAGCTCGGCCAGGGTGGCTACTTGAAATTAGCTGCAAGAATTGTAATTAAGTAGTTAAACATCTTATAATTAATTGTATCGCCTTCCAACGTTTTTGTAATCCTATCAGATATGATTAAAAATACACAATCATATGTAATGTAGGGTGATGACTTCGGAACAGAAACTACAGAGGAAGATAAAAATATCTCTTTCCGTTTTGGCTATCAAGCTGTAGTTGAACGTCGCAGAAGCTTGGGGCAGGTCCCAAGATCTAGAATGCCTGATAAGGTAAAACATTAACCTTTCAATATTTTTGTTTTCTTCCATAAATTTAATGTCTAACAACTTTGTTTAAATCAGGGGAGCAGCACTACTGACGAGGCAAATAACCCAGTTTTAGAGCCAGATGTAGATGATCCTCTCGTGCAACCTGATCATTGTAGTGGGGACTAGGCCGACAATGCTGCTATCAGTGAGGGCCGTGACGGTAATTAATTTCCACTTATAATTTTTTCTAATTATACCTTGATGGTTGTCCTTATAACGTTTTTTTGTTTAAATGACAGAGAATGTTTCCCTTGAGGATCTTACCACCAGAGAGGAAGACAGGGCAACAGTCTCAACGGCGACAACTGGTGCACCAGGTAAATAATCCCATTGCAATTTTTTTTATTAATATTACCGAACTAGTTCAATGATATTTAAAAATTGATAATTAAAATTTAATATTATATGTTTTTGTAGGCGATGCCCCGTCACTGGATGAGACCAGACATCGTGACAACGCAACTAGGTCAGCGGCGACAACTGGTGCACCAGGTAAATAATCCCATTGTAATTTTTTTATTAATATTACCGAACTAGTTCAATGATATTTAAAAACTGACAATTAAAATTTAATATTATCTGTTTTTGTAGGCGATGCCCCGTCACTGGATGAGACCGGACATCGTGACTACACAACTAGGTCAGCGGCGACAACTGGTGCACCAGGTAAATAATCTCATTGCAATTTTTTTTATTAATATTACCGAACTATTTCAATGATATTTAAAAACCGACAATTAAAATTTAATATTATCTGTTTTTGTAGGCTATGCCCCATCACTGGATGAGACCAGACATCGTGACTACGCAACTAGGTCAACAGTGCGGGTCGAAAGGCACGAAACAGGAGAAGAGCATGATGATATTGATGATGTAATTAGGAGCTTTAAAAATAGGAAGAAGAAAAAGAAAATTCGATAATGTAAAATATTGTATTATTATAAGACAAATGTTACCATACTTGGAACTTTTTTTGCGTTATATAAAAAAGTCATTTATCACACTATTTTTATGTCAAGCATTAATTGCAATGTTTCCTTGCGTACTTTTTGTTGAATTTTTTTTTTATTAGTTATTGAATATTTTTTTTTATGCTCATGAAAGTAAAAAATGAAATATAGATTGGGTATTGGGGAATTGAGAGTGATGTGAGGGGGGGGGGGGGGGGGGGGGGAGGGCCATAAGAGCTTCCACCTTCACGTGGTTGGCCCTGTTTAGTAGAGAATAATTTATTGGAGCGATTTAATCTTGGAGCAAACCACCCACGATCCAGCGTAGCAACAAAAAAGTCACCGTTGACTTAGTTGCTACTCTTTCAGATCGTGGGAGGCTTGTTCCAAGTTCATGCGACTCCAATAAATTGTTCTTGAAACGAAGAGGAGCTTATTCAGGTATGTTTTGACATTTTCAACCTATGTTCTAACATTATCATAAGAATGCATCTTAGAGTAAAAATACTACATCAATTACTTGTATTTATTGTATAGATAATGATGGATTTTGATTGACTTGGCAGTGCAGGTACAAATCCTCTTGCATCATGAGCAATACAACTTGTCAACCAGGGTCATGTCCAGGATATTTTTGCTTGTGCGCTTGACCATGTTCGTAATGTCACATTTTGTAAGTTCCTTTACAGTTCATAATTCAATATTAAGCTTGTTCACGATTATTATCTAGGTTTTTTGTATGTGTTTTTTCATCTATTTGATTGTAAGCAACTATGCATGTTTCCCGTTGTTCACTATGATTTCTCCCATTACCACTCCCAGGATGAATCCGAATTTATTGTTACATAGGTTACTTTATTGTTACTATGATTTCTCCATTTACGATTTCATAGGTTACATCATGTAAAGTTGTCAATCTCAAGTTGGTGATGAGCTTTAGTTCTCCAGATTTGGGGCTTTTCTGATATTTTCTCCCTCATGTCATTCCTGCATCACCTCGTTGTTTGATCATGCCAATTGTCTACCACTTGTACCAATTGGCACATGTCAATCCCTGAGTGGTGCCACATTTCACCTATTTTCAGTGAGAGTTTAGGGTTTCTCTAACATAGCTTCAGAAATCTGATTCAGTGCCTGCTTGAATATTGTCACATAATACTCATGGTTTGGATTGATGAGCATGTTCTGAATGGTTGGTTGATTCATAAGAACCACCCATATAGTCATCTTGAGATATTTTAGAAGGTTTCTCAGGTTTCCTTTTTCACCGTTTCTAGTGGGTGGGATGGTGTGGGGTGATCCATCAATATTGGTGCTCTTGTAGTAGGGAATTTTTTTTTGGGGATATAAAGGAGCATTTGATGTAGATATCCCATTGGATGCATTTATAGATGGGCACGAGAGGTCAAGAATTTAAATTAAAATATGCAACCTCTAGCATGGCAACCTGAAGGCCGCGAGAGACACTGGGTTAAAGATTGTTTTGTGCTGGCCTTAATATAGTCGTGATTTCTTTCTATTATATTAATGAAAATATATAGTCCGGTCTCATTAAAATGAGGATTGTGGTTGTATTTCTCTTTGGTTGTTTCTCTCTTAATGCTCCAGAAGTTGCCAAAAGTTGTGATAGTTGTTTAGTTTGCATGTTACAACTTAAAAGTGGTTTTTAGCAATGGGAGTCATGTTTTTTAAGGTTCATACTAATATGAAGATCTTGTAATTCTATATTCAGCATAAGAGAAGATGGCCTCGGCTTTGGGCGGTATGACAACAATTGCCACATCTACCTCATTGGGTAACAATGGAAAGGGGAAGAAGTTGGGTGCAATGTTTGATAATTATGGCAGACAATTGTCTTCTCTTTCAGTTTTTTCACCCATTTCCTTTAATCTCTCAAGCAAAAGAGGGACTCTGAGATTACGCGACAGAGAGAAGGTAGTTAATACAAGAGCTATGGAAAAGGAGTTGTACTTCAACAAGGATGGCTCAGTGACAAAAAAATTGCAGGTCAGAGAAAAAATTATGTTTAAAGGAAGGTCACCCGCACGTGAAACTTCACTGCGGTGGATCTTTCCTTGTCCACTTATATTCGATTTTAATGTGTTATTTTAATTTTTCATGGAGGGTTGTTTTGGCATATGGTCCGGCATTCAATTGCACACTTACTGAAAGCATTGTCAATTTGTCTTGCAGGCGGTGTGAACAAACTTGCTGATCTTGTTGGAGTCACCCTTGGGGCGAAGGGCAAATGTTGTCTTGGAGAGCAAGCATGGTTCTCCGAAAATAGTTAATGATGGTGTGACAGTAGCTAAGGAGGTAATTTGTAGATGTGTGCTCTAGTTTTCTTTTTAATGTTGTATTAGTTCCCCCTCTTAAATGTCTTAGATTTGGTAGGCATAATTTGAAAACTCAAAGGTGAAAGGAAACATATTTTTTACCTAGTGGTCTACTTGGCCTATGGACTAGCCACATTAGAGTAATGCATAAAGATTTTCACAACAATAAAAGGAAAGGGTTATGGCTGAGTCAAATTTTATTGTTATTGACAGTGTAATGAAATGTATCTCAATGCTATGTTTTTGGCCTTTTTATTGGTTGAATTAGAGGACCCAGTTGAAAATATTGGGGCCAAGTTGGTAAGGCAAGCTGCGGCAAAGACAAATGATTTAGCTGGGGATGGAACCACAACATCTGTTGTTCTTGTACATGTTGGAATATTGAAAAATTCCAGAACAATGAATGGAGAATAAATCTCCCTTCCTCTAACACACAGAAAATAAAAATTTCTTTGACAGGAGACAGAGTTTCAATACTTTGAAAACAAACTTCTATTCCCTTCAATAACTCAAAAAAAAACTATTACACTACTTCCTCACCGAGAGGGATTACAAAATTATGACTGCTACAAAACGTAGTGCATAAAACCAACTCAATGTCTGTTCAAAACAAACATACTCTGTCTCTAAGACACTCTGTTGTGTTTTTCCCTTTCGCACTGCTGTGCATACACACTTAAAAAGTTACACTCAGTTTTTCACTTTTTACACACTGCTATGTAATAAAAAATTTACGTACCGTCTATAAAAAAAACTACCAAGCTTTTTCGACCTTTTTATTTTTATATGCCGTAACATATAAAACATATTATAATAAACCCTCTTTTTAAAAAATTAAAATTAAAACTAAATTCTATGGCCCACCTTTCATTTCGCATATGATATATATATAACATATGTTTAAAACATATGTATATATTAAACTATAAAAACATTAAAGAACCCTTTCCGTCGGACTTCAAAAGTCCGAATAGATTGAATTTCAAACCAAATTCGCGTTCCAAAATGGGATGCTGACGTCTGCCTAATTTTAACTCGAATTCTCAATCCAATGTGCCCTATAAAAAATTCGGGTCCAGTTTTCAGGTTTTCAGATTCCCTTCAATTTCATGCGATCCAATATTAATGCTCCACGTGTCCTCCTTTTGAATTTACAAAAATGTCGGGTAAATTTCTGTTTGTTTAATTTCTGGTTGGTGAATTGCGTTAATGCTGGCTGTTGTGTTTAAATACAATCCTGTACAGAAATATGGCTGTGGCCGTCTACAAAAAAAACTTGCAGGAATTTTAAATGCTGAATTAAATTTCTGGATGGCATGCAAGCAACCTCCAAAAACAAATGTTGCTGCTGGATCCGTCCTTCTGCTGCAGCAGTTGAAGTTAAAATTCAACAGCACAGGGTTTAATAAGTGAGGGTGTAAAGGTAACTTTTTTTCGATAGTACTGGATTAAGATCATCTATTCATTTTTGTAGGGTCTTATGGTGTTTGGTTTTTTAGTTTTGGGTTGGGCTTATTGAGTCTAAGATAGTTTTTGAGTGAAAAGATTGCTATCAGGTATTAAAAATTTTTGGTTCTTTTGTCAAAATTTATGAGCTTGTTAGGAAATACAAAACTGACAATGGTTGTATCTTAAATTTGTGGAAAATAATTTGAAATGAAACCTTTTTGTTTAGGTTGTTGCAGCAGGTGCAAACCCCATCCAAATTACTAGGGGCATTGACAAGACAATAAAGGCCCTTGTTTCGGAACTCAAAATTTTGTCAAAGGAGGTAAACGCTTGCCTTTTGAGTAGGCTGGTTTTCCTTTTTGCTGATGGTTTGGTGTATCTAATTGAATTAGTTTCCTAAGGTATTTTTGGTTGCAAAATCCTTTTCATTTTTCATACAATATTGGCCTTGTGGAATACATTTGATTGTGTGGTCTTGTTAGATCTACAACATTTGTAGTTGTTTAGTCTTATGGCCGAGGTGCACTTTTATTATGGAAATAGTGGATGCAATATTGTCATTTAATCCTTACTGCAGGGTAGCATGTTGAGAAGTTTCTTGTGAAACATTTGGTATTCAAAATGACACTTGATCCTATACAACATCATGCGCTTGACTTCAAAATTCATATTCAAAGTGTGCCAGACAATTCTTGCAAAATTTCAAATATTTATGTTGTTTTAAACCATTATCTTTTTCATGTATTGGATGCCGAAAATGTGAAAAAGACTTTGGTATGAAACCAACTGGTGAATAATTTCCAGCACAACAACCACTTCCAAGACATGATTTAGAAGTAGAATAAATGTGCTTATGAAGCATAGAAAGATATCCTTGATGCATTGTCAATGTTTGGCTAGGGTTATTTTTGGAGAAAATAACTCCTTATTCCTAGAATAGTGATCTTCAATACAAGTAAATGCCAGAGAAGAGAGATCATCGTGTGACGCAACAAAACTGAAATTGGACCCCCAAGGAGAGTTGGTGTGTCTACAATTGCTCTGTCAACATTTTCCCTTGGTTTACCCCGTTCTTTTCCTCCGGCTTGAGTCTTAATTGACTTCTTCTTTCTTTGGGTTTATTTATCAAATTCGTAGAATTTGATAAATAAATACTATCCACAATGGTTGGACTTTAATTTATATTCCCGACTTTATATTATCTCCAATCCTTATAACCAATGTTTAACTTTCAACACTTTGTATTTATACTCCACGTTTCCTTTTAAATAAATAACTTGTAATGAACTTTCGGCTCTATATTTCACCACCCAGCCTTACAACAATCACGCTCCAGACTTATGCTAATTATCCTCCAATCGTTTAATTAAACAATTTCATTATACTCTGGCCCCACCTATATATATCAATAACCAATCAAACACTCGTATCGTACCTGGCTATCCTCCGCACACCTTAGTTAACCTCCGGGCAAGTTCAACGTGCGACCACCGTTCGATGGCCCTTCTCCAAATCAACGACTCTTGGCAATTTCGCTCGGCTTCCAACGTCGGGCTTTAACGTGCGATGGCGTGGGTTAAACGGTTGTTTTCCGGGGTCACTTCGCCACATGTCGCATTCCCTATGGAATCGCTCGCGAATAGGAAATACCGCCTACTCCGCAAAAGCGGTGCGATATGGGCAACCCGCTTTTGTGATTCCGCTCGTGGTTTTGGTAGAGGGCTTGACCACGGGTGCAAGTCTAGTTCCGCTATCCTTTTGTTTGTTAACTCATGTCCAATCCTCGGGTCAGGTTCCGAAAGCACAACAATTTTGTCTCTTTATTAAGCTGGATTTTTATATTTGAACAGTTTTCACGACCCCGGTTCTCTACACAGACCTCGCCTTGGATATTTTTACATAAAAATGATTGTTCTCAATAATTATTTATATAACTTTTCCACATGTTTAGTGTGGTATTCCCATGATTTATTATAAATATGTGTATTATCAAAGAAAACCAACACAAATTTTATAATATGGGATCAAACAAAATTGTTCTTGAGTCGAGCCCGCCGGACTTCAAACGGCGATAAACCATAATTCAAACCAAATTCGTGTTCCAAAATATCCCGCTGACGTCGGCCAATTTTGTGACGCGAATTTCTTATCAAATTCGCCCTAATATTTTACGGGTCTGGATTTCCACTGCGCGAGCGGCCCAAACAAAGATCCGCTCCAATCAATTTCTGCCACGTGTCCTCAATAAAAACTTGCCCTGCTCCCGGCTGCGGGTGCATTCGATGGCGTTTAAGGTGATGGGACATGGATATGGTGATTTCATATCAATCGCATTAACATTTAACACTGTTTAATTAAGTTTTCACATCAAATCCGCATTAATTAATTTTTAACACTGTTCAAGATCGGACCTCCACTCCTCTTAGCGATTCCGCACGCTCCAATTTGATCCGGCCTTCGGCTCTCATTATTAATGATCAGAGATTAATTATGATGGGCGTCCTTTGATTGCATTGCAGACGGGTCGAAAAAATGGCGTTTAGCCATGGTTTTTCAGACAAGCCGGTTGCTGGATTACACTGCCTGCTAACTGTGACGATAAGGAGAAGTGGCCAGCTGAACTTCTGCCTAGACGTTGCTGCATATTTTCATTTCTCTCGGTTTGTCTCTGTCTATCTTCCTCTGCTAATTGGAATTCTGCTTCTTCATCTCCTCTTGTGCCCACTGCGCCTGATATTGCACCCATGCCTCGCGTGCATCATAGGATGCATTGCCGCAGGGGGAGCACTAGATGTCAACCCCGGCGCGCTCCCTCTAGCCCCTCAACAGAGTCGACTCCCAGCCAGTCCAGTGATTATTACTTAGGTCGATATCCAAATACTAGGAGTGGGCGGGGTCAGCTTGTAGCATCTGGCCACCGTATGGATTCCCCTGCTCCTGGCTTCCCCACCGTTAGTTCACCTTCTCCCATGACGCGCACTGCGCAATTTTCCTTTAATTGCTCTCTCAACCGCCCAAGAATCACGGCTTTAGTCACTGTGGTCTTCCGCGAGGAGGCCCAAATGGAGGAAGAATGCACCCGTCCGGCGGGTCTGAGCTCGGAAAAAGCCGGCCAGCATTCGGGCCTTCAGGAGGGGAGCCGTGGCATGCATGTGGAGGTAGCACCTAGCGATCCTGGACCTTCCGAAGGATGGTGCCGAATCGTGGAGGAACCACCGGAGGAGTAGTTTGGTTAATTTGTTTTTCTTGCTTAGCAGGCCCACTTAATTGGGCCGCTTTTAGATTATTTTACTGTGCTGGACCTTTGTAATATTTTTGAATTCTGTAAATTAAACGTTCAAGACTGGTTTCCCCGTATGAGGGAAGTCTTCTTAATTTTTTGATTTTTTGATGACAAATTTGCCATGAGTATGGCCAGGCAATGTTTTTGACTTCGTTGTAATTTTATTCGCAATGTTAATAGATTAACTTTACTTAGAATTCTCACATGATTAGCGTTTTTCTTGATCTGTTCAAGGATTTTGGGTACTTTAATTTGTATTTAGAACAATGGACGTCGGTACTCTATCTGTTGCTTTACTATTCTACATACTACTATTTCACTTTCTTATAGATGCCTCGGGCATATTTGGATGCTTTCTCAGATTGTCGATAATCTCCATGTGGACCGTTACTGGGTTTTATATCATGTCCCCGTATGTGACATGGGGTATTTTTCTATCATTGTCTGGGGTGGGACTTCCACTTTTCTGGATGGATATTTGGGTTCCAATCTTCAGATGTGAAAATGTAATGACTTTATTGACTGTTTTACTTCATATAATATATTCAAAATAGCATTTTTTCTCTTCTCAAAAAAAAATGATTAATGTTTATCATTCTGCCTTCAAAAATAGCGATGCGGGTCTATGTTGCTGGTTTATTGATATGGTCTGATGGTCTTTTTATATTTTGGACATATCACACTCCTCACATGATTAGCGTTTTTCTCCGTTCAAGGATTTTGGGTACTTTAATTTGTATTTGGAACAATGGACGTCGGTACGTACTCTATCTATTGCTTTACTATTCTACATACTGCTATTTCACTTTCTTATAGATGCCTCGGGCATATTTGGATGCTTTCTCAGATTGTCGATAATCTCCATGTGGACCGTTATTGGGTTTTATATCATGTCCCTGTATGTGACATGGGGTATTTTTCTATCATTTTCTGGGGTGGGACTTCCACTTTTCCGGATGGATATTTGGGTTCCAATCTTCAGATGTGAAAATGTAATGACTTCATGGACTGTTTTACTTCATATAATATATTCAAAACAACGTTTTTTCTCTTGTGAAAAAAAAAATGATTAATGTTTATCACTCTGCCTTCAAAACTAGCGATGCTGGTCTATGCTGCTGGTTTATTGATATGGTCTGATGGTATTTTTATATTTTGGACATATCACACTCCTCACATGATTAGCGTTTTTCTCTGTTCAAGGATTTTGGGTACTTTAATTTGTATTTGGAACAATGGACGTCGGTACTATATCT